>CATOAP020000073.1:0-323356 GCA_951394115.2 Drosophila phalerata
GTTCAAATTTGGTCTAAGTCGGATGAGTTATAATATAGATGACATATGAACGTCGGTTTCAAAATAACCTTTAATATGAAAAATATTTTTAATTTTTGCAATTTCTTAACAAAACTCACAGATTTGCTATTGCACGCCAAATTTCTAACTTTTCTGTCAAATCTAGCAGCGTGCATACAATTGTTCGATTCTTTTACTTAAATTGTTATATTATATAATTTTATTGCTACTTATAACATTCAGAAGGGAATTTCCAACAACAACAAATTTTTAATTCTTCTCTAAAACCTGATTACTGATAATAATTGCTTTGTACGAACGGTGAAAAAACGTGGTAGTCTAATATGTATAAGAAGGTATCATGTCATTTAGCAAGTACTGATAACTGATCCATCAGAATTAAAGAGAGATTACTGATTAAAAAATCTGATTAAATAAACCCAATGTTAGAGAGACGACCCTTTCCTATAAAATGACAGAAACTTTAGTTTTAATGCCTTCTCTTGCACATATTTTTGCTACTTTTATTCTTTTTTCTACACGCAAACACGTTAATGTGATCGGATTTCAGACTCAACAGGTTTGTATGGTGCCTGGGCAACAGATTATTTTTATAGATAAAAAATTAATTCAAGACAAATATAAGAAGTGCTTCGCTCTTTTACGCTTCAATTCCGCGAGCGAAGCGAGCAGGGGGCGGAGCCCCCTAGTTACATATAAAACGAGTATAAATATATTATGTATAAGCGGCGGAAACGTCGCTGATGGGACAGAGCGTATTGTGCACGTATGTAAGCGGTCAATGCATGGGACTAATGCTGACGCGGCTTGTTTGTAGTCAAGGCATTCTGTGCCGATCATATTTCGGGCACTTGGACTGCACTTGAACATGACATATGTTTATGCAACAAAGAGTAAATGTCTTTGCCTTTTTAGCATTTATGTTTATAAGTATATATGAAGTACATACTGGATATATTGCTGAATACAGTAAGCTCTCGATATGTGCACACTACATCTCCCTCCTTTTGAATTATAACGTAATTATATGAAGTTATTTTTAATTTATGTATAGGATGTTGTAATTCATGTATATTAATATATGTTTTATTTTTGTTCTTAGAAAGTACATGTATTTCAATAAAATAGATAAATAGTAAAATTTAATTTTTGTTTTTATACGTAAAATTTTTTATTTTTTTTTAAAATTAGTTTTTGAATAACTTTAGCCTATTCTTATTGACTTTCTGAGGTTTCATTTTTCCAATATCGATTACAATATTGTTTTTATCTTCTATTTTTACTATTTTGTAGGGTCCTAAATATTGACTAAATTTCCTATTTCTAACTATAAGTCATTAACTTTTTTATCATATTCTATTTTACGTTTTTGTTTTTCTATTTCAATCATAGAAATTGCTCTTTTATATGCTATTTGTAATTTAAATTTAAACTCTTTTGCATAGTCGTCTAAATTGTATATAGGATCTATTTGTGAAAAAGTGTTAAATTCTGTAAATTGTCTTGGTAGTTTACCGTAAACAAGTTCATAAGGACAGTAGTCATGTACTGTTGATGGGGTAGTGTTAAAACATTATGTGAAGTAATTCAACCATTCATCCCAATCATTTTTGTCTATAGAGATGTATGAACGAATGTATTCGTTGAATGTTCGATGACTTCTTTCTACCGTTCCTAAAGTCTGGTGATGATGTGCTGTTGACAATATATTACTTATCTTCATATATTTGCACAAGTCATTAATAAGTGAATTTTTATACTCAGTACCCATGTCTGTTATGAACGTCTTCATAGGACCGTACTTTAGTATAAACGATTCAAATATTGCTTTGGCTACTGTTTTTGCGCTTTTATCTGTTACTGGTATTGAAACTAGATATTTTGTAAGGTCGCATATTATAGTTATTGCATACTCATTGCCATTCTCGGTTCGAGGTAATGGGCCGATGGTATCAATTAAAACAGTGTCAAATGCTGTGTTTGGAGTATTTGTTATTATCATTGGAGCCTTTGTGTGTGTTGTAGTTTTAGCTCTTTGGCAGTCTACACACGTTTTTAAATAGTTTTTTATGGTTTGTATCATTTTGGGCCAATAGTAACGTTTCTTTATTTTTGATAGGGTACGCGTAATCCCTGTATGGCCTCCTTCTATTGGGTCGTTATGATATCTTAACAGGATTGCATTAATTTGACTTTCGTCATTTTTGTCTACTTGTGTCACTTTTTGTAATAGCGCTATTTTTGTATTTAATAAATGTTTATTGCCCTTATTATACCCGTTACTTATAAAAAATAAGTATAAGGGTATATTGTGTTCGTTGGAATGTATGTAACAGGCAGAAGGAGGCTTCTCCGACCACATAAAGTATATATATTCTTGATCAGCATCAATAGCCGAGTCGATATAGCCATGTGTGTCTGTCCGTCTGTCCGTCCGTGTGAGCGCCTAGATCTCAGAGACCATAAGAGATAGAGATACCAAACTTTCACTAAAAGACTTCTATATACCCCACGCAGATCAAGTTTGTTTCAAATTTAAGCCACGCCCCCCTCCGCCTCCGCAAATAGCGAAAAACGGTCTAAACAAAGAAATCTCATAGACTATAAGAGATAAAGTAACCAAATTTGGCACACAGATTTATATATACCTCACGCAGATCAAGTTTGTTTCAAATTTAAGCCACGCCCCCCTCCGCCCCCACAAATCGCGAAAAGCTACCACACCCACAGTTTTTAAGATAATATAGTTTTTCTTGTAGTCACTGATATCTATTATTATTATTTATTATCCCACTGAATCACAACACGATCGGACAAGTAGAACACCAGTTATTGTCTGAAAATGAATCTTTAAGCAATACATGGCAAGACATGCCCCCTAGAGTATGCAATAGATTTTGTATTGTTAGAAAATTTTCTTTAAAGTACTTTTATATGTTGTGAAATAAGTAACGGGTATCCTATAGTCGGGATCTCGACTATAGCCTTTCCCACTTGTTATACCCTGAGCCCATTAAAAATGGGCAAAAAAGGGTATAATGCATTTGGCAGAATGTATGTAACAGGCAGAAGGGGGCGTGGCAGACCCCCAAAAGTATATATATTCTTGATCAGGAACAACAGCCGAGTCGATTGAGACATGTCCGTCTGTCTGTCCGTCTGTCTGTCCGTCTGTCTGTCCGTCTGTTTGAACGCGTCGATCTCAGAAACCATAAGAGCTAGAGACTTCAAACTTGGAATGTAGGTTCCTGGATACCGTACGCAGATCAAGTTTGTTTTTATTTTTGGATCGGACAACTATATAATATAGCTGCCATAGGAACGATACATCGAAAATTAAGTTTTAGTATGAAAAGCTTCTTTAATTTTTGAAATATCTCAACCAATCTCACACAATATACATTTGGGGTGGTATTATACATCCTGACCAAATTTGGTTAAAGTCGGCCCACTATATGATATAGCTGTCATAGAGACGCTCTGCCGAAAATCAAGCATATGTATGAAATAGTTTTTTGTTTTTTGAGATATCGTAACCAAACTGTTAGAATATGCATCTGGGCTGTTATTATACATCCTCACCGAATTTGGTCCAAATCGGAACACTATATCATATAGCTGCCATAGAGACGCTCAGTCGAAAATCAAGTTTAAGTAAGAAAAAGTTTTTTTTTTTAGAGATAGCCTAACCAAACTGATAGAATGAACATTTAAGTTCGTCTCATATATTCTGGCCAAATTTGGTTCAGATCGGACCACTATATCATATAGCTGCAATAGAGACGTTCAATCGAAAAGTAAGTGTGAGTATGAAAAATGTTTTGGTTTCTTGAGATATCTTAACCAAACTGATAGAATATGCATTTAGGTTGGTTTTGTACATTCTGACCAGATTTGGTTCAAATCGGTTCCATTTATCATAAAGCTGCCACAGGAACAATTGGCCGAAAATCAACTTTTATAAAAGAGTACCTGGGCTCAGGGTATTCTACTGTCGAGCGTGCTCGACTGTAGCCGCACCTCACCGCGAGCGAAGCGAGCCGGGGGTAGGCGAGCGAAGCGAGCAGGGGGCGGAGCCCCCTTGTTTTTAAATTCATTTATAGTGACAAACTGAAAAATTTTTTCACTTGGTGACATCTGTATGTTAATGATTTTGAGTATTCCAGCTTCTGCAAAAGCCTAAGTCGAATTTTTCATTAGAATATAAATCTTTAACTGAAAATTGTGAAATAATTTGTTTGCCTCGTTTGAGTAAACATTTGAAGTTATTCATTTTTATTTTTCAAATTTCTTTACGTCGCTATTGCTAACGACTTCGTAGACATTGGGCTCGTATATTTTATCATGCAATTTAATTTTTTCATCTGCGCAGATGTTTTCCTGTCTTTTTGATGACCTTGTTTGGACTATCAATATGTTTCTGTTCATTTGTATTAAGTCTTCTACATTTATGCGAGATAATGCATCTGCAACATGATTATTCTTCCCCTTGAGGTATTCAACTGTAAATTAATACTGTTCTAAATCTAGTCTCATTCTAGTCAGCTTTGAAGTAGGATTCTTCATAGAGAATAAGTAAACTAGTGGTCTATGATCTGTTTTTACTAATAAATGCGTTCCATAGATATATTGTCTGAAGTGTTTTATTGCCCAGTGTATAGCTGCTAATTCCTGTTCTGTAGTCGATTTAGTCGATGCATATGCAATTGGTAGTTGCGCACCGTTGCAGTCATGTGTAAGTACTGCACCACATGCATGTTTACTTGCATCTGTGGTTATGCAAAATTCTTTGCTAAAATCAGGGTATTGCAATAATGTTGGCTTCATTAATGCGTTTTTAAGATATTGGAATGATTCTTCACATTCTTGAGTCCATTTGAATTGGACATTTTTCTTGCACAGTCTTGTCAAGTGACGTGAGTATTGTGCGAAATTATTAATGAATCTTCTATAGTAATTACAAAAAGCGACGAAACGTCGTGCACTATCCGGATCTGTTGGAGTTGGATAATTTTTAATTACATCATATTTTTTATCATCCGGAAGGATGCCATGGTCCGTACATTTATGGCCAAGGTATGTTACCTCGAGCATAAAGAATGAACATTTTTCTGGATTTAGTTTAAGATTGTGTTTTCTACAAAGCTCGAATATGTTTGTTAGATTTTTGAGCATGTGCTTTTCAGAACAACCAATTACAACTAAATCATCCATATAAAGGAATGCTTGCGATGGTTCTAGACCAGAAAAAGCAAGTTGCATCATTCTCATAAATTAATTTGGGGCTACTTTAAGGCCGTATGGTAAACGAGTGAAGCGATATGAGCCAGTGCTCGTGGAAAAAGATGTTATATTTCTAGATTTTTCTTCTAGTTCAATTTGATGGAAGCCAGACATTAGGTCTAGACACGAGAAATATCCCGCTCTTCCCAATTGATTTAGGACTTCTTCTATTCTAGGTAATGGATATTTATCTGCTAGAAGTTTTTTATTTACTTGCCTATAATCCACTAATAGACGCCATTTTTTTTCTTTTGAATTTGGGAGTGATTTCTTAGGAACTAAGAGAAGTGGGCTATTATATTCTGATATAGACGGTTCGAGTATACCATCTTTAATCAATTTTTCTACTTGTCTATTTATTTCTGGTTTTTCTGTTTCCGCATTTCTATAGTTTTTAATGTATACCGGAGTTTTGTCTGCTAATCTTAATTTTTGTTTGAAAAAGTTGTTACTCGAAATTGCTTCTGATTTTAAACCAAATATGTCACTGTATTTGGTGCATAATTCAGTAAGTTCTGTTTTCACATGATCTGGGAATTTTAATTTGTTTAAGACTTCATTAGTTCTATTGGTTTGGTTTTTATTGAACGATTTAATTTCGTAATTTTCTATTGATTCAAATTCAATGTTAGGATTTTCGATATTTATATTATTATTTGTTGTATTAAAAATACGAACTATTGCACTATTGCTTTTTACGATGCTGTTAGCTATAAATACCCCAGGATAAATTTCCTGATTTGGTACTAAAACAACATCTTCATTTGTCTGAAGTGTGATTTTTCTCACTACTTCCGACCTTGCTGGCAATAATATTGAATTGTCAATAACATTGTCTAAGAGTGGCACATGTATTTGGTATTTAAGTGATTGTGGTTTTAATATTAATTCATCGTTGTGATAATCTAATATGCAATCGAATTTTCGAATGAAGTCAAGTCCCAAGATTCCGTCACACGGTACGGGGAATTCATTATTAACTATTTGGAATACATGACTCAATTGTTGCTAGTCCAATTGATTGAATTGTTCCCTGACCAATTCCTGTTATATTTGTTTTGAAAGTGTGATTAATTTCAGAACATATGCTATTATCTTTTCGAATTGATATTTTAGCTCCAGTATCTACTAGTAATGTTAATGGTTTATTATTTTTTTGATTCTGTATTTTAATAATGCTGCTGAGATTTAGATTTATATTAAAAACTTTTATGTTCTGTTGCTCAAGGGGGCTTGAGCATTTTCCGAGCTACTTTGTGTTACTCGTACTTGATTATTACCTCTATTATTACCTCTATTTGAGCCGCCTCTGTTCGAGCCACCTCTAGAGTTGTTGTTGTGATTATTGTTATTATTGTACCTTTGGCCGCCTCTGTTATAGTTACGGCCTCTATAATTACCACGACCACGATTTCCACCGTGCTGTGGGTAATTTTGGTAATACATAATAGTATTAGTTTCTTCTGCTATATCATTGGCTGTTTCAATAAATGTAGCTATTGCTTCGTCCATAGTGTTGAATAGACGAGAACGCATAACAGCTTTAATTTCTTTGTTTACGCAATTTTTCTTCATTGCTGATACAGCTTGTTTGGTACTTAATGATTTAGCTTGTTCTAGTGTATATTCTTTTTCAATATATGCTCCTTCTAGAGACTTAGCTAACTTTTCTATCTCTTGGGTATACACGTTGGGTGTTTTGTTTTTTTTGGGAAAGATTCAATAATCGTGCAGATATGTTGTCGATTGACTCACCCTTTACGTTTGTTTTAAGTTGATTTATGATCTGATCAATTGTACTCTCATTGCTGATTATATTCCTGGCTGGTCCTTTTAGTTTTGTTTTTATTAAAGATACTGCTAAGTTTTCATGCGCACCCTGTATTGTTTTTATAATTTCCAGTGCATCTATGAAACTACGCAGGTTTTCAGCTTTACCGCTGAAATCCGGTATAATCCTCGATGCTGTGTTTATAAATTCAATATTAGTTTGCGTCATGATTGCTGGTTTTTGTTCGACAATGCTGGAGTTCGTGTCGGATTCTGATAAGGAATTATCTTCGTCTAATTCGGGTAAATTTATAACCGCAGGTATAGTTAAGTCTTGTAGATCTTTTTCTTCAACTTCTGGGTCAGTGTTACTTTCTGATTCGTCTTCTTCTGTTGAATCTATGTCTTCCTGATCTATTGAATTTGGTTCTTCACTAGTTCCTACTGTCAATGGGGTGTTCAAGATTGTCGGTATCGATATATGTAGATTGTACCTCCTTTGGACTGATAATAAATTTGAACTGAATTTTACCAATAGTTTAGAAACTATTGACCAGTGTGATTGATTTAGCTTTTCTCTGTTTTTATGTATTAATATTCTTGCTTCATTAAAGCAGTCTACTAATATCTTTGCGAGTCTATTTAAAGTTTCTGGGAGAATATTTCTATTTTGTGAGAGACATTTATTGGATCTATCGAAGGATTTCCTGATTTCTTGAAGGTTGCCTTTTATTTGTTGCCATTCCATATCTGTAGTTTATTTTATTTTTATTCTTTAGTATTGAAATATGTGTACATGATTGTATAAACAATTTTATTATACTATTGTTTTCAATATTTTATTGTAAAAAATGTATGTATAGTTAGCATTACTATAATGATACAATAATTTTAATATTTGTTCTTTTTAGATCGTATCCAGATCATTTGCTCTACTCAAATACTTTTTCTTCAGACACTTATTGTGTACTTTATAAATTTTGAACAATAGATTAAGGATCATTATTATTACTATTATTATCAGTAATATTGTTATCATTGTTAAATCTTGATTTTCTACTGCTACTTTATTAATTACATTGGCAGTGGAGTCTACTGCTTTTACATCTAATAGACCCATTTTTGCGGGTGATACATATATTATATATTTAATATTTTCTACAAACTCAAGATTTTCAACACGTTTACTAATTCTGTTATCATTCATTTATTTCATTTTGTTTTTATATATTCTTTTTTTTTTTTTACATTGTTTCCTGCCTGGGTTTTTGTATGGTTATCAGGCCACACTCTAATCGGGCAACTTTTGTATCGCTCGGTTTTACAATCAATTTGGTAAAAGTCTATTAGGCTGGGCCAACTCCAAATTAAAAAAAAACAAGGGGGCTCCGCCCCCTGCTCGCTTTGCTCGCCTACCCCCGGCTCGCTTCGCTCGCGATGAGGTGTGGTATGCCTACAGTCGAGCGCACTCGACAGTAACTTGCTCGATACCCAAACGTTCACAACCGATTAATTCAATTTCAGTAAAAAAATATACACACATACATACATGTGCAAATAAAGCTATTTATAGAACTAAATTCGTTTTGCTGCTAATTCATGGTACTGATTGCAAAATGTGCATCACATAAAATTATTGATTAAGTATGTAAAGTATTCATTTAAAAAGTATGTAATTATTAATTAATATGTAATTAATTTAATGCAATGAAAAAAAAAATAAAAAAATAAAAATAATAATAATAATAAATAATTTGGTTCAAAACAAAGAGTTGTTTTGATCCCGAGTCCAATGTACCCACAAATCGCATGCATTGCTGCAAGTTTAGTACCAAAATCTGGCCACTGCACGTAGGCATGAGAAATGTGAAGTTTTGATTTAATATCTTCTGTATTTGTTATCCGATTGCAATGAAGTTTTCAGGATGCATTATCAAAATTGTGTTTAGTGTGTGTGCAGATTTTGACATCTGTACCTATTAAATTGGCCTTGTATTTGGATATTTTAGTTTTTTGTCGATTACAGGATAATTGAGGGGCGTGGCAAAATTCTAAAATAAACTTGATCTGCGTGCGCAACATAGCAGTATTGTCACAAAATTTGGAATCTCTATCTCTTATAGTCTCTGAGATCCAGGTGATTATATTTTCTCCATATATCATATTTTCTCAAACTACTTTCCTGTTTATAAACCGATCTCAATGAAATTTTCAGCACACCTCAGGACTCGTCCCCCCATCCTGTGTGCTGTAGCTTTAATAGTGCTCTTGTTATTAGATTTTATATCATTTACGTGGGCGGACGTGGACGGGGTCAAATTTAAATACAAACTTAGTATAGATCAACATCCTAGGAGTACTGTCACCAAATTTGGTTGCTCTTACTTTTATAGTTGCGGAGATATTTGTGTTCTAAATTCTGTACCATAATCGACACGAATCTAATAGGCTCTATACCCATTTTTTGGGTATCGAGCTAAAAACCCTAAATAGAGGGCAATTTATCATGAATTTAGCCGAAACAAGTGGGAAAGGCTATAGTCGAGATCCCGACTATAGGATACCCGTTACTTATTTCACTACATATAAAAGTACTTAAAAGAAAATTTTCTAACAATACAAAATCTATTGCATACTCTAGGGGGCATGTATTGCCATGTATTGCTTAAAGAATCATTTTCAGACAATAACTGCTGTTCTACTTGTCCGATCGTGTTGCGATTCAGTGGGATAATAAATAATAATAATAGATATCAGTGACTACAAAAAAAACTATATTATCTTAAAAACTGTGGGTGTGGTAGCTTTTCGCGATTTGCGAGGGCGGAGGGGGGCGTGGCCAAAATTTGAAACAAACTTGATCTGCGCTGGGTATATAGAAATCTGTGTGCCAAATTTGGTTACTCTATCTCTTATAGTCTCTGAGATTTCTTTGTTTAGACGGTTTTTCGCAATTTGCGGGGGCGGAGGTGGGCGTGGCTTAAATTTGAAACAAACTTGATCTGCGTGGGGTATATAGAAGTCTTTTAGTGAAAGTTTGGTATCTCTATCTCTTATGGTCTCTGAGATCTAGGCGCTCACACGGACGGACAGACGGACAGACACACATGGCTATATCGACTCGGCTATTGATGCTGATCAAGAATATATATACTTTATGTGGTCGGAGAAGCCTCCTTCTGCCTGTTACATACATTCCAACGAACACAATATACCCTTATACTTATTTTTTATAAGTAACGGGTATAAAAATTAGTTGGCGGTCTCAACTAGTTTTTTTTTTTAAATGTTTAAAGTTTCCATACAAAATAGCCTATTTTTGTTGTTGCTTGTGCAACTTGTCACTGTTATGGCCCGTTTACCAACACTACTTTTCTTTGACTTGTCCATTTTCTGGCCAGTTTATCAAGTATATAATGGATTTGTGTGTTTTATTTGGAAAAACCTGAATCGAAAAATAATTTGATGACAACAGATAATTCTTTGGAATATTTAGGTCGAAGTGCACTGTAGAAGCATTTATAAGATATAAGATATGTTCCACTTCGGCATGTACTTCTACTGATTTGGTCCAGGGTATATCAGTACCGGTATTTAATAATTTTAACAGTTTAGCTTTTCTTGCTCTTAACCGTTTTACTATGCCGCTGCGCTTCGCACACATATCACTCTAATCACTGCGTTTATTAATTGTTTCGTTGTTGTTCCTCCTGTTCCCGTTGTTCCTGTTGCTTGCCGTTGTTATTCGTTGATCCAGGTTTGTTGTCCTCCAGTGACATAAGTCACGGTCGCCATGTAGTTAACTTTGGTAACTTAGGTTTCTTATAGGGTCATCAATAAAATAGAACAATTGGTTTTGTAGTTCTAAGTGAGAGAAACAGTTGTTATCGCTACTCACGACTTTATTCTTCTGTTCTTTACATTTGGTTTTCATTATTACTAAACCTAAGGCTGAGCAGTCCTCAGGGGCAGCGCTGCCTTTTGTATATAAGTCGTTTTATATATTACATATAAAACGAGTATAAATATATTATGTATAAGCGGCGGAAACGTCGCTGATGGGACAGAGCGTATTGTGCACGTATGTAAGCGGTCAATGCATGGGACTAATGCTGACGCGGCTTGTTTGTAGTCAAGGTATTCTGTGCCGATCATATTTCGGGCACTTGGACTGCACTTGAACATGACATATGTTTATGCAACAAAGAGTAAATGTCTTTGCCTATTTAGCATTTATATGATATATGATATATATATGGATATATTGCTGAGTACAGTAAGCTCTCGATATGTGCACACTACAATACAGCTGGACGAACGGTTTTTCTCGATTTACGGGCACAGAAGGGGGCGTGTCAAAAATTTGAAACAAAATTGACCTGCTCGAACGCTTTTGGAATCTGTGAGTGTGTCTGTGGTATCTGTATCTCCTATAGTCTCTGAGATCTAGGCGCTCAGTTAGATGGACAGGCGGACAGACACACATGGTTATATCGACTCGGCTGTTGATGCTGCTCAAGAATATATATACTTTATGGGGTCGGAGATGCCTTCATCTCCCTTTTACATAACGGGTATAAAAATGTTGTCAACTTCTTCAGGTTAACAACGAGTTTATGTTACAACTGCTTTATATTACAAACTGCTTCAGGTTTACTTCAAGTAGCTACTTCTTCAGGTTTAATTGAAGTGGCATCTGCTTCAGGTCAAAAAAAAATATTCTGCATAGTTTGAAATCAATTTAAGCCTTTCTGGCTTTCAAATTATTATATGGGATAAATTATGCAAAAACGAAAATTGTGTCTTTTGTTGGTTTATTGTCAATATGACATCTCCAGCAAGCAACAACACTTGCATAAATTCAAGGAGCACGGTTTCAAGAGATGTTCATTCTCCATTTTCATAACCGTATCTGCTAGTTGACCAGCAATTTAAACTTAAAGTCATATTTTTGTCGCTAAAACTATTTTGGAATTATAACGCTCAATAATGAATAAAAAGTTTGGATGTCATCGTGTGTTGCTGTTACTTAGTTGAAACCAAGATGTATTTACTGTTAGGTGACTTTGTCCGATGTGGTGAGGTCCCAAACTCAACTCACTCTCTCTCTTTGCTCTCTGAGACTCTCAGACTGAGAGACAAATAAGAAGATGGCGAACGTTTGTTATTGTTTTAGCTGACAGAAATAGAAAATTTGAGCCCAGGTACTCTTTTATAAATGTTGATTTTCGACCAATTGTTCCTATGGCAGCTATATGTTATATGGAACCGATTTGAACCAAATTTGGCCAGAATATAAAACACCAATATAAATGCATATTCTATCAGTTTGGTTAAGATATCTCAAAAATCAAAAATGTTTTTCATACTAAGACTTACTATTCGATTGAGCATCTCTATTGCATCTATATGATGTAGTGGACCGATTTGAATTAAATTTGGTCAGGATATGTAATACCAGCCCAGATGCATATTCTAAAAGTTTGGTTACGATATCTCAAAAAACCAAAAAACCTTTTTTAAAATAAAACTTGATTTTTGGCAGATCGTCTCAATGTCAGCTATATGATATAGTGGGCCGACTTTTATCAAATTTGGTCAGGATGTATAATACCACCCCAATTAAATATCGTGTGAGAATGGTTGAGATATATCAAAAATCGAAGATGCTTTTCATACTAAAACTTCATTTTCGATGTATCGTTTCTAAGGCAGCTATATGATATAATTGACCGATCCAAAAATAAAAACAAACTTGATCTGCGTACGGTGTCCAGGAACCTACATACCAAGTTTAAAGTGTCTAGCTCTTATGGTTTCTAAGATCGACGCGTTCAAGCAGACGGACAGACGAACTGACGTACAGACAGACGAAGGTCTGCCACGCAAATGCAATTTACCCTTTTTTGCCCATTTTCAATGGGCTCAGGGTATATAAGTAAAGAAGAATGGCCAGTAGAAGATAAGCTGGAAAGCCAACTTAGTTTTCAGATAGGAGTAAAGGAAGACATAATTCAAGAGCTTGTGGAAAAATGTAGCTTCTTTGGAAAATTAACGCGGATAATAGGATATATTTTATTATTTGCAAAATATTGTCAAGGGAATTACACCAAGAAAATTAGAGAAAGTTGAAAGGCACGAAGCAGTTACTATAATTTTGATAAAATTTCAACGGTTTGAGTTTGCCCAAGAGATCTTTGACTTACAAAACGACCAAAATGTTAACCCAAAAAGCAAATTAGCTTCACTTTATCCCTACCTAGATGAGTAGAAGGTAGACTAAAATTTGCTGACATAACTTATAATCAGAAGCACCCAATTATATTAATAAAGTCGCATTTAACGAATATCATTATAAGCAAAGTGCACAAGGAAACGCTACATGGGGAACACAAAGTAATGGAAGCACTGATTCGTAGGCAATATTGGGTATTTGGGTTAAAAAATTCAATTGAAAAGCTAAAGATATCGACAACATAACTTACAACAAGTAATGGGACAAATACCAGAAGCACGTTTAAAAATAACTCATGCATTTACTCACACTGGAGTAGACTGCAAGGCCTATTCAAATAAGAGTCTCAAAAGAATGAGGAACAAAATCTTACAAAGGATACATTTCAGTTCTCGTATGTATAAGCCCAAGAGCGATCCATTTGGAAGCAGTAAGCGACTAAACGACCGAAGCCTTTCTTGCGGCGTTTAAAAGATTTGTAGATGGAAATTTACAAATTTCGTGGGTGCTGAAAGAAAGCTTCATGCTGATTTTCTGAAAGCACTTCACAACATTTTCACAGCATTTTATTCCCCCGGCAAGTCCTCACTTCGGAGGAATATGGAAAGTGGGGGTACAATCGGTAAAATACCATGTGAAAAGAGTTTTAGGGGATAGTATAATAACAAATGAAGATATAAGTACGTTACTGTCACAAGTTGAAGCAGTATTAAATTCGAGACCATTATATTCAATCGATAGTGGCAACGAACTCGACGACATACTGACGCCAGGACATTTCTGTATTGGCAAACCAATGTTAGATACACCGGAAGCAATTGACGATAGAGCAGTATCATCGCTGGACTGGTGAAATATACTAACAGCTATGAAAAATCAAATAAAGCAAAAATGGAAAGATGAATACCTGGTAACGTTGCAGCAACGATTTAAGTGGAAAAAGGACAGTCCAAACTTGAGAAAGGGACAGATAGTAATAGTTAAAAACAAAAACACAGCTGCTTCAAAATGACTGTTAGGAAGGATTGAAGAAACTCGCCCTGGAGACGACGGCAAAGTTAGAGTAGTAACAATAAAAACGAAAAATGGGTTAATAAAGCGCCCGTTAGTAAAACTCTATCCATTAGAGACAGGTACACCTGAGGAAGTATCAGGGCAACCAAGAAGGGTCCCAACTGCAATGGATCTCAGATCTCGTATGGTATTAATAGCTTCAGGAATTACGGAGCTACCACATTTGATATCAGGTCTCAAAATAGATCCGTATTTTAAATTTGAAAGAAATTCAACAAATAAATATACATATTTTACTATCTGCCTGCATAAGTGATAAAGCTACAATGTCAAAAGCAAAATCAATTGAATAAATTTCTGATATCCCACAAAAAAAACCTGTACGCGAGGTAAAACTCTAGTGACGAAAGCATATTCACCCTTTTTGCGCACAGTGCCGAATGTCAAGTTTTTTTTTTTAATAATTAATATAATTATTTAATATTTTTGAACCAATTATCGGATTTGGGTGATCAAAATATCAATTAACTGTATTTTTCATAAGAACTTTTATAAAATAAAAAATTTTATCAAAGGCCCCAACGGCGCCATTAGCTGTTTTTATCCGATGGTTCCTATGGTAGCTATATGATATAGTAGCCCGATCTCGATCAAATTTGGTCAGGATGTAAAATACAATTATTCAACTACAATCTTTAAGTTTGGTTAAGATATCTTTATTAAAAAAAAAGTTTTCCATACAACATCTAATTTTTATACCCTGAGCCCATTAAAAATGGGCAAAAAAGGGTATAATGCATTTGGCAGAATGTATGTAAGGGGGCGTGGCAGACCCCCAAAAGTATATATATTCTTGATCAGGAACAACAGCCGAGTCGATTGAGACATGTCCGTCTGTCTGTCCGTCTGTCTGTCCGTCTGTCTGTCCGTCTGTCTGTCCGTCTGTTTGAACGCGTCGATCTCAGAAACCATAAGAGCTAGAGACTTCAAACTTGGAATGTAGGTTCCTAGATACCGTACGCAAATCAAGTTTGTTTTTATTTTTGGATCGGACAACTATATAATATAGCTGCCATAGGAACGATACATCGAAAATTAAGTTTTAGTATGAAAAGCTTCTTTAATTTTTGAAATATCTCAACCAATCTCACACGATATACATTTGGGGTGGTATTATACATCCTGACCAAATTTGGTTAAAGTCGGCCCACTATATGATATAGCTGTCATAGAGACGCTCTGCCGAAAATCAAGCATATGTATGAAATAGTTTTTTGTTTTTTGAGATATCGTAACCAAACTGTTAGAATATGCATCTGGGCTGTTATTATACATCCTCACCGAATTTGGTCCAAATCGGAACACTATATCATATAGCTGCCATAGAGACGCTCAGTCGAAAATCAAGTTTAAGTAAGAAAAAGTTTTTTTTTTTAGAGATAGCCTAACCAAACTGATAGAATGAACATTTAAGTTCGTCTCATATATTCTGGCCAAATTTGGTTCAGATCGGACCACTATATCATATAGCTGCAATAGAGACGTTCAATCGAAAAGTAAGTGTTAGTATGAAAAATGTTTTGGTTTCTTGAGATATCTTAACCAAACTGATAGAATATGCATTTAGGTTGGTTTTGTACATTCTGACCAGATTTGGTTCAAATCGGTTCCATTTATCATATAGCTGCCACAGGAACAATTGGCCGAAAATCAACTTTTATAAAAGAGTACCTGGGCTCAGGGTATTCTACTGTCGAGCGTGCTCGACTGTAGCCGCACCTCACCGCGAGCGAAGCGAGCAGGGGGCGGAGACCCCATTGTTGTTATACAAATTTAGTCAGGATATGTAATACCAGCCCAGATGCATATTCTAACAGTTTGGTTACGATATCTCAAAAAACCAAAACACTTTTTTATACTAAAACTTAATATTTTGTAGAGCGTCCCTATGACAGTTATTTGATATAATGGGCCGACTTGGACCAAATTTGGTCAGGATGTATAATAACACCCTAAATGTGTATCGTGTGAGATTGGTTAGATATCTCAAAAATCAAAGAAGCTTTTCATACTAAAACTTTATTTTCGATGTATCGTTCCTATGTCAGCTAAATGATATAGTTGTCCGATCCAAAAATAAAATCAAACTTGATCTGCAGGAGGTATATGGAAATATGTGTGCCAAATTTGGTTACTCTATCTCTTATAGTCTCTGAGATCCCTTTGATCATACAGAAGAGTAGACGGTATATCGCTATTTGAGTGGGCGTAGGGGGCGTGGCCTAAATTTGAAACAAACTTGATCTGCATGGGGTATATAAAAGTCTTTGTGTGCAAGTTTGGTATCTCTATCTCTTATGGTCTCTGAGATCCTTTTGTTCATACAGACAGACAGACGGACAGAGACACATGGCTATATCGACTCGGCTACTGATGCTGATCAAGAATATATATACTTTATGGGGACGGAGATGCCTCCTTCTCCCTGTTACATAACGGGTATAAAAATGTTGTCAACTTCTTCAGGTTAACAACGATTTTATGTTACAACTGCTTTATATTACAAACTGCTTCAGGTTTACTTCAAGTAGCTACTTCTTCAGGTTTAATTAAAGTGGCATCTGCTTTAGCTAAAAAAAAAAAATTCTGCATAGTTTGAAATCAATTTAAGCCTTTCTGGCTTTCAAATTATTATA
This sequence comes from Drosophila phalerata, assembly GCA_951394115.2. Lineage (NCBI taxonomy): Eukaryota > Metazoa > Arthropoda > Insecta > Diptera > Drosophilidae > Drosophila > Drosophila phalerata. Next base: position 17,020 of record CATOAP020000073.1, read on the forward strand.
TGGGATAAATTATGCAAAAACGAAAATTGTGTCTTTTGTTGGTTTATTGTCAATATGACATCTCCAGCAATCAACAACACTTGCATAAATTCAAGGAGCACGGTTTCAAGAGATGTTCATTCTCCATTTTCATAACCGTATCTGCTAGTTGACCAGCAATTTAAACTTAAAGTCATATTTTTGTCGCTAAAACTATTTTGGAATTATAAGGCTCAATAATGAATAAAAAGTTTGGATGTCATCGTGTGTTGCTGTTACTTAGTTGAAACCAAGATGTATTTACTGTTAGGTGACTTTGTCCGATGTGGTGAGGTCCCAAACTCAACTCACTCTCCTTCTTTGCTCTCTGAGACTCTCAGACTGAGAGACAAATAAGAAGATGGCGAACGTTTGTTATTGTTTTAGCTGACAGAAATAGAAAATTTGAGCCCAGGTACTCTTTTATAAATGTTGATTTTCGACCAATTGTTCCTATGGCAGCTATATGTTATATGGAACCGATTTGAACCAAATTTGTCCAGAATATAAAACACCAATATAAATGCATATTCTATCAGTTTGGTTAAGATATCTCAAAAATCAAAAATGTTTTTCATACTAATACCCAATTCACACTGAGCAACATCTACCATCTACCATCAATTCTCGTGATGGTCCCATTGTTTTACCCGTGCCAATATTTCCCATTCGTTCCGCCATCTCCCCTTTGATGTTCATGTTCCACCCGTTTTCAATCGCTTTTAAGCCGATAGTTATCGATAGTAGCACTAGAAATCCGACATTCGCAACGAATATGTAAACAAAGAACGGTAAAACAAAGAAGAATAAGAAATTCGAAATGGCCGCGTCGTGTAAGTATAAACATGATATAAATTCATTTTGTTTAATAATCCGCTTATTTTAATTAAAAGCTGGAATAAAATCAACTGCCAAACGGGTGAAGTGGTCTGCAGAGATGGATGCCATGGTTGTGGACCTCTGGAGTGAGAGCATTGGCGACTTGAGAGGCACGAGAAAAAATTCCCATGTGTTCATGGAAATGGCGGAAAAGCTCAAGTCTGCCGGCTTTTGCGGCACATGGCCAGATGTCCGCACCAAAATTGATAATCTCACCAGGAAGTACAAGTAATATAGTAAATATTATGTTAACATAATTTTTAATTAATATTCTTTGTATTTGCAGGGCAGAGAAAATAAAAATTGGACCCAGTGGTGGCGAGCCGTCTTCATGGCCATTTTATGACAAGGTGCATAGCATTTTGGGAGGCTTGCGGATGCACGATGTCGACTCCCCGAGATTAACAAACACGAGTAAGTATTTGTAATTGCATTTTTTTTTTATAAATTTATTAATATACGTATCTCGCAGATTTCCTTGAATACATTGAAGACCCGATTGTGTTCGATCCGGAGGCGTCCAACTGCAGCTCACAGTTCTCCACAGCATCCGATGACCCTGCAGCTAAGCGCAGAAAACTGGACGCGCAATCTGAGCTATTGGAGATTGCTCGTGAGCCGAAAGACAGAGTGAGCGGGCAGAAATGCAGAGGGAGCGTCTGGAGAATCAGAGGGAACGTCTGGAGATACTGAAAAGGGAAGCGGAGATTCGCGAACGCCAACGGGAGCAACATCGTGCGGAGCAACGCGAATTTTTGACCAAGATGTTGGAACAAAACAAAGAATTTCAAGACAAGCTGCTGAACTGCATAAAGTCGCTGAAATAAATTATAATATTGTAACTGAAATTTGTAAATATATAAATATAAATACACATACCCTGTAAATAAATACATATACATATATACTGTAGCATATGTAAATAAATAATAAAGACTATATTTTTATACATTTATTTATTCATTTTTATTGCAAAGAAATTCGGCAATAGCACCCCTTATTTCTTCGGCCGATTGGTGGAAGTCAGCGGAAGTATTACTTTGGTGCGGTTGCTCCTTTTCTTTCTGGCCCGGTGTGGCTCCCCACGCTTCATTAATGGCGCTGTTATGCACATTTAAAACGTTGTGCAACACACAGCAGGCCATGATCAAAATGGCGTTATTTTTGGGACGACTCTCAAGTCCGTTGCCAACGCGTCGAAATCTGGCCTTCAAATGGCCGAACGCATTCTCGACAACACGCCGGGCTTTGGACAAGTTATAGTTGAAAGTCCTCTTTTCCAAAGATGCGTCTGTCGAAAATGGGTACGGCTTCATTAGCTTTGGGGAAAACCTAAATGCTGAGTCTCCAATCAGTAAAACGGGAACGTTAACTCCACATATTTCCTTCGACTTGGAGTCCAGCAATGGGCACGAGTCTATCATTTGACAAAGCGTTGATCTTTGAAAAATGAATGAGTCGTTGCAACGACCTGGAGCGCCGACATCCACAAACATGAATCTGTAACTAAAAAATTAAAAGAAAAATTAAAATATATTTAGGGGATTTTATTTACTAACTTACCGGTAATCAACCATAGCAAATAGCACAACAGAGTTCCAGCCTTTGTAGTTGTGATGGTCAACTGCCTCTGCTGTTGGTGGCTCTATTTCAATGTGACATCCATCTAATGAAAGCAATCAAATTATTAAACATAAACTTTTAATACTTATGTATTATACTTACCAATCGCACCAAGGCACTGGGGAAAACCTATGGCTTCAAAGCCCTGCACACACTCATCGATTTTGGACTCGGTCAGAAAGTTCGGCGTCATATACTCATCTGTGAACTCTAAAACAATAGCCCTGCAAAATTCGTGAAGAATATTGCAGACACTGTTTTGAGAAACGCCGAACATAATGCCAATTGCTCGGTACTCCGCCGATGAGCCCAAAGTGAACAGAGCTATGGCTATTCTTTTATCAAGTGGAATAGCGTTCCGGAAGTTTGTGTCCTTCTTCTTCAAGACCTCTAGTCGGCTGACCAGCATGTTAAATGTCGACCTTTCCATGCGGAAGCTCTCTTTGAAGAAGTGGTCATCATTTTCCGGAACGTCCTTCTCCCAAAACGCGCCAAACCGCTTCTAAAATAAACATATGAATAAAATGAGTAGTGCATTTTTTCAAAGTAAATGTTTTCACTTACCGCCATCCAGAATCTTCGGGGAATCTTAATACTGAAGGCCATCAGCGACTCTTCGATATCGTCATCGTCGTCTGCGTCGGCGTCGTCGTCCTCATCGGCGTCTTCGTCATCGTCGTCCGCGTCGTTGACAGCGCCATCATTTTCATAATCGTCGTCCACATCGTTATCCAATTCCATTATAAGATTATTTATCATTTTTTTATTCTGCTCTGTAATCGCGAGCAACATTTTAATTTTCTCCAGGCGATTCATTTTGTTTTTCACTTTTTTACTTTTCACTTCTCTCTTTGCGACGCCAAGCTTCAAATTGATGTTAGATGGTAGATGTTGGCAGTGTGAATTGGTGTTTCACATCTACCATCATTCCCATGCGTTCCCCGTAGATGTGCTCAGTGTGCAGAGGCTATAAGACTTACTATTCGATTGAGCATCTCTATTGCATCTATATGGCGTAGATCTCTTAGATCAAATTCTGCAATATTACAGAATCAATATAAAAACTAAAAAGTGGACGTTACGCGTAATTATGCATTTTGTGAACCTTGCACTGGTAGCGGATGGATGGAGTACAAAAGAGACTGCAACGAATTAAAGGTTCCAAACAGAGAAATTTTAGATTCACTTAATTTTCGTGAAGAAGTGGCGAATACTCTAATAAAAGCACAAAGCTCTCATGTGATGGTCAATGCAGAGACGACGCCGAAATTACGTCGCTCCAAGAAAATTCACCCACTTCATTTAGTAATTCTCCTGCCACATCTGTAAGTTCTTTATTGGAACCATCTGAAGAGAACACTCAAATCAAGCTTAGAAGGTCCATTCAAACTTACCCAGAGAAAGAGATACGCCTAGACAACGTAATGTACATTCCGGAATTTGTTAACTATAAAAACAATTCCCGGTGCAAATTAGAGGGATGTAAAGGAAAAACTTTTGTAATTTGGAAAAAGTGCGATGTTTATCTTTGCCTTAGCGAGAAAGCAATTGCATCGCTCGCTTTCATCAAAAGTTGTAAGGTACCATTTAAGTTGTTTCAATAAAAATATCTTTAAAACTAAACATACTCTGACTGCTCTAGTCCTTTATAAGGGACATTACCTGGAGGCCAGGTGAAAAGAGCTACCTGAAATCTGATTGCATATTGGAAATCAGCGTCGTCAATATACCTTATATACAAAATACCAGATTTTTAGGTCAATCCGCTGAATAAATCCCATGAAAGGGTTAATTGTCGATTTTAAACCAACTTTCAAATCATTTTGGTTAGCCACCTGTCGTCCTCTATGGCGGAGGGGGCTGTGGCTTAAATTTGAAACAAACTTGATCTGCGTGGGGTCAATAGAAATCGGTGTGCCAAAGTTTGTGTCTCTATCTCTTATATTCCCTGAGATCCTTGTGTTTATACAAATGGACGACCGGTTTTTCGCGAATTAAAGGGCGTGGAATGAGGAGGTTCAAATGTTTAAAACAAACTTGACCTGCTCCAAAGCCTTTGTCATCTGCGTGTGAAAGTTTGGTTACTCTACCTGTTATGGTCTCTGAGATCTAGGCGCTCACACAGACGGACAGACGTACAGACACACATTGCTATATCGACTCGGCTGTTGATGCTGATCAAAAATATATATACTTTATAGGGTCGGAGATGCCTCCTTCTCCGTGTAACATACATTCCAACGAACACAATATACCCTTATACTTATTTTTTATAAGTAACGGGTATAAAAAGGTAAGTTAATCAAACTGTAACGAAGCTTTTCAGCCGAGGTCGACGTCTCAGTCCGGCCAGGGCCATTTACAGAAAAATTTGTAAATTAGTGGGACAATTGGAGGAGCTACGGGAGCGCAAGAGAGTATGCGAAATAATTAAAAACAAAAATACTTATTTTATGACAACAAGCAAGCAACAACACACTTGCATAAACGCAAGGAGCAATGTTTCTGGAGATTTTCATTTTCCATCTTCAGAACCGTTTCTGCTAGTTGATCAGCAATTTAAACTTAATGTCATATTTGCGTCGCCAAAACCAGTTGGGAATTATAAGGCTCAATAAAGAATAAAAAGTTTGGATGCCATCGTGTGTTGCTGTTACTTAGATGAAAACCTCCTAAAGTTAAATGTTCTGTAAACTAGCTGATTTACATTAAAAATTAATTTTCATTAACCCTTTCATGGACTAGTCCCAGATAAGGGACAAACTTTTTGTTCAGCTTTCAACTGTTAGAATTTGAGAACAATGCTACAGTTGTAAAAGCTCCAATGCAACTCTTAAAGCTCACAGATCTAGCTTTACGTCGGTTTCTTTTTTTCCGCTCTGTGTTACCATTTGATCGAAATATACGCGTTTTTGTAGATCCTTCTTTCATCCAATTAAATGCGGGATTTTCAGTTTATCCATTTATATGGTCAATTTGGAGTAGTAAAAATAAGTAAGTATAGTTGCATCCTTTGTTGTTAATTAAGTGCGAAAACTTCTAATATACTTGTACAAATATACAGAAATAGAAGCAAAAATATCGTCGTCCCTTATATGGGACCAGGGCTGACTGTGTACATTACTTATGTTAATTTGCGCGGGAATCATTACGCAATTTGGTTTGCAGCAGATTTATATATTTTGACCAAAATGCATAAAACTATGCACAAAAAATTAACAGAAGAAGAAATATTTGACCTTTAACCAATTCATCGGATGTGGAAATCGAAACTGATGATGAACTCGACAACGACCGGATAGAATTGGCTGTAGAAAAAGTGCGTGCGTCCGAGTCAGAGTGCACCCAAAAACTTGCGCCCATTGAATCTGAATCTGAAGGCGAAGGCAAGGATGAGGAAGGGCGTATTATAGGGGAAATGAAGCTTCGGACCTCCCGACTATAGATTCCAGTGTAATTCCAATGTAATCCCGTTAGAGCAGGCATGTGAAATCCAAATAACAAAAAAAGGAAGTAAAATGGAAAACAAGATCTTGCGTCAAGAACAATTTGGAATTCATAAGCACTGATGGTGAAACATGCGAGGATGTACAAAGTCCATACTCATATTTTTGACGATACCTCGGAGACGACTTTTTTTATAGTACTGCCAATTTTACAAATGCGTATGTTCATCAAAAAGGTGGGTCCATTATGAATTTGCAATACTTTAATTGCTAATGTAATCCTTTTCAGGTAACACTACATTTAAAAATACTACATCGAACGAGATTCAGATTCTGTTCGCTCATCATATTATGATGAGCTGCTTTAAATTTCCCAGAGTAACCATGTTCTGGTAGTTAATCTGTCTTCTAACTATATTGGAATCGGGAAAGAAGATAAGGCATCCAGTTGGAATAAAAAGCTACAAAAGTACATCGAAATTAATGGTCCGGAAGTGGTTCGTTTGTACAACGAAAACAAGGGTGGCGTAGATCTCTTAGATCAAATTCTGCAATATTACAGAATCAATATAAAAACTAAAAAGTGGACGTTACGCGTAATTATTCATTTTGTGAACCTTGCACTGGTAGCGGATGGATGGAGTACAAAAGAGACTGCAACGAATTAAAGGTTCCAAACAGAGAAATTTTAGATTCACTTAATTTTCGGGAAGAAGTGGCGAATACTCTAATAAAAGCACAAAGCTCTCATGTGATGGTCAATGCAGAGACGACGCCGAAATTACGTCGCTCCAAGAAAATTCACCCACTTCATTTAGTAATTCTCCTGCCACATCTGTAAGTTCTTTATTGGAACCATCTGAAGAGAACACTCAAATCAAGCGAAGAAGGTCCATTCAAACTTACCCAGAGAAAGAGATACGCCTAGACAACGTAATGTACATTCCGGAATTTGTTAACTATAAAAACAATTCCCGGTGCAAATTAGAGGGATGTAAAGGAAAAACTTTTGTAATTTGGATAAAGTGCGATGTTTATCTTTGCCTTAGCTAGAAAGCAATTGCATCGCTCGCTTTCATCAAAAGTTGTAAGGTACCATTTAAGTTGTTTCAATAAAAATATCTTTAAAACTAAACATACTCTGACTGCTCTAGTCCTTTATAAGGGACATTACCTGGAGGCCAGGTGAAAAGAGCTACCTGAAATCTGATTGCATATTGGAAATCAGCGTCGTCAATATACCTTATATCCAAAATACCAGATTTTTAGGTCAATCCGCTGAATAAATCCCATGAAAGGGTTAATTGTCGATTTTAAACCAACTTTCAAATCATTTTGGTTAGCCACCTGTCGTCCTCTATGGCGGAGGGGGCTGTGGCTTAAATTTGAAACAAACTTGATCTGCGTGGGGTCAATAGAAATCGGTGTGCCAAAGTTTGTGTCTCTATCTCTTATATTCCCTGAGATCCTTGTGTTTATACAAATGGACGACCGGTTTTTCGCGAATTAAAGGGCGTGGAATGAGGAGGTTCAAATGTTTAAAACAAACTTGACCTGCTCCAACGCCTTTGTCATCTGCGTGTGAAAGTTTGGTTACTCTACCTGTTATGGTCTCTGAGATCTAGGCGCTCACACAGACGGACAGACGTACAGACACACATTGCTATATCGACTCGGCTGTTGATGCTGATCAAAAATATATATACTTTATAGGGTCGGAGATGCCTCCTTCTCCCTGTAACATACATTCCAACGAACACAATATACCCTTATACTTTTAGACCCCGTACTTAAAAAAAGGGTTTGTTTTAACGAAAATGTGCGTAACAGGCAGAAGGAGGCGTGGCAGACCCCATAAAGTATATATATTCTTGATCAGCATCAATAGCCAAGTCGATATAGCAATGTCCGTCTGTCCGTCTGTCTGTCTGTCCGTCTGTCCGTCTGTCTGTCTGTGTGAGCGCCTAGATCTCTTAACCGAACTAATACAATATGCATATAACTTGGTTTTATATATCCTGTCCAAAGTTGGTTTACATCGGACTACTATATCATATAGCTTCCATAGGACCGATCGGGCGAAAATCAAGTCTTAGTATGAAAAACTTTTTTGTTTTATGAGATATCTCAACTTAACTATTACAGTATGCATATAACTTGGTTTTATATATCCTGACCGAAGTTAAATCGGACAACTATCTCATATAGCTGTCATTGAAAAAAGTAGTGGAAAATGTATTACAACGCTCTGCAACAGCATCAAGCGGCCAAATTATTTTATAATTTTTGTAGTCTTTTCTATTTCCATAGTAAGTACGGGGTCTCCGACAGTCGAGTATGCTCGACTGTAGCACCGCGAGCGAAGCGAGCGGGGGGTTGGCGAGCGAAGCGAGCAGGGGTCGGAGCCCCCTAGTTTTTTATAAGTAACGGGTATAAAAAGGTAAGTTAATCAAACTGTAACGAAGCTTTTCAGCCGAGGTCGACGTCTCAGTCCGGCCAGGGCCATTTACAGAAAAATTTGTAAATTAGTGGGACAATTGGAGGAGCTACGGGAGCGCAAGAGAGTATGCGAAATAATTAAAAACAAAAATACTTATTTTATGACAACAAGCAAGCAACAACACACTTGCATAAACGCAAGGAGCAATGTTTCAGGAGATTTTCATTTTCCATCTTCAGAACCGTTTCTGCTAGTTGATCAGCAATTAAAGCTTTTCAGCCGAGGTCGACGTCTCCGTCCGGCCAGGGCCATTTACAGAAAAATTTGTAAATTAGTGGGACAATTGGAGGAGCTACGGGAGCGCAAGAGAGTATGCGAAATAATTTAAAACATAAATACTTATTTTATGACAACAAGCAAGCAACAACACACTTGCATAAACGCAAGGAGCAATGTTTCAGGAGATTTTCATTTTCCATCTTCAGAACCGTTTCTGCTAGTTGATCAGCAATTTAAACTTAATGTCATATTTGCGTCGCCAAAACCAGTTGGGAGTTATAAGGCTCAATAAAGAATAAAAAGTTTGGATGCCATCGTGTGTTGCTGTTACTTAGATGAAAACCTCCTAAAGTTAAATGTTCTGTAAACTAGCTGATTTACATTAAAAATTAATTTTCATTAACCCTTTCATGGACTAGTCCCAGATAAGGGACAAACTTTTTGTTCAGCTTTCAACTGTTAGAATTTGAGAACAATGCTACAGTTGTAAAAGCTCCAATGCAACTCTTAAAGCTCACAGATCTAGCTTTACGTCGGTTTCTTTTTTTCCGCTCTGTGTTACCATTTGATCGAAATATACGCGTTTTTGTAGATCCTTCTTTTATCCAATTAAATGCGGGATTTTCAGTTTATCCATTTATATGGTCAATTTGGTGTAGTAAAAATAAGTAAGTATAGTTGCATCCTTTGTTGTTAATTAAGTGCGAAAACTTCTAATATACTTGTACAAATATACAGAAATAGAAGCAAAAATATCGTCGTCCCTTATATGGGACCAGGGCTGACTGTGTACATTACTTATGTTAATTTGCGCGGGAATCATTACGCAATTTGTTTTGCAGCAGATTTATATATTTTGACCAAAATGCATAAAACTATGCACAAAAAATTAACAGAAGAAGAAATATTTGACCTTTTAACCAATTCATCGGATGTGGAAATCGAAACTGATGATGAACTCGACAACGACCGGATAGACTTGGCTGTAGAAAAAGTGCGTGCGTCCGAGTCAGAGTGCACCCAAAAACTTGCGCCCATTGAATCTGAATCTGAAGGCGAAGGCAAGGATGAGGAAGGGCGTATTAAAGGGGAAATGAAGCTTCGGACCTCCCGACTATAGATTCCAGTGTAATGGAAGATCTAGGCGTAAATATTGACGACATTGTCAATGTAATCCCGTTAGAGCAGGCATGTGAAATCCAAATAACAAAAAAAGAAAGTAAAATGGAAAACAAGATCTTGCGTCAAGAACAATTTGGAATTCATAAGCACTGATGGTGAAACATGCGAGGATGTACAAAGTTCATACTCATATTTTAGACGATACCTCGGAGACGACTTTTTTTATAGTACTGCCAATTTTACAAATGCGTATGTTCATCAAAAAGGTGGGTCCATTATGAATTTGCAATACTTTAATTGCTAATGTAATCCTTTTCAGGTAACACTACATTTAAAAATACTACATCGAACGAGATTCAGATTCTGTTCGCTCATCATATTATGATGAGCTGCTTTAAATTTCCCAGAGTAACCATGTTCTGGTAGTTAATCTATCTTCTAACTATATTGGAATCGGGAAAGAAGATAAGGCATCCAGTTGGAATAAAAAGCTACAAAAGTACATCGAAATTAATGGTCCGGAAGTGGTTCGTTTGTACAACGAAAACAAGGGTGGCGTAGATCTCTTAGATCAAATTCTGCAATATTACAGAATCAATATAAAAACTAAAAAGTGGACGTTACGCGTAATTATGCATTTTGTGAACCTTGCACTGGTAGCGGATGGATGGAGTACAAAAGAGACTGCAACGAATTAAAGGTTCCAAAAAGAGAAATTTTAGATTCACTTAATTTTCGGGAAGAAGTGGCGAATACTCTAATAAAAGCACAAAGCTCTCATGTGATGGTCAATGCAGAGACGACGCCGAAATTACGTCGCTCCAAGAAAATTCACCCACTTCATTTAGTAATTCTCCTGCCACATCTGTAAGTTCTTTATTGGAACCATCTGAAGAGAACACTCAAATCAAGCGAAGAAGGTCCATTCAAACTTACCCAGAGAAAGAGATACGCCTAGACAACGTAATGTACATTCCGGAATTTGTTAACTATAAAAACAATTCCCGGTGCAAATTAGAGGGATGTAAAGGAAAAACTTTTGTAATTTGGATAAAGTGCGATGTTTATCTTTGCCTTAGCGAGAAAGCAATTGCATCGCTCGCTTTCATCAAAAGTTGTAAGGTACCATTTAAGTTGTTTCAATAAAAATATCTTTAAAACTAAACATACTCTGACTGCTCTAGTCCTTTATAAGGGACATTACCTGGAGGCCAGGTGAAAAGAGCTACCTGAAATCTGATTGCATATTGGAAATCAGCGTCGTCAATATACCTTATATCCAAAATACCAGATTTTTAGGTCAATCCGCTGAATAAATCCCATGAAAGGGTTAATTGTCGATTTTAAACCAACTTTCCCGACTGAAGTTGGTTCAAATCGGTTCTATATATTTTATAACTGTCATTGATAAAAGTAGTCGAAAATGTATTACAACTCTCTGCAACAGCATCAAGAAAGCAAAATATTTTTTATTTTTTGTAGTTTTTTCTATATCCATAGTAAGTACGGGGCTCCGACAGTCGAGTAGCACCGCGAGCGAAGCGAGCAGTGGGCGGAGCCCACTAGTTTTATTTTAAATTTTTATGTGTATTATTTCAATTTCGTTCGTCACAAAACTGGATATCAGAAATTTTGGGGGTAGAATATGTTTTCGTCACTAGAGTATTACCTCGTGTAGAGATTTTTTTAAAAACAAACACAACGTTACTTAACATTATTAATATCAGATAAATAAGTTTCAATCAAAGAAAACCAAATGTGATACACTTAAAAAGACATTAAAGCACCGGTCAGACGAGCGTTTTATCACCGACACTTTTTGCTGAAATACTGTCATTTGTCGTGTGAGCACACAAAATTTGACACGGTCGGTTTTTGACCGACGCTCACCGATGGAAAGCAGAACACGTCCTATTTCATCGGTTTTTTACACGCACACAGACACAAACATTAACATATACATAAACACACACATACATACTAATACACACACATACATACTCATACACACAAATACATACGTACACTCATACAAGGCTATCGAAGCAAGGAGTTCTGCCTAGTGGTCACGCTTGACATAAATAATGCGTTTAACTCTGCAAGTTGGGACTGCATCCTGGAGGCACTCCGCAGATTTCAAACTCCTAATTACCTTATGCGGGTCATCGGTGACTACTGTAGGCACCGAATACTCAAGTATAGAGCCCATGCAGGAGAGCGATCATACCAGCGATCATGACAGGTGTTAGGTTAGGGTTCCGTACTCGGCCCCTTACTTTGGAACGTAATGTATGACGGCATTCTCAGGCTCCGGCTACCAGAGGGCATCACCGCAGTGGGCTTTGCAGACGACGTCGCGATGGTAGTGACTGCTAAGCACTTGCCCGAGGTGGAAGCGTTATGCAGCACAGCTGTAGCAGTAGTGAAGGAATGGCTTACATTCGTTGGCCTGTAACTACTCATGTATGTTGCGGATTCCGTACTATCTCAGGGGATGCTGCTCTGGTTATGGCAGGAATGGTGCCGCTCGACCTCCTGGCCACAGAGAGGGCGAAGATATTTATAGAGAAGCGCAGTGGTCAGTCTGCCTCTCACCGGCAAATTTCCAAAGCAGCAAAGAAAGCGAATCTTGGTCAGTGGCAAGCCAGACGGGACGCGTCAGCAAAGGGTCACTGGACGCACCGCCTAACTTCTGACTTAGAAAATCTGGTTTTTTCAACTTTCATCTCACGCAGCTATTTAGTGGACATGGCTGCTTCCGCAGCTATCTATGAAAACTTGGTCAGGAACGTGACCCGTTTTGCCTCTGGTGCCACCCAGAGGCTGAAGAAACGGCGGAACACAATATCTTCACCTGCCGCAGATTCGCCAAAGAGAGAGAGGAGTTAACAAGCATAGTGGGACCCAACATAACAGTGGACAACTTGGTCAGCCGTACGCTCGGAAGCGACGTTTTCCGCCTGTAAATGAAAGAAATAAGGGGGATGTCAATAAGGGGGATGCCAACCAGTTTACAGTGCGATAAGTAACTGTCACAGCAGCGAGCTTTTTGTCAAGCACGCAATAAAACGTTACATACGTACGTTAGCATCCAAATTCAATTTTGAAGTAGTTTTTGACGCCGACGTTTAAAAATTCGTAGTTGCGGTTTGAATAAAATAAATAAATTAATATTAAGATAGATCCCTATTACTTTTATTTTATTAAAAAAAAAGGTAATTAAAATCGTTTTTATTTATTTATCTTATTTAATTTCTCAATTGTTTGTTAAACGGAGTCCTCGTTGTGTGAAATCGGCCTAAGAAGAATTAAGGACCAAAAGATCAAGGATCAGATCACATTTCCATCCCAGCCGCTAGTGCGGGCTCTAAATACTGGGCTCTGGGGTACCGAGTCGAGGCGGTATTGCCTCCATCTGCAAAGTCTGGGCGAAATCCCTGACCCACGAGGGAAATTTCTTCTTGAGAGGCCATGGAGGATCGCGATCCATTTGCCAAAAGCTCTACATTGGCACACTCACCGCCAATAGCAGTCACAAAGAGCACCCAAAAGGGTAGTCAAGAGAGCGTGGTGGAAAAAATAACGTGTCTGACAAAGATTCATGTACGACTTGCAGACGTCCTACATAATCTCTGTACACTATTCAATGGGCGTAGACATATTAATCAATTGATGATGGATATGTTGGCGGAGGGGATTGATCTTAATAAGACAGCGCTCGGAATGACAGAGCGTGAAAGCTGTTGCAAGGAGATGCAAACGGTTAGTGAATGCCTTTCAGCCAGAAACGGTCCGACAGAGGGCTGCCTCTCCGAAGCAGCTAGCAGGCGCTGAGAACTCGCCCCAACAACAAACAAAATCGCCATCAACAAATTCCGCCCAAGAAAGGGCGCCCAGGAGGACAGCAAAGGATGCCATCAGAGTGACGGGGACGGCGGGCTGCTCTTACGCTGACCTTCTCAAGGCAGTAAAAGATGACTCGGCGTTGAATCACAATCGCGAAGGTGTTTAGGGCATTCGCAAGGCAGCGAATGGAGACATGCTACTCCGCATCATAAAGCGTCCTTCCCACAGCATGACTGAACTTCAACAGTCAGTAAGCAAAGCACTGGGAGCAAAAGCGACTGTAAAGACACTCACCGAGCTCACAAGAATAGAGATTCGAGACCTGGACGAACTCACCACCAAAGATGAGATAGCTGCAGCAGTAAAAAAGGAGCTGGGTTGCGAGTCAATCAACGTTGACACAATATCATCCCTCAGGCAAACTAGAGACGGTCTACAAATAGCCACTCTATCAATGCCCACCAAAACAGCATGAGAACTAGAGAAGAAGATACGGATCCGAATTGGAAGGGTTATATGCAGAGTAAGGTTTTATAGTTCAACCTATGAGGTGTTTTAAATGCCTGGAGTTTGGCCACATTGCGCTACATTGCAAAAGCAACGCATACTTAAGAGGGGCCTGTTTTAAATGCAGTCAAAAGGGTCATGAGGCGAAACAATGTAGTGAAAAAACACTGTGTTGCCTCTGCACGCGAAACAAGCTGGAGCCCACCGACCACGCTGCGGGCAGCTTCAAGTGTCCAGCTTACAAAGAAGCCGCTCGGAAACAAAGATGCTAAAGAGCATACAATTAAACTAAAACCACTGCAGGGTTGCCCAGGAGCTCCTAAACCCAAACAATACGCGAGCTCAATACTGACCTGGAAGTTTTGAGCGAACCATACAGGAATGTTAGCTGTGGCTCATGGACCACAGATCTAGCTTCAAAATCAGCAATTTGGGCATGTGGCCAACCAGCACTGCCACTGAAGAGCATAAGACGTGCAAGAGGATATGTAAGGGCAAAAATCAGAAGTATCTGGGTCTACAGCTGCTATCTTCCGCCGAGCTGGTCCTTCGACGAGTTTAGCGGTTGCATCGACAATCTATCTGACGACGTGAGGATACATTCCCCGGCCATGGCGACTTCAACGCGTGGGCCACGGAATGGCATTCTCCGACAACAAACGCTCGTGGGCGTGTCCTGGTCGAAGCACTCGCGTCGCTGGATATGGTGTTACAAAACCATTGAAACGCACACACCTTTAGCAGAGGCGGAATTGGTTCTATTATCGGCATCTATGACCTGGGAAATAAGCACAGCAAGCGACCACCTGGCAATCCTGTGCAATATCACACTCGAGGCTCGACGAATCGGAACGGTCACCAAGCAACACTACAAGGAATCGACGTTGGACATGCAAGCCTTTAGAGCCGCTATACAAAATATAAACGTTGATGGAGATGAAGAGATGGCCTGCCAACTTATACCACAGGGCAAGAGGTATGGCAAACTTCGACCACCTGAGAGCAGTCCACGCAGAAAAGAGGAGGCGCTTAAAAAAGTACATTAAGGAAAGCAAAAGGAGGTGTTTCCTTGATCTTTGCGACGAAGCAGAGCATGACCTAATTCGTCGAGTTTCTGTTTCCATCTCAGCCGCCCCGCCGAGACGATAGGGTCACCCAACAGGAGGAGGAACAGCCCACCCAAATAACCCAGGTCACAATCCAGGAGCTTATAACTCTGGCAATAAGCGAGCGGCCACAACTATTTGCACTCGTATACAACAAGTGCCTCATCGAAGGATCATTTCCTTCGAGATGGAAACACCAGAGCCTAGTGTTGATTCCAAAGCCAGGAAAAGACCCGGAAGTTCCCTCGTCGTATAGACCCATCTGTCTATTAGACACAGCAGGGAAAATACTAGAAAAGGTGATCTGAAATAGGCTAGGAGAAAAAATTGAAGCTGCCGGAGGCCTCTCCGAGAGGCTATATGGTTTTAGAAAGGCCCGATCCACGATAGATTCACTCACGAGGGTGACCAGCATCGCCAACAAAGCAATTGAAGGAACCCGGTGGCCCGGAGGTGACAAACAGTACTGCCTAGTTACAACCCTAGACTTCCGAAACGCCTTCAATTCAGCATCGTGGAGCAGAATCCTAGAGGCACTTGAGTTGCTAAACTGCCCTCGCTACTTATACAGAGTCGTAAGTGACTACTTGCACAATATATGGTTAAATTTGGTACCGACGATGGAACAAAGGCATACAACGTTACAGGAGGGGTACCACAGGGATCGGTTCTAGGACCACAACTGTGGAACACCATGTATGACGGAATACTTAGATTGGACTTCCAGCACGGAGTTCAAATTGTTGGCTTTGCTGATGACGTCGCAATCGTCACGGTCAAGAAAAGCATCTCTGAAGTAGAGCATGCAACCAACGAAACAATCCAAACTAATGGAAACTGGCTTGTAGTGGGAGGTCTGGAGCTGGCGGACCAAAAGACGATACTCATCAGCAGCCGGAAAAAAGTAGAGATGGCCCAAATAATCGTGGGTGGCACCACTATATGCTCTAAGAGAGCAATAAAATACCTGGGAGTGCTAATCGACACGCGATTGTCCTACAGGGAGCATCTGGAGGAAGCCCACAAGAAAGCCAAAGGCACAGTTCAAGCAGTGACAAGGATGATGCTTAATCACAGAGGACCAAAGTCAGCCATCAGGAGACTTCTTTTTAACGTGACCAAATCTTCAATGATGTATGCTGCAACAACCCGCGATCAGTAAGCCAAGCTACATCAGAGGACTGACATCTAACTTTAGGCTGGGTGCCCTGTGATTATGCTCCGGTTTCAGAACCATCTCCACGGACGCGATCATGGTGATCAGCGGCATCGCACCAGTAGAGCTAGATGCAACAGAAGCGAGCGAGGTATACCGAGGCAAGAAGTCAGTCACATTACCAGCAGAAATAACGGCGGTCAAAAACAATGCGAGAAACAGATTCATTGCTGCTTGGCAAGTCAAATGGAATAGATCGACGCATGGGAGATGGACACACACCCTTATCCCAGATATTGCAAGGTGAGTAGGACGCAAACACGGAGAGCTTACATTCCACCTGACGCAGATATTGAGCGAGCACGGCTGCTTCAAACAATATCTTCATCGCCTCGGCCACGAATCCGACCCAATGTGCACTTTCTGCAATACGTCAGAGAATGCGGAACACGTCCTCACAACATGGCCGAGATTCGCCTAGGATAGAGACCATGCTGAGTGTATCCTGGGCGTTGAAATAACGACAGCCAACCTGGCTCCACAGATGCTGGACAGCCAGGAGAAGTGGACAGCTGTATGCATCTTGGCGAAGAACATCACCTGCGAGCTAAGTGTTGAAAGACAGAGGAGAGTAGTTTGAGAGAGGCCGCGATAGGCCAGCCATCCTTGCGAAGCAATGCTTCGCGGCAGTCCAACAAGGATGGATCACTTATTATATATTGTCTTTATTTTATTGTATAAGTTACTACGTGAATAAAAAAAAAAAAAAAAAAAACACACATCCCGGAGTTGTACCCTTGTTCTCGAGGATCTTGTTGTTCTGACAACAAGCAAGTGGACATAGCCGAATGGATAGATTACCCTGATGTTTTAATATCGACTGGCAATTTAGTATGCTGATACTTGATTTTGTTTTGATTTGGCGTGTCTATTGAATATCACCCAATGGCACTTAGGGCCGTTTTCTCATCTTAATTTTAAAGCCTACTTTACTCATAGGCAACTTTACTCTAAATGTAGGCTTTAACTTTTTTCGTTTTCTCATTTTGATTTTAACGTCACATTTAGAAATGTGACTAAGTTGGCAGCTCGGTTCCACAAAAAGGGGTATACTTTTTAAAAATGAGCGACACAAAATCCTGAAATTTTTGTGTGAATTGTGCCTATATCTCAATCGCTTTGAGAGCTAGTACAACCAAATTTGGAAGACGAACTACCAGGAATGAAGAGTAATTCAATAGCCTTTAAATTTATTCCACGCCACGGTTGTCCAATGCAAATCGCAAAAACAACATATTGCACCCACATTTTTGAGTATAAAACTCTTTTGTTTTTAAATAACGTTTCGTGTTATTTTTAGCTATTATTCTGCTTATTCTCATTAAAATCGCGGTTATAAATTAGGATAATTGATGATATGCAATTCAGGACCCTAAAGGTTTGCAATAATTGATATACTTTATGGCGTTGCCCTTAGCAACACCGAAATAATCGTAGTTCGCGAATGTTAAGCCCTTATAGTATGGATGATCCGCCCTGTAACGTACTGCCTGCCTGCAACTAAATTTGTGACAAGAAAATCAAAGTTCCCTTCAAGGCCAATTTGTCTACTCTGTAAGGTTAAAAGCATGATCAGAAAACGGCCCTTAAAGTAATAAAAATTATATATATTTTAATATTTTAAATACTGTAAACTGTGAGAAACATATTTGTTTCTTACAAAATACAGGTTCTTATTTCAGCAGCAACGGTTTGACCCACCCTGGGAACCCCCCTCAGCGCCGCCCGTGGACTACGTAACAGTTACAGCGACGCTCGCGACAGAAGATCCGTTTAACAGTGAACGGTGACGATTGATTAAGTGAGCGCATGTGCCGTTAGTTTAGGACTTACAAACTATAAATGGGCATGCAGTCACAGATGCGGGTTAGTCTTTTAGAAGTGGTGAAGCATCAGAGTTCTAAGGTAAAGAGTTAGATGTCCTCGCGCTGCCAGGACACTGCTTAGTTATCCTTGCGCTGCCAGGACCCCCTTCAAGATATCCTCGCGTTGCCAGGATCCCGCCTAGATATCCTCGCGCTGCCAGGACCCCTTCAAGATATCCTCGCGTTGCCAGGATCCCACCTAGATATCCTCGCGCTGCCAGGACCCCTTCAAGATATCCTCGCGTTGCCAGGTTCCCGCCTAGATATCCTCGCGCGGCTTAGATATCTTCGCGCTGCCAGGACCATACGTTATTCTCGCGTTGCCAGGATCAATTTAAGATATCCTCGGGTTGCCAGTGTGAGATACATATTTGTTTTTCACAAAATACAAGTTCTTATTTCAACAACAACGGGTTGACCCAGTGCCGCCCATGGACTACGTCACCGTTACAGCGACGCTTACGACGGAACAACCGTTAAACAGTGAACGGTGACGATTGAGTGCATGTGCCGTTAGTTTTGGGCATGCAAACTATGAAAGGGCATGCAGTCAGTCTTTGAGAAGTGGCGAAGTACCAGAGTTCTAAGGTAAAGAGTTAGTTGTCGTCGCGCTGTTAGGTATTAGTATAGCTTAGTATTTCCTCGCGTTGCCAGGATTCCGTCAGTATATCCTCGCGTTGCCAGGATCCCTGTCACGATATCCTCGCGATGCCAGGATCCCCGTCACGATATCCTCGCGTTGCCATGATCCCCGTCAGTATATCCTCGCGTTGCCATGATCCCCGTCAGTATATCCTCGCGTTGCCAGGATCCCACCTAGTTGTCATCGCGCTGCCAGGACCCCCGTCAAGATATCCTCGCGTTGCCAGGATCCCTGTCAGTATATCCTCGCGTTGCCAGGATCACCCGTCACGATATCCTCGCGTTGCCAGGATCCCACCTAGTTGTCCTCGCGCTGCCAGGACCCCCGTCAAGATATCCTCTCGTTGCCAGGATCCACGTCAGTATATCCTTGCGTTGCTAGGATCCCCGTCACGATATCCTCGCGTTGCCAGGATCCCACCTAGTTGTCATCGCGCTGCCAGGACCCCCGTCAAGATATCCTCGCGTTGCCAGGATCCCCGTCAGTATATCCTCGCGTTGCCAGGATCCCCGTCAGTATATCCTCGCGTTGCCAGGATCCCACCTAGTTGTCCTCGCGCTGCCAGGACCCTCGTCAAGATATCCTCGCGTTGCCAGGATCCCCGTCAGTATATCCTCGCGTTGTCAGGATTACTGTCACTAACTTACATGTCAAGTTTCATGTAAAAATATTCATTATTGTTTGAGTTACGCTTGGTTTTGTGACACGCAGAAAGTGGTTTCGCCGATTTTTGAAATGTCTGAAATTATTCAACAAAGAAGTACGATTAAATTTTGCTTCCTGAATGGAATTACCGCTGCGGAAACGTTGAGAATGTTGCAGAAGACTTACGGCGACCAAGCTCTGTCAAAATCAACAACATTTGACTGGTACAAATGGTTTAAAGAAGGCCGAAAACACGTCGAAGACGAACACCGATCTGGACGACCATCAAAATCAACTGATGAGCACACGTCAACAAATGCAAAGAATTGGTGCTCCAAAATCGTCGATTGACTGTCCGCGACCTTACTGAACTTGTTGGAATATCAGAAGGATCAGTAAAAACCAATTTGAAAGACCACCTGGGCCTGATAAAAGTCAAATGTCGTTTGGTGCCAAAGTCGCTCAATTTCATTGAAAAACAGAACCGCGTTGAAAATTGTGATATAATCAGGGACTAAAAATAATGATTATTGTTCAAAATAGCATCATAAAAAATCAACCATAAGGAGAAGTTCAATTTTAGTTTTGAATGTTCCAAAATTTTTGTATTTCAATATCTCTGCAAGCAGCGAATAAACTTTTATTTGAATTATAAAAAAAAAAAAATCAATATTAATGGTTATTTAAAGACTCGATATTATAAATCACATTTAATAATTATTTGTGATTAAAAAAATTTCAAATAAATATTATTTTTGATTTTTACTTTTATTAATCTTTTATAAAAGTCTTTGAAACATTTTGAATAAAAGTCTTTAAAGACTTTGAGGACTTTTATTTTGAGGAATAAAAAAAAAGTCTGTTAAGACTTTTAACTTATGAAAACTTTTTAATAAAAGTCTTTGTCAATATCTCCGCTTATACTCAAGATAAAAATTTCAAAATTACAACACCAGTAAAACCTACGACTTTTAATTCAATTTATCCTCTACCGACTAACTGCGCTCTTTTTCGGCGCTCAGCGGGTCCAATTCTTATTTTTGTTGTTGCAAGAATCTTAATCCCAAAAAAAGACATTTCAAAGTGGGATATTGGCGGTAGAAGGCGTAAGTTAGTTATCTGCACCGTTTAAGTCACAAAGCAATTAGTTAACTAATTTACTAAAGTTTGTTTTAAAATATGTTCATTTTGTTATATTTTTATTTAATTGTAAAAACAATATATTTTGTACCGACTCTTCAGATAAGTTGCACCTGTTGTCGGTAAGTACCAAACGAAGTGCAGAAAATGCCCGCTCAACGCTCACTTGAGTTGCAGGCACGCTTTGAATAACCTGAGCCAATTGAAACAGGTTCGGAAACTTAAATTTTTTTTCTTCCCAGTATTCCATCAAATCCTCCTCAATGCAAAGTGGCTTAGGATCGTAGCATGTAATTTCGGAGAATGCTGTGTTAAGATCGTCATCGGCTGCGGATTCCGCATCGTCTATCTCGATTGCGTTCAAAAATGCATTTAGGTGTGAGCATGAGCTCTTACTGCCTTCTTGCTGTGCGCAACTGAGAGAAGACGATCCACTAGCAGGCAGCTCGTCAGATTCAGTACTGATGGACTGCGAAAAAATATCTGTTCTCTGCAAATAAAATAAATTAAGTTAATGTAAAAAGTATTATCAAATTTAAATTCAATGATATTTACATTGTTCTGAACGTTATATATATTACGAAATAGCCGTTTTAAATAATTTTTCGCTGTGGCTAGCTGACTTGGGGTTTTCAGCGTTCTACGAAGTCTCGGATCAAGGTATACTGCGGAAACCAATATTTCGTTGTCCAACAATAACTTTTCTCTTTTGTCTAGGCATTTAGCCAACAAATCACAAGTTTCAGAGCCTTTCGACTTTATTGAAAGCTTCATTTCCAACCAGATTTTATAGAAGTCTGCGAAATACAGTTGCTCTGCCTGTAGCTTCAGCGTGGTGCAATTGACAGATTCCAGGGCGGTAACCACAGACTCTATCTGCTTCCAATCAGTTTCCGACAAATTTTTTGACTCGAAAAAATCTTCACAAACATCCTTTAAATCGATTAATTTGCTTAACATGTTGTATGTTGAGCTCCATCGCGTTTGTACATCAATTACTGGTATAGATCGATTTATGCTGCTTAAAATATATCTGCAATAAACAAATAAATTAAGCATAACTGATAGAAGAGTTCTGAGAATATAATTGGAAGTATAATATAAACTTACCTATTAGAAGGGCACCTTAATGTTTTTGCTAAATATCTAGCATTATTTATTGCAGACTGGCAACTAATAAATTTTAAAAAGTCATTGACAGCCAATTGCAGAGTATGTGCCGCACATCTTACTGAAATGATATTGTGCACTTTAATATCATTAACCACTTCTTCAAATGCCAGATCAGACTCTAACTCAAAAGTATTCGGCTCGTCACTTAAAATTTCTATGGCTTTTATCATGTTACGTCCATTATCCGATGTGACGGAGTGAATTTGTTCTTTTGTCAAATAAAAATCTTCTAAAACCGATTGTATTTCGCTACATAGGTTGATGGCTGTGTGCCTTTTGTGCAGCTCGATAATGCCGAGGGTTACGATGTTCAGTTTCTGTTTTTCATAGTATTGCACATTAATTCCAAGGACACTACGGCTATGCCTGGTTGCTGAATCAATTTTTAAGCAAACAATTTTCTTTTTTAGTATTTTGCGAATATTTTCTTTTAAATTCTCATATTAATTTGCAATAATCTCCTTTATGTTGCATGAATTGATTGGATTAATTTTCAAACCACGGAAGAGTTGCTCGGTCAAATATTTGAATTGGGTTGAGTCCAGAAACGAAAACGGCAATTTTCGTTCAGTGATAAATTCCACACATGTTTTTTTAAGGTCGTTTTCGTTTACGTACACAACAACTTTTTGTTTTTTTTCTGGAACTTCCTGACTGATGGCCAATTTTTCTACTTCTTCAAACTCCTTTGCATGTTTGCTTCGTAAATGCCGTTGCATGTTGGTTACATATGCACCCTGCAAATTAACGTCACAAATTTTGCACACTGCTAGTAGTTTACCACCATTATTATCAATTTTAAAAAGCTCGCGCACCGCTTGATTTATTTTTCGACCCATTTTTTTTTATATAACTTATTATATTTTTAATTCTGTTTGATATTTGGCAATACTATAGAGAAACAAGTTGATTTATATCTGTATACCGTGCTTAAACTGATTGAGAACTATACCTTTAAGGGTATCAAAATTCAAATACCTAATTTTTAAGAACAATTTCATTTTTCGTTATGAGTAACAAAATGAATTAACTATAGGAGTAATAGCTCAGGGGGATAGGTTCCTTTTAATGAATTTGTAAACATGAGTTCAAATACTATTATTATTTTTTGATTTCAAAAAATATCTTTCTTTTTTTTCAACTACTTTAGTACTTTTTTTTACAATGTAATAGGGTATAATTTTTAAATGGTTGGTGTAGATAAAAGAGAACCAAGAGTGTTATTTTGATTTTGTATCTGTTCTTATTTTTTTCTTTAGTATAAGCGGAGATATTGACAAAGACTTTTATTTAAAAGTTTTCATATGTTAAAAGTCTTAAAAGACTTTTATTTTATTCCTCAAAAATAAAAGTCTTTTGAGACTTTTAAAATATAAAAATCAGAAATAAAAGTCTTTAATGACTTTTATTTTATTCATCAAAAAAGACTTGAAAAACTTACAGAAGACTGATAAAATAAAAATCAAAAATAATGATTAATTTTAATTTATATTTTTTTTAAATAAAAGTAACGATTAATTTGTCTTTATAAAATAAAAGTCTTAAAATAATCATTAAAAGTGATTTTTTTGGATATTCCTCATAACAGTTATGGTCCCTGGATATAATGCTTTCTGACTATCATTATTACGGGCGATGAGACTTGGATCTACGCTAACGACCCGCAAACAACCGATCAATCAAGTGAATATCGTGCCAAAGGTGAGCCAAGACCGAAAAAATTACGCCAAAGTCGCTCAAAAATCAAGGTCATGCTGACTGTTTTCTCCTATTGTCGTGGTGTCGTGCATTATGAGTTCCTTCCGCCGGGCCAAACTGTCAACAAGGAATATTATTTAAGTGTTATGCGTCATTTGCGTGAAGCTATTCGCAAAAAGAGGCCAGATTTATGGGCCGACAACTCTTAGCTTTTTCACCACGATATTGCGCCATCTCACACTGCGCACGTTATTCGCGAGCATTTGGTCAATAACAACACCATCGTCGTTCCAACCACCGTATTCGCCTGATTTAGCTCCGTGTGACTTCTGGCTATTCTCCAAACTCAAAGGACCACTCCGAAGACACCATATCGAGTCGATTGAAGAGATTAAACGTGAATCGGCACGCGCTCTGAAGGCCATACCTGAAAGTGACTTTTTGGCATGCATCGAGGACTGGAAAAAACGTTGGCATAAGTGCATTGCATCGGGAGGGGATTACTTTGAAGGCGATGAAATTGATTTGGAAGAAAAAATAAAGATTTTTTGATTTATAAACAAATTCCGACTACTTTTTGCCCACAGTAGTACACACATATACACACACATATACCCATACATATACACACCCATATACACACCCAAACACACACTCACAGACATACATACATACACACATCCATTCAGAATGGCATACATATATACATTGTGAGGCAGCAATCCGCTGACCCCACAATATTTACTTTTATGGCATCAAGCCACCTACATTTTTTCTACGGCACCGTAGAGACGCCACTGCCAGCAAAAACAGCACACCGTCTACGCAGACGACAACCACCGCACCTGCAGCGATGACGCCAATACCCACAGCGAGGTAACGCGCGACGCTACCTACGGCGCCCGCGTCTGTTGGGAGTGGTACCAGGAGAGGCACAGTGGCTGGTGATGCCACGGAGGAGAATGTTTTGGTAAAACCCCGCTCCTAGGGCAATTTTGATCTTCGGTAAGCGTTTGTCAATTTGTGAATAACATGGCCTTTTCGCATCGGGAGCAACATAAGAAAACCCCATGCGCTGCGATTTCCCTGCCTTTTTAAAGAAAATAAAATTATAACGATGCGTGCAAATATTTTCTATTCTTGGGTTTAAAGGGTTTTCAGGTGGCAGGACAACTGGGCGTGACCTGGACTGGATCGGGCAAGGTGGTCGGGGCATCTTGGCGAGATTATTAAGGGCGTTGCCCCTACGTCTCCTGCGATAGCTCTGCCATCCTGCACGATCTGGGCCAGCCTTTGGAGGAGTCCGGTCTCGGGCTCAGTCTGACACGACGCCAAGGGTGTCGTGGTCGGGACCATAAAGGGCGTTGCCCCTACTTCCCTCTACGGTCACCTTTGGTACCGGTTGAACTGGGACCTGGCCCGGATGCAGCGTGTGTGCCTTGCCGGGAGGCTCAATGGGGTGTCTCCACGGACTAAAGTCTGGGGGATCCTGCCTTGCGCCCGACGGTAGGTTGCCACGCCCGCCTGGGTCGACCAGTTGTACCAGAGCAAAGAAGAATAGGGAATCATGCCGATCCTTACGAGAGCGCACGCATACCCTCTTGCGCTCCCGTATCTCCTCCAGTTATCTCAGTAATTTAAAAATTTTTCTGTAAATTGACCTGGCCGGACTGAGACGTCGACCTCGGCGGGAAAGCTTCGTTACAGATGGCGCCCGAGCAGGGACCCTGGAGACAAAGTTTTCCACCTTGAGCATAGAGATCGGCATTTTTTTTTTTTTTTGTAGACAAGAATTACCAAAGCCACGCCACCCGAACGCATCGTTATTATCAGGGTTTAAAAACTTACAATAAGTAATATTTCATTTGCTTTTGCTTTTGCTTCGACTTTGGAAATATGTGAAGTCGAAGTCTAAGCAAAAACAGAAACAGTTTTTGAAAAACTTATTATGACTTATAATAATTTTTAATAAATATAATGCATTCATCTAATTTTCGTTATTTTATATAAATATTAAAACATGTTAGATGTATTTAATTTATCTGTGAATAAATAAATGTTACAAAATATTAAAGCAAGAGTTGTCGTGTTGAAATATCCAAATATTTTCGTATTGATCTTTCGCAAAGTCTATCAGTTCTCTTTCCACTAGTAAAACAAACTTGATCTGCATGCACAATATAGAAGAATTGTCACCAAATTTGGTTACTCTAACAAGTCTCTGAGATCTAGGTGTTCATACGGATGGACAGACATTCAGACATCCGTATTTCTTATCAGTCCAGACTCTTCGCTTTATAAATGCATTTCACGTGGCATTCTGAAATATTAATGTTAGAATTTATATGGTGCTTAATTCGAAAACTTGATTACTTACTTTTTTTTTTGCATTTATGCGCCTACATATATGTCCCGTTAATAATATCAATCGTAATCATCTTGAAATTTTTGTATACTCTTCTGCAAAAGATTGAACACTAAGCAATAGTTTTCAATAAACTCCCACAAAGAGCAATCAACAACAAAGGTTTCGTCTTGTGTCTTGTTTTTTAAAGATTCTACTTTTTGTAGAACGGGCCATTACAGTGACAAGTTGCACAGGGCAACAACAAAAATAGGCTTTTTTGTATAGAAACTTTAAGCATTTAAGCAAAAAAAACTAGATGAGACCGCCAACTAATTTTATCGGCTTAATTCATGATAAATTGGCTCTCTCTCTGTGTGTGCAGCACAACGACAGTGATACGCAGCTAAGCCTAAGTGAACATTCAAGTGAAAACCTTCAACGCGAACAGTCATACGTAGACAAGCCACTTTTTAATGTATTTCAAATCTTCAACGCGAACGGTCCTACGCAGCTAGGCCACGTTTCAAATTAAGTTCAGACCTTTAAAGTGAACAGACATACACCGCTAGCCAAGTGAACAATCCAGTGCAAAGCTTCGAGGTGATCAGTCGTAAAGATGAATCTTCCAAATCCCACGTAACGTACAAAAGAATTTTTGGCGCGAAGTTAAGAACCATTTCTACGCTGATTACTTTTCGAATTTCTCGCGCGTATTCTTGAATAACGCTGCATTCAAGGAAAAGTTTCAAGTACAGTTTCCGAGATTTATTGGGGACATAACGAAGAAGAATTCTCGCGTACATTTTAATTGCAACGCCTCGTTTCTAGCTGCGACAATTTCCGCCAAATAGTCATCGAACAAGTTCGATTTGGGTAATTTTTTTTTTCAAAACGCGTTCGATTGCTTCGACTGAAAGACAGTACAGCTCGATAACCGTGCTAGACCGAGGATTCTCAATTACAACATGGTTAGTGTCAGTTGGGTCTACTACAGGAAGAAGGAGGAGTTGTTACCCATACTCGACGAGTTTGGCCTCGACACAGAAGGCACGGTAGTCCAGCTTCGGAGA
This sequence comes from Drosophila phalerata, assembly GCA_951394115.2. Lineage (NCBI taxonomy): Eukaryota > Metazoa > Arthropoda > Insecta > Diptera > Drosophilidae > Drosophila > Drosophila phalerata. The sequence goes on from CATOAP020000073.1 coordinate 44,083, forward strand.
CGCTTGGCGTCTTTCGATTCGCAGAGCGCGCACGCCGATCATGTGATGAAAAAGTTAATCGAGTTCGAGCAACAATTCTCCGATGGTTCCGGGTCCGAACATGGCGATCGGGAAACAAAACCCCGTTCGCGTTGTGGTTCACTGAAAACCGGGGGTACTCCACAAGTAGTCGTTACAGCCCCGGGAGAGAAGCCGCCAGACACTTCGGCAGCTACCCGAGACTCACGGGGAACCGTAGCCCGTCCCCAACCTCTCACGTCACGGTCCGCACAGATACACCATACCGTACCGTCGCGGAGAAAGTGCATCGTTGGGGAATTCTTTTTGACGGCGAGTCCGACCCCTTAAGTTTTATTGAGAGTGTGGAGGAAGGAGCAGTGATCGACTTGGCCCACCTGTCAAAAGCTATTCCAGAATTGCTCACAGGGAGTGCTAGTGACTGGTTCCGGGGCAGTCGATTGCAAGGGGCGAGTTGGGCCAAATTTTAAAGGGAGTTCCTCGATTTCTATTTACCCCCACGATATTTCCAACGGCTAGAAGACCAGATACGAGCAAGACAACAGAAACCCGGTGAGCATACATCGTGGCGCTGCGCTTGCTCATGAAGCGAGCAGAATACACAGGAGCACAAGAACTAGACCGAGCCTACGAAAACTTGCTACCGGAATATCAGCTTTACATTCGCCGACACGAGGCGATTTCTCTAAACCAGTTGATGCAGTTCGCCACTAGCTTCGAGTTCGTACGGGATCGTGACCGTCAGAGCCTTCAACCCAAACCCATATCGCCAGGTTTCATAGCAGCCTCGTCGAGGGTTATGGCAGTCAACGCGCAGTCGACGTGCAGGCCGCGTAATCCCTTCCGGGACCAACCGTCCGGTCGCAGCTCTGGTGAAACACCCGCAGTCAACAGAATGATGCAAGAAACTGGACCTGCTACCGACGTGCAACGAGCTTGCAGGCGGTGCGCCGAGATCGGTCACTTGATGCGGGAGTGCCGGAATAGACAGGTTTATTTCTGTTGGCGTTGTGGTTAGAGAGACGTGAGGACAATCGAGTGTTGCGGTATGCCATCGGGAAACGGACAGCGGCCCCACTTCCCCCAGGACCAGGTGGGAGCAGCCGGCAACCAGTCCCGGGAAAAGGTCCAACTATGCGAGTGGAGCGGGCACGCATAGTGGCAAGAGTCGTGATCGAGGGACAGGAGAGACTAGCTACCATCGACATTGGAGCGACTAGGAGTTTCATTAGCGAGGGTGTAGTTGTTCAGCTCGACGATTCATGCCTTCGGGATGTGAGTGCTAGAGTCAGGATGGCGGATGGCGGTCACAATATGGTCGTCAAGTCACTTATCGCGGCGGTGCAATTGGGTGAGAAGGTTGCGTGTATACCTTTTCTAATATTGCCCACCGTCGTCGATGACGTGACTTTGGGCATCGATTTCTTGTGTGCCGTCCAAGCCGCCCTACATTGCGGCACTGATTTTTTGCAACTGTCCCCAGGTCGTCGATCCACCATCCGCGCCGCAACGGCAGGATGCATTTCCCGGATGTAGGACAGCGACCAGCGAAGCTCACAATTTTAGTACTATACACTCGATGACGAGGACCGCGACCACGGGCGGTACCGTAGAGGTCTGCATCCTCCCGACCGCGACCACGAGGCATGAGTCCCATCAACGACGACCCCAGGCGGTGCCGACGAGGCATGCGCTAAGCATTCGAAGACCAAGCAGAGATCCGCGGGCGGTGCCGACGAGGCATGCGCTAAGCATTCGAAGACCAAGCAGAGATCCACGGGCGGTTCCGGAGACGTCGGCGTCTTCCCGACCGCAACCACGGGCAGTGGTACGGAGGAGGAGCATGCCCAGCTATGTTCACGAGGGCCACTTGAAGATGGCGTGCCATCTCTACGTACTCGGCCCTTCGGGGGATCCATGCTAATGACCACCGAGACCAAGACTGCGACCACGGGCAGTACACAGGAGACGGAGGAGCATGCTCAGCTATGTTCACGAGGGCCACTTGAACATCCTCGGCCCTTCGGGGGAACCACAACAGAGGTCTGTGGCATAGCAACTCCCCGGAGCCGATTCTTCACGTCAATGAGGCCGAGGACGACGGTCCTGGCGAAGAAAGAGCCATCCAGGAGGTGAAACCCGATCTGGATCCCTGGGTGCAGGAGTTTCTAGACCGAGAACTGGCAAGTTTCGATACCTTGTCGGGGGTCACCCACATCGCCGAGCATGTGATCACTATGAAGGATGACCGCCCCATCATGCAGAGATATTTTCCAAAGAACCCGGCCATAAAGCGGATAATCGACGAGCAAGTCGATGAGTTGTTGAGGAACGATTGCATCGAACCGTCAAAATGTCCCATAGCGCTCCCCGGATCCGCAATGCTCGATACATATCGACGTTGGACCTGAAGAGCGGGTACTGGCAGATCCCCATGGCCGCCAGCAGCCGACGGCGTTCACAGTACCTGGGAGGGGACTGTTTCATTGGAAGGTCATGCCTTTTGGGCTTCAATCGGCTCCCGCGACTTTCCAGAGAGCACTGGACAGCGTGATCGGGCCCGAAATGGAACCTTTCGCCTTCGCGTACTTGGACATTGTCGTTATCGGTTCCACTCTGGAGGAGCACGTACATAACTTGGGAGAGGTGCTACGAAGGCTCAGGCAGGCGATCCTACGCCTCAACAAAGCGAAGTGCAAATTCTTTCGGCGACGGTTGGCGTTTTTTGGTCATGTCGTCAGTGGAGACGTGATCCACACAGACCCGGATAAAATCGCAGCCGTACGAGAGTTACAGCCACCTACGTCTTGCCGGGAGCTCCGTCGTTGTCTAGGGATCGCATCATGGTATCGCCACTTCGTCCAAACCATGTCGACGTTGCTCTAGAAAGGCCAGAAGTGGGAGTGGAAGCCCGAACAGGCTGAATTTGAAGAGCAGAAGAAACGATTGACCGAGGCCCCCGTACTGGCATGACCACATTTTAATTCGAAGTTCGCATTACAGACCGACGCCAGTGACTGTGGACTAGGAGCAGTTCTCACCCAGGAACACGAAGGAGCCGAACGAGTCATCGCCTACGTTAGCCGCCGGTTGGACAAGGCTGAAGCGAATTATTTCGCTACTGAAAAGGAGTGCCTGCCAATAGTCTGGGCTATTCGTATACTTCGGTGTTACTTGGAAGGCTACCGGTTCGACGTAATAACCGATCATCTCGCTCTGAAGTGGCTTATTAGCATCCATAATCCGACCGGACGGATCGCACGCTGGGCACTGGAGCTACAACAGTACCAGTTCGACGATCACTACCGACGTGGGAAGCAGAACATCGTAGCAGACGCCTTATTTCGCCAGCCAATGGAGGTCATCGCACAGCTTACACAGGAGGAGACAACACAGTGCAAATGGATCGCTCGCCTTAGCAAACGGATTCTCGAGGCACCGGACCAGTTTTCGGACTTCACCATCGAAGGGGGCCAAGTTAACCGGCCCTTGGGTCATCGACCGGAGGAAGAGGAGTACGTGCCATGAAAACTGTGCGTCGGACTAGACTACCGACCAAGAGTCCTAGCCGAATGTCACGACCACCCGACTGCAAGACACCTGGGTATCCGGAAGACCATAGCGCGAATAACTCAACGCTACTATTGGCCTGGTTTATTCCGCGACGTAGCACGATACGTCAAGCGATGTGAGGCGTGCCAAAAGTTTAAGGTGAGCCAACTGAAACCTGGGAAGATGCTGACGCGGCAAGTGGACGAGCCGTTCGGTACACTTTGCTCAGATTTTATCGGTCCGCTTCCACGTTCCAAACATGGAAACACGATGCTACTCGTGTTCTTCGATAATTTCACCAAGTGGGTCGAGCTCGTCCCGTTGAGGAAAGCCACATCCGCACACCTGGAGCGAGCTTTCCACGAGATCATCTTGTGTCGGTTTGGAGTACCACTGCGCTTTGTCTGTGACAACGGAACGCAGTTTACCAGCCGTTCATTCCGCACCTTCTGCCAGACCGCAGGTATGGAATTTCAGCACACCGCACCTAACAGTCCACAACAAAACCCGACGTAGCGAGCTAACCGGACGATCAAGACGAGGTTGGCGCAGGGAATTCAAGGAAACCAAAACACTTGGGATGCGTTGCTGCCTGAGATGATGCTCGCCATAAACACCAGTATCTCGGACACAACGGGATTCAGCACAGCATTTCTCGTCCAAGGTTGGGAACCTCGGTTACCAGGAGCACTATACGACGAAGTCACCCCTAGCATCGGAAGAGAACCCGCAGCACCCGACGACAAGGCGAAACAGCTTCTGGACATCTTCAAGATTGTCAAGGAAAATACCCAACGTGCTGCGATAGACCAAGCTCGGCATTACAACCTCCGAGGCGCGAGTGGCGCCAGGAGCTACAAAGCCTCGTCCTAGTCAAAAACTACGTTTTGTCCAATGCTGCTGAGGGTTTCGCCGCGAAACTCGCGCCGAAGTATGAAGGCCCCTACGTTGTTTGAACATGGCCTTTTCGCATCAGGAGCAACATAAGAAAACCCCTATGCTCTTCGATTCCCCTGCCTTTTTAAAGAAAATAAAATTATAACGATGCGTGCAAATATTTTCTATTCTTGGGTTTAAAGGTTTTCAGGTGGCAGGACAACTGGGCGTGACCTAGACTGGAGCGGGCAAGGTGGTCGGGGCATCATGGCGAGATTATAAAGGGCGTTGCCCCTACGTCTCCTGAGATAGCTCGGCCATCCTGCAAGATCTTGGACAGCCTTTGGAGGAGTCCGGTCCGGGGCTCAGTCTGATACGGCGCCAAGGGTGTCGCGATCGGGACCATAAAGGCCGTTGCCCCTACGTCCCTCTACGGTCACCTTTGGTACCGGTTGGACTGGGACCTGGCCCGGATGCAGCGTGTGTGCCTTGCCGGGAGGCTCAATGGGGTGTCTCCACGGACTAAAGTCTGGGGGATCCTCCCTTGCGCCCGACGTTACCAGGGCAAAGGAGAATAGGGAATCATGCCGATCCTTACGACCCTCTTGCGCTCCCGTAGCCTCTCCAGTTGTCCCAGTAATTTACAAATTTTTCTGTAAACGGCCCTGCGCGGACTGAGACGTCGACCTCGGCTGGAAAAGCTTCGTTACAACATGCACACATACATAAATACAAATACACATGAATAGATACATATCACACAATAAAAACTCTACACGAGGTAAAAGTCTAGTGACGAAAGCATCTTCTAGCCCCAAAATTTCTGATATCCCGTTTTGTGGCGAATGAAGTTAAGTTTAATATAAAAAAGTTAAATAAATATAAAAAATCAATACCTGAAAATTGGCATTCTGCACTGTGCGCAAAAAGGGTTAGATTTTTTGTATTTTTGGTCCAAATTAAAAAAAATAAAAAATTTTACAGAAGACTCCAACGGCCCCATTAGCTGCAAATTTTTAAATTTTTCCCCTCCCACTTACACCCTATTACACTAGGCAACAGCCAAAAAATTACACGAACCAAACCCACTTTTTTGGATAGATTTGGGGCCAAAAAACGACGAAAAACATTTTTTTTTTTTCTATGGTGAAATTTTCTTTTTTGAATTTTTTAAAAATCTGGCTTTTTTTTCGTACTTTTTTTCAGAGGTGCGCCGACTATTCTTCTACCTTTTTTTCTATTCTATTACTTCTCTATAAACTACATTTTTGCTAAAATATATAAGTTTTTTGCTGAGCTGACTCTTGAGCACGGTACATATAATTGACCATGAGAGAAACAATCCTCTCTCAGGTCTAGGCCAGCCACCTTTAATGTCTGTCCCTGTGACTTATTTATTGTTATAGCAAAACATACTTTTACTGGAAATTGTAATCTTTTAAACTCTATTGGCTGGTTATTTGTTATTAATGGAATTTTTGCACAAACTGTTATAACTTTTGCATCAATATGTGTATCACTGCGGACGGCAGTTCGCGCAAGTGGCGAAATCAGCACGAAAGGTGCGAAAGGCGACAAGCAATATATACATCTAATTTGGAAAATGTTCTACGACTGTCCGATCAGATCGAGTTATATACCGATCGAAAGGTTTAGCCATAACTTACAAAATGGCGTACTAAAACTTTTGCTAGCCGACCTGGTTCGTTTGATAACACTAGGCAACAATTTTCAACTTTTTGTCTATTACACGAACCAAACCCACTTTTTGGGATAGATTTAGGGCTCTAAATGACGAAAAACATTTTGTTTTTTTTTTGTGGTGAAATTTTTTTTTCAGAATTTTTTGTAATTTGGCTTTTTTTTCAGTACTTTTTTTCAGAGGTGCGCCCAGTTTTTTCATCATTACTCGAGAATGACAAACCCGATTTTCAAAAGCTTTACTATTTCTGAAAGTCAATAAATATATCTATAATTCATTAATACAAAGTTTTGGATTTAAACTTATAGTTTAAGAGATATCAATTTTTGAATTAAGAAAATTATGATTTTTTTAAAGCTTTTTTTTTAGCTTTTTTTACTTTAAAATTCGAGGAAAAGCCGAAAAAAATTTATTACATTTTGTCTTTAATTTTATTTGCATAGCTGCATTAATTACGCGTCGTTAAAGATAAATCTTATCAAAATCTGTGAAGAGACGGCGATATAATATTTTTTTGTGTCTAGGCATGTTTTTGTCGACTTTTTTGACTTCCTTGTAGAGTGGCATAACCTTTAGTATGAAAATTTTTTGTGATTTTTAAGATATCTTCACCAATCTCACACAATATCAATTTGTTATTATTTTACACATTTTGAACAAATTTGGTTCAAATCGGACTACTATATCATATAGCTGTCATAGGAACGATCGTTCGAAAATCAAGGTTTAGTATTAAATAGTTTTTTGTTTTTCGAGATATTTTAACCAATCTGACAGAATATGCATTTAAGATGGTCATCTGAACTATTAAATTTGTTTATATATATAGTAACGTAGCTATAGAGCTAGATGCACGTACCAATACAAACATAACTTAACCGACAGAACCACAGCCAGATACAATTCATAACATAAACACTTCTCAGGAAGCTCAAATTCAAAACATAACAATTAAGAAACAGAACGGTTCACAGGCAGATCATATAAGCCAAATGTAAACATAAAATATCTTGATAAGTCCCGCAGCTGCCGATTCAACTTATAAATAAATAATTTGCATCGACAGCATAATTTCTCCAACATATGCGCCTCGCGACAATGGTCACGTAGGCCGCAGCTGAAAATGAATTGTAAACATAACTTTTGAGGTTTCTTTATTCATTTCGATCGAAGATCGAGTTAGTCTTAATTTATTCTTAAGCTCACAAAGAACACGCTGAATAAAAACATATCTGCACTCAAATGTGTTTGTGTTTTTTGTTCTAATATTAATTTCGGTACTTAGCGAAAACAAGTGCCAAGTAAGTGGCGCAGCCGGTAGGATAGAAATTATTTATTGACGTATACGATAAAGTTTCTATCCGCTAAAGAACTACATTTCCAATACCGCGTTAATTACAACATTCGGTTAGTGAAATATTAAATCAATCAAAGCTCGAACGAAGCTTTTTGGTGAAAAAAATAATAAACTTAAAAATAAAAATCTTAATTTCCTAAACCGCGTTAATTACAACATTCGGTTAGTGAAATATTTAATCAATCAAAGCTCGAACGAAGCTTTTTGATGAACAATAATAAACTAAAAAAAAAAAAAAAAAAGTTAATAAAGTAAAAAATGGCACCAGATCCAGATGCAGCCAGAAGTGCTAACGCCGAGCTTAGCGTTGAGCAAATAGGAATGTGCTTAAAATATATTAACAGCCTACGGAAATTCGATGGCAACCCAACGCACCTGTGCTTGTTTGTGAAGAGCATCGATTCAGCGCTTTCGCTGTTTTTCACCGGTAGACCAATCCAGATGACACTCCAGCTGAATGCAGTGAAGGGGCTTCTCATCGGAGACGCTATGCGGGTATTGATGAAGGCGAACTACGAAACGTGGTCCACCTTAAGGGCAGCCCTACTACAACATTTTGAAGACCGGGCACCATTACATCAGTTAATAGCGAGCATCAGGACGATTAAGATCTCAGTAAGTTCATAAACGATCTTGAATTTACATCAAATCGGGTTTATAATCGACTAAATTTAAGCGGAACTCCAAGTGAGAAATTATTGTATTCGTCATCCCTTGATGACTTTTTAAGTGATTGCATTTATGAAGAATTACCAGAAAGAATTTTGTTTAGACTAAGTAGATTTGACATAAGTACACCTATTAAATTAAGACAAATAGCTATGGAAAAGGGATTATTAAACAATTGTCCACAAAATAATGAATATTCCAAAAATGATCAATTTAATAAGATCAAATACAACCAGACCAATTTTAGACCAAATTATACTTTTCAACCAATTCCACAAAACGCAGTACCGCTGTATACACCAAGATACAGCTTCAATCCAAATTATATACCACGACCAAATTTTGTCCAAAATCAGCCATTGAATCAAATTCAACAAACTTTACCTCGAACAAGCCAATATCAACCCAGACCACAGTTTAACCCGGCACAAAACAATCAAACTCAGCAACAGCCAGAATTTAGAGTTCTATTTAAAAGACAAAGAGAAAGTACACAACAAAGACGCGTAGAGCCAATGGAAGTTGTTGAAAATTTTCGGCTACAAGCCTCGGACAATCAGCAGGAACAGTTACAGAACCAAATGAGTCAGGAGGAATACCAAGAGGATCAAGAATATCCTCAAATGTTCAACCAAATAGGTCAGGAGGAACATCAGCAGGTTCAGGAATACGTAGTCCAGGAGCAGAGCTATATAACTCCGGAAGAATACAACCAATACCAGCAAGATTTACAACAGCAACCATAGAATTGTTTATTGAAAGGCAGCGTTGCAAATGTTTAATCGATACAGGGTCAAATATTAGTTTTAGCACGCCAAATATTTGGAAACATATAGTGGCCATTATATTAACTCATCCATTAAAAGTCACTACATTGGCAGGAACAATTAATATACCATACATGAAATATGTTAAATTACCAAATATACTGAACACAACAGCGAAAATGTATGTTCACCACTTTTCTGATAACCACCACGTACTGATAGGCAGAGACTTATTACAACAATTGCACGCAAGCATCGATTTTATAAAGGGATCAGTAACTTTAAATAACACAGAATTTGAATTCATAAGCCCAGACCCAGAACCAACACTTGAAGCTAATCAAGAATACGAGCTTACACACCCACACGAATGGTTAGGTAATATTGAAGAAGTAAAGGAAAATAAGACATTAAACGAACTTAATACAGAAGAACAAAATGTACTACAAAAAATTCTTACCGATTATAGAGACATTCAATATAGCGACGGCGACCTGTTAACTTTCACAAATAGTGTTAAACACGAAATAAAAACAAAAACAGAAGAACCAATTTATAGAAAATCATACCCTTATGCACAAATTCACGAAAACGAAGTAAATGAACAAATTAATGACATGTTAAAACAGGGTATAATCAGGCATTCGAACTCACCATATAATAGTCCGCTACTAGTGGTAGGAAAGAAAGACGGTAAATTTCGTTTGGTAATAGACTATAGAAAACTAAATGAAGTTACAGTAGATGACAGATTTCCAATCCCAAACATCGACGATATACTAGACAAACTGGGCAGATGCCAATACTTCACCACACTTGACTTGGCCAAAGGGTTTCATCAAATCCAAATGCATTCAAATTCAATTAAAAAGACAGCTTTCTCAACAAAACATGGTCATTACGAGTATACTCGTATGCCATTCGGCTTAAAAAATGCACCCGCAACATTCCAACGATGCATGAATCACGTTTTAAATGGTATTATTGGAAAACATTGTCTTGTTTATCTTGACGATATCATCACCTTTTCGACTTCACTCCAAGAGCATGAGATTTCAATAAGAAAAGTTTTAGATCGTTTAAAACAATACAATCTTAAAATACAATTAAGTAAATGCACATTTATGGAAAGAGAGACTTTATTCCTAGGACACATCGTAACTCTCGACGGCATTAAGCCAGAACCGCAAAAAAGAGAATCAATCCAACGTTATCCAATACCAAAAAATCCAAAAGAAATAAAATCATTCTTAGGTTTGGCAGGATACTACCGAAAATTTATAAAAGACTTCGCAAAAATAGCAAAACCAATGACAAATTATCTTAAAAAAAATCAAACTATTGACGTTAATAATGAAGACTATAAAAATTCGTTTAATAAATTAAAGACCTTAATAGCCAGCGACCCCATATTAATAAGACCCAATTTTAATAAAAAATTCACCCTTACTACAGACGCAAGTAATTTTGCATTAGGTGCAGTTTTGGCACAAGAAAATAAACCAATATGTTTTTCTATTGATACCCAAACTGATGTTTCAATATGTAGGAGTTGGTCCTGGTTTAACTGAAAATATTTTCGTCGGGTTCCCTGGAATATTTAGATTTGTTTATTTTCTTTTTCTTCTGAAATGCCGTCTTGTAGTGAACTGTTTTATGTCCTCGGTTCTGTATTTCGTATCGTTTGCTGTCTACTTGTTTAACGTTAGTATTTTTTCTAAATGGGCTGTGCGATTTCTGAGTCTTCTGTAAATTTTTTTAAATTTGTGGGTCAATTTCATGTTCTTTTCTATTTGCATTTATTTTATCGATCTTAATTTTTTTATTATCTTGCACATTTTTTATTGGTTGTTTATTGTACAAAAATATGTCGGCGGGCGTTCTACCAGTAGTTCCGTGTATTATTTTATGGTTATAAGTATAAGCTATTTCCTGCATTTCTGTTCCTGATTGTTCAATATCCTTGGTAGTTAATATTATTCTCATTTTTTCATTAATTGTTTTATGAATTCTTTCAATGTCTGCAACTCCTGTTTTATTTGTATTGTATTCTATGGCTACGTTTTCACTTTCTAACCAGTTTCGAAGGCTTAAACTGTTCATTCCTGTATCTCTGTCTGATTTAATTAGTTTTGGTTTCCCCATTTGTTTCTACATTAAAAAATGTCGCGAATACATTTAGGCTGAAATTGATGGTGTGAACCTTGTGTGGGTTTACTGTCGAGATTCTGAAGGCTGTTGCGAGTTTCCCGAATCGTTTTGGGCAACTCTAACATGGCTTCTGTTATTGTTGTTATTCTGGCCTATATTGGTATTATTGTTTCTATTACCACGGCCTCTACGGTAATTGTTGTACTGGTTACCGTTTTTGTTTCTATTGTTGTTGACAGAAAAGTTAGAAATTTGGCGTGCAATAGCAAATCTGTGAGTTTTGTTAAGAAATTGCAAAAATTAAAAATATTTTTCATATTAAAGGTTATTTTGAAACCGACGTTCATATGTCATCTATATTATAACTCATCCGACTTAGACCAAATTTGAACAGGGTTTAACATTTAGTAAATAAAGTGTTTGGTTGAGATAGCTCAAAACGAAAATAATTTTCATAGTAAAAGTTAATGGTAAAATTCTGTTTTACGCCGAAAGGTTCAAAAAAAAAAAAAAAAAAACCCCAAATAAAGGGCAAATTATAATAAATTTAGCAAAAAAAACAAGTTTGGGGACTCAAATAGTTTAATTTTAAAAAATCTTTAAAGTTTGCATAGAAAATTGCTAATTTTTGTTGCTGCTTTGTGCAACTTGTCACTATAACAGCTCGTTTACCAACACTGCTTTTGTGATATGATTCCGATTTGGAACCAATTGAAATGTAAGATTTTTTGAATGTTTACCAACACTGCTTTTAAACCTTAATATGAAAATAATTATCTCTTTTAAAAAATATTGGGGCCCTGAATTAGAGAGCCGTACGCAAATTTATTTTTTTTAAATGGCGTGATTAAAGAGGTGAAAGCAAAAATATTTTTTAGGATTAATTTTTCATAAACTTAGAGACGAATTTTCTGAAATTATAGAAGTTTTTTCTAAGTTCGAAGGTGATACGCATTAAATATAAGACAATTGTTCCAAAAATGTAGGGTAAATTTTCCTAATATTAGACAGGGTTTTCTAAATCCAAAGCCGACGCACCCTAAAAATATTGATATTTTTTCATAAATTTAGGGCAATTTTTCTCACAATAAGGAAATCTTTTCTGACCTTTAAGGCGCACCACCTTAAAAACAATAAAATTTTTTATAGATGCAGGGCGATTTATCCCAAATTTATTCAGGCTTTTCTAAATCCAACGGCCACGCACCCTAAATAATAGGAAATTTTTCAATAAATCCAAGAAGATTTTTCTATATATTAGAAAGGGCTTTCTAAGTCCAACGGCCACGCACCTTAAATAATAGTACATCTTTTTATAAATCCAAGAAGATTTTTCTATATATTAGAAAGGGCTTTCTAAATCCAACGGCCACGCACCTTAAATAATAGTACATCTTTTTATAAATCCAAGAAGATTTTTCTTTATATTAGAAAGGGCTTTCTAAATCCAACGGCCACGCACCTTAAATAATAGTACATCTTTTTATAAATCCAGGACGATTTTTCTATATATTAGAGAGGGCTTTAAACCTACAAAGTAAAACGCACTTGTTTTTTTTTTGTATTTATTTTATTTACAATATAATAGAAATAATATAATATATAAATTCAATATAAACTTATTTTAAAAATAAAATTTAGGTTTTATGTACATTTTGTCTGTTAAATATTGTGTTTGTGTCGGAGGGAAATTTAAGTCCCTTAATTTCACTAGTTTAAAATCCGTTTTTTTAACTATTTGATAAGATGTCAAATGATCATCATAAATACATTCTGTGTCCAAGCATAAAAAATTAACGTCGTTTTCATATAAGCATATTTCCATAATTTCATATGCACTGAAATTTGGCTTAAATGAATAAATAAAATAATTTCTTTTGTAAAGGACATTTCGATTCTTTATAAAGCCATAACAAATTACATTTTCAGTTTGTGGAAAAAAATATTTTAGCTGATTACAAAATATTGAATTAGTTGCTAAGCACTTAGTTTTGCTATATTCTATGCCATTGATTTCAAAATTATTTATAAAATTTGAAAAATTAATACATAGTTTTTTGGTCAGCGAAACTACAATATTTTTCCTAGATGTAATATTTTTAGCATAACTTTTAAGTCTTTTGTGTTGCGACTCAAACGGAAAAGTCCACAAATACTTTAATGGCCCTGACTCTTGTATAACTCTGAAATAATGATTTAAAAAGTGATGTTTAGGCTTTAGTGAGTCATTGAACAGAACAGTATATTCCTTGTTATGATACATGATGATGTCTTTTAAGTCCTTTAAATCATTTGTGGTATACTCTGAAAATGTAATGAAATCAATCAACTTCAGTAAATTTTTTACGAATTCCCAAACTTTATCGTTTACGGTAACCAAGTCCCCGACCATTAATGGGAAAAACGTAATGAAAGTAAGAAACTCACGAGCAGTTGCTTTAATTTTACGATTTCTTAAATTGTTAATCTGAAAAGGGGGACAGACATTTTCAATTTCCGCGGGGCCATATTGAAAGTTTGTTTTTCTAATATTTAGGGTTTCTAAATCAAAAATCTTATTATTAATATAATATAAAATTATGTGAGGAATGTCGTATTTTAAGATACCTTCAAAGACATCATGAAGAATGTCCACAGCAAAATTAGTTACGACTGAAAAATGGGTAAGCTTGTTAAACACACAATCATATTTTATTCCAGTCAATGCCATATCAGACGTTTCAATATCCTTTTTATAATTATACTCGGTTCGCAACATTTCAACACTTTCTTCAAACGCTAAACCTGTTTCTTGTTTTGAAAGTTTACAAAATCTACAAAAAAAATTGCTTGAGAATGATGTTGTGAAACCTAATACGCTGTTCAAGCCTAGATTGTCGCCCAAAATTAGTCCCAATATAAAGTACATTTTATGCTCCTCTCCTCTTACAGTGACAGATACACCGTCATGTTCAAGTTCTTGTAAAAGCTCTACAAATTTAAATAGGCATTTTGAATATCCCAATGTCTTTATGTCACAAGACTTAAATAGCGCTGCACAGAAAATGTTGTTATACTCAATCGGAGCTGTGGGAAAGGATAAATAGACGCCTTGAATTGGGTCACAATGTGGTCCTAATGGGTTGTTAACCTCAAAGTCATCAAAATAAAGAAAATACGGAAGTACAATTCGGGTACTTTTTCGATAGTTTAACATAATTTTTTTCCACAAATATCCATTAATGAAATTGCAAAATTTTTTTTGACTTTCCAAATATTTATGCCATTTCAAAAAATTGTCAAATACGTCAGGCAATTCAAAAAATTTTCTAATTTGAAATTTTAATGGAAAAAATGAACCTTTAATTTGTTTACAATCTAATGCCATTTTGTTGTGAGATCTTATTGATGTTACTGTGTCGTCCATTCTAATAATATATGGATCTTCATATAAGTTCTGGTCTCTAAGAGTTTTTAATAGCTTATGTTCGCTGCTCACACTTTTAAATGGATCGTTGCAAAAATTGATGAGATTTTTTATGATGTGATCATTTGACGACTTATCGATCGACTGTACTTTTTCTAACTCATGTTTAATTGGTGATGTTATATGCTTCCTAATATCGGCCTGTAATTTAAATATTTCATTTCTTGGAGTACTTAAATTTGAACAGACAATAAGTGAAAATTTTCTGATCCGTTTTGCAAGGTCTTATTAACTAAATGAGTAGTTTTGGTTAAGTCAAAGTGTAATGTATTCTTATCAGTTTCAGATGGTGGAGTTTGATTATGTGTGGAAAAAGTTTCATTTACGCCATTATGGTCAGTCGAATGTGTGTTTTTGTTTTGTATATGTTTTGATAAGTTTTTAATGCTGGAAAATTGTTGCAAACAGCTTTTATGACCGCAAGGCAAATTTATAAAAAATTCAAGTGTGTGGAATTCGCGCATATGTAAAAGAAAATTTGAATTATTATTAAATGTTTGCAAACAAATCTTACATTCCAGTGCCATTTTTTAAGTCATGTAGGAGCTCTAAAATGCTTCTGGTTTTCAAATCTGTTGTTAAATGAATATTGAAGAAATATTTTTGAATGAATGTCCACACTAATTTACATTCAATTGGATATTCCAGGTTTAGCACAAAAAAGATTTTGAAGCAAATCTCTACGCAATCCAACAATTTGGGCAATTTGTAGAAAATGCCAGAAATGTAAATATAGAATTCAGACAAATCATAGGGATTCGTTCCGATGCAGCAGATATATGGTTGAAGAGAGGTGTTGTTTCTAAAACTCTTTTCTGCTTCTGTCTTTAGACTAGATTGAATTTCACCAACACTTGCCTTCCAAAAAAAAAATCTATTCCGAGAGTCGGCAATCGTGAACTTAGTACGGGCAGAACCAACTTCTGCTCTCTTGCCTCTTGATGTCGGCACCAGCACTGCGTGGAGCAATAATAATATTAAAGTCGATTTTGTATCTATGAAAGGAAAGAAAATTCAAAATCGAATTTTAAAAAAATAAAAAAAATACACACCTTCTGCTTGAGTTTCAAATGTCTTTAATATATTAAGGCTTTGTTGCTCACGGACCTTGCCTCTTAGTAGGGGAACGATTTGGAACTTAAATTCGTCCCACTTCTCAAAAAATAAATTGTTGGATTCGGGATATAACAAACTAAAGTCTAGGTCGATCTGAAAAGGATTTTTTAAGCTTAAGATGAGATTTAAAATTTCTTTGCAACTGACCAATGTATATCCAAATGATTGTTTTAGTATTGGAAACTCATCAAAGACATCGGACAAGTTTACTTCACTTTTTATTAGATTTGAACGCAACTCAAATGTTCTTCTCCAGTAATCCAATACAGTTGACCTTGGTTCAATATTAAATTTAAGCCAGTTCTTAATCACATCAACTTCCTCTATTAAATGTTAAATATTAATTATTATTTGTATGTTTTAATAAATTATGTATAGATTTATTTACCTGAATCGTATTCACAATTAGGTGAAACGTTTTGAATAAAATCAATTTCATTTACAGGCTTTAGAAGTTTAAATTTGGCCTTCAAATTATAATAATTGCTATATAGCAAACCACCTGGTTTTTTCCCCTTTACTTTTATGAAATATGTATCCTATTTGATAAATTTATATTATATTGTAAGTAATATGGAGAATTTTTCTTACAGCAGTTTCAGAACTGAAAAGTTCTACAATTTGGTGAGAAATATCTGCCAAAAGTTCTTGCTTAGGTTTAATGTTATTTGCTACCAAATGCTCAGCAATGACATGACTAATTTCCTTTCTTAGTCTGGAATTTAATGATTTTGTTATAGCAAATGACTTCAGTATAATACTTCCTTTCTTGCTCGTTGATAGTATACTGGAAACATTAGCCTTGTTTTCTGCGTCAATTGCCAATTCTGCGTTCTCTTGTACGTTGTTCTAAATAAATAAATAGAATGATTAGTGAATAATAAAAACGATTTTATTACTCAAAATCAAATAATTTCGTTTCGTCTATTGACATCAAAGTCTACGAATGTCAAATTTTGCGTATGTTGCTTTGATTGAAATTAAAATTGTTGAATTGCTCTGATACAATAAGATTTTGCATATGACAAATAGATGTCGTTTTAAAAGTCGAAATAATTATTGAAAGCCAAGTTTTTTAAAGTTTGAAAGCAATGTAGAACAATGACTATATTTACTAAATTAGTGAATATCACTTACTTCATTTTTTTGCCAATTCTCCAATTTTGCATAAAACTCAATCGCTGGTCCAACGAGCTCTAAAGGAATTTCGGCGCGCAACTGATCCCATTTTAAGGAACGCAATGTGCGAACGCTAAAATTCCGCTCTAAAGTTAATACAATTATTTGTAGAACAATTATAATAAATGATACAAATTTTCATATTTTATGTTTGGCACTTCTACTTACCAGCAAAAATATTAAGAAATTCTTCACCTCCTAAACTTTTTAATATTTCCTCCATGCTCGACTTTTGTAAACTGAGCCAGTACAATTAATGAATGCAGTATATCAAAGTATAACACAACATCAATTTTTTTCTGTGAAATGCATAGCCTACTGTGTGTCGATAATATCTCAACAGATGGCGTTATAGACAGATGCATCACTAACTGACTGTGAAGTTACTTTACTATTCTCAATAGATGGCGCCACAAATTTTTTAAAAATACTCTGATGTCAAAGTTTTTGCTATTCTCCAACTTATCAACAATTGCAATAGTTGGGCTATTTTAATGAACGCAATGTGCGAACGCTAATATCTCACTCGAAATTTAATACATTAATTTGTCGAATTAATTATAATTAATAAATAAATATTGTGAATTAATTTTAAGTTTTTAATTAATTTCTCCATATTTCATTAACTGTGTTTTTAATTTTAAATTTCAAAAACAATGAAATGCTTGTTTTTATTAAATGTATTATGAAAAGTTAAAAAAATAACAATAATTATATGACGGAAATCTACAGCACAACACAACTTAGAAGCCTTTTCATTGTGAAAAGCATAGCCTACTGTATGTGTCGAAGTCTATTTTTTTGGTTTGTTTTTAAAGGCGATTCGCCGTTAAATATAGATAGACTTCTGAGCAGCCAAATGAAGGAAATTTCCCTAAATTTTAGAAAATTTTTTGTTTTTAGAAAAACTAGCCCTAAAACATTTATTTTAGGGTAATACTTTCTATTTGTAAGAAAAATATTTCTCAATATTAGAAAATTTTTCTAAATTGTAAGGCGATTCTAGTTTTATGGCGATTTTCTTAAATATAGAAAATAAATTTTCTGAGTGCATGATTTTATGGCTTAAACCATCAGACCATTCAAAATTGCTGAAGCAATTCGGTTTCTAGTGAACACAGAGCTGTATATGAAACACCATGTCACTGTTGATGAACAGTGGTTGGCCACGTTTCCAAATAATGATACGGATGTTCCATTTGTAGCATCAGCTGATGATAGGAATTTAGTTAAGTTTTGATCAGGGATTAAAACCTTAACCGAAACCGTAACCTTTAACCGGTAAAAACCTTTTGAAATTTGGAACCGTAACCGAAACCGTAACCGAAAAAAAATTTTTTCTCTATAACTAAACCTTAAAACCAAAACTTTTTAAACCGAAATAACCGTTTAATAACCGATTCATTTATAAGCGTTCATTTCGGTTCTGGACGTCGCGACGCGTCGCTGAAACTGATCAAAACTAAATTTCTACCAGTCTTTTAAACAGGTAGCAGACCGTTACTTTGGCTTGCTCGCGATCTTCGACGATACAGCACAACACAGCCAATGTGCGTCGCGAGACTCTGGACAGCATCAACAACAACACAGATTTTCAACGCGACGATGTCTTGTGCGATGTCTTGGCGTCGCCACGCGACTTAGCAAAATTGAAGATTGAGCAAGTGCGAGCGAGACAGTTTGTTTCGTAGGATGGACTGTGTACATATGAAAGTGCGACTATTGAAATACCCATCATATTTATTTATATTAACATACATATATACATATGTGCATAAAATAAACATATTAACAATGGGAGTATTTACGTAAAATTACGTTTAACCATATTTACATACATACAATTGTTACTATGCAGTTACATTCATATAAGTACATATACAAATATACTTAGTTGGACACGGTATTTCGTAGCCGCGTCACGTTTTGCCTTGTTGCCCGCGATTGAACAACGCGCAACTTTGCTTTTGTTATTCCACCTAAATCGGTGCTGGCTTTAAAAAGTGCGTAAGTGCGTGTTTGTGCATGTACATATGTACAACTAAAATACATATGTATATACAGTCAATTTTAACTTGGAGAAAAATTTGAAATTTTTGTAAGAAAATTTTTTTTTTGTGAACCGAAACCGAACCGGTATTTTAAAACCGAAACTTACAAAAAACCGTTAACCGTTACGAAACCGATACTAAAATTTTTTTCGTAACCTTAACCGAAAACCTTAATACAAGCGTAACCGAAACCGTAACTGAAACCGATATTCGTTTCGGTTTTAATCCCTGGTTTTGATACAAAAGCCCGTCTTATTAGAGCGGATCCTGTAACATGTGCTAGGTATTTTGAGCATAGATATAGGGAGCTTTTAAAAACAATGAAGCAAGATGGCGGTGTTTTTGGTAGCCATAGGGTCATTCAGTTTTATTGGCGAGTTGAGTTTCAACAAAGAGGCTCTCCACATGTACATGGCATATTTTGGCTGAAAGATGCCCCAAAGCTCGACTTAATTGATGAATCTAGTATTCAAGCTATCAAGTCATTTATTGATCAGTTTATCACAACTGATACTACTTGCCAAGAAGTTCGTCCATTTCTGGAGTATCAAACTCACAATCACGGACATTCTTGCAAGCGAGAAGTAAGAGGAAACAAAATTTGTCGATTCGGTATACCATACCCTCCTATGCCTCAAACAGAAATTTTGTTCCCGTTTGGAGAGAACACTCAAAATGTAGAGGAGCATAGAAGAAATTTTGAAAAAATTCAAACAGTGTTAGAATATCCATTTAATAATGAATACTTGGAGCTATTTGAAGATTTTAATAACTTCCTATCCCACGTGCATCCTAACCTAACCTATGATGCAGCGAGCAAATATAGATATTCAGTTCATTTTGGATCCCTATGCTTGCTGCTCCTATGTTGTTAATTATATTAACAAGTCCCAACGAGGAATTTCACAATTAATGCGAGAAGCAGTTAGTGAAATTAGCCGAGGTAATGTAACAATCAAGCAAAAGTTACAACACATAGGAAACAAATTTATTTGTGGCACTGAGATTTCTGCTCAGGAAGCCGTTTATTGCTGTTTAGGGATGCCTTTGTCTAGTAGCAGTACTAAAGTAGTATTTATAAATACTGCACATCCAGAAAAACGAGTTAGAATTCTGAAATCAAGAGAACAGCTTCAAAATCTTCCCGAAGATTGTGAAGACATTTTCGAAATTGGACTTACAGAGCATTACATTCAACGTCCAGACGTTCTTGAGAGCTTATGCCTAGCCGATTTTGCTGCTTTTTATGTTTTTAGCAAACGCCATCCACGGAATGACCCAGAAGGCGATAACGAAGAGCCAAGGGCTACCGAATCTGTGTTATATCCCCTTCGCGATGGTAGCGGGTTTATTAGAAAAAGACTCAGTCCAAGGATCATTAGATATAGAAGATTTAATATTAATACTGAGAGAAGCGACTACTTTAGGGAATTAGTTATGCTTTATGCACCATGGAGGGATGAGCAAGTTCAGTTACTAACCAGGGATTGCGAGGCATTTTGTAACGTTAACAAAGATTTAATAGAAAACAATCGTAGGAAATATAATGTATTAGATGCTAGTGAGCTTGAGAATGCAGTGGAAAATGCAGTCCAGGCAGAAGATGAGGATAATGTAGAAAACCCAGAAGATAATGAGTTTAGAGTCCTAGGATTTCCTGAGATAGATCCTCAACTAAATGTCTTAAACGTCAATGGGGATGATAACAATGTAGGCGACAATAACGTTCGCTTGATTAAGCTTCCACCCTTAGTTTCAGAGGAAACATTATCTAATATTGTTGGGTCTCTCAATTTAAAACAGAAAACCTATTTAACCCATGTAATGCACAATGCCAAAATAAAATCTGTGTACCACGAATTTGTTGGAGGCGGTGCTGGTGTTGGTAAGAGCCGACTTATTTCAGCAATTTTCCAATCCCTATCTGATATGTACAATCGGAAGGCAGGAGCCGTTCATGGGCCTAATAATGATAATAATAAATATATTCTTTTGTGTGCCCCGACCGGAAAAGCCGCATTCGGAATCAGTGGGTCAACTCTGCATTCCATGTTTTCTCTTCCTTTCAACCAGTCTCACTCTCATTTGAGACCATTAAGTCATGATTTAGTTAACACATTGCATTCAAACTTAATAGACCTTAAATTAATTATTATTGATGAAATTTCAATGGTCAGTTCGTTAATGTTTTCACACTTGGATTCCCGATTAAAACAAATTTTCAAAAATTCCGCTCCCTTTGGAAATATTTCTGTCATTGTTTTCGGTGATCTAAGACAATTACGGCCAGTAGGTGGTCGTTGGATTTTTGAATCCAATACCACTGATCCTTATTTTGCTATTTTTGGCTCTTCTTTGTGGGATCTGTTTAAGTATTTTGAGCTCACAGAAATCATGCGACAACGGGATGACCAACAATTCGCGTCTGCCCTTAATAATATGGCATCGGGTTGCATGACTGCTGATGATATTCAACTTATCCGATCACGCATCTGTCAACCATCCGATGTGCCTGATGACGCAATTCACCTGTTTACTAGCAATATGGAGGTGGATAATTTTAACACAACAAAACTTAATTTGATTCCAACAGAACAGTTTTATTCTACCGCTGAAGATTTCATAAAAGCTGCCCATTTAAGTGCGGCACAAAGAAATAATGTTTTAGTAGGTGTTAGGAGCATTAAAACTTCCGAAACGCAGGGACTTTGTATGTCTCTTCTTTTAAAAACCACTGCCAAGTATATGATGACGGTCAATGTAGATACAGGGGATGGGTTAGTTAATGGAGCATCCGGCATATTGATGCAAATAGATTTTGACATATCCAACACTCCAACTATTTTATGGATTAAATTTTCAGAGGAAACCGTAGGAGAAATTGCGCGCTCAAAACGTGCACACCAATCCGAACCTTTATGGACCCCTATTCGGAAAATAGTAAGAAGCTTTCATTATAAGAACAATGAGCAAGTTACCATTGACCGTAAGCAGTTTCCAGTTGTACCTGCAGAAGGTATAACTATTCACAAAAGTCAGGGCGCTACTTATGGCATGGTGGTAGTCCACACCAGTTCAAGAATGGACCGTGCTTCCATATATGTAGCTTGTAGTAGGGCAACCACAGCTTCAGGATTGTTTATAATAGGTAATTTCAATCCTCCTAAACCTCCCCAAATCAATGATAAGGTCAAAAATCAATTAGAGAATTTGCGGACTGCTAAACTTCTTCGAACACATTATGATCACTTGCTTAACAGTTCCGCCTTAGACATTTTCTTTCACAACACTCAAAGTCTTAATCTGCATATTGCAGATATTCGATCAGATAGACTTATGCTTCTATCGTCTATTCTGTGTTTTGTGGAAGCCACTACTTTTACAGAAAATATAGAAATTCCTGGGTTCAGTGTTGCTGCCCATCTTGAGTCTGTACGACGTTCAACGGGTATTTTAGTTTATGCCAAAAATGAAATAGTGAATGAAATTTCTTTTTCAGTAAGCGGTAGAAATAATATAACTGATTCGAGTTTCTTTGAGTATATTATATTCAGATACAAATCCATAGCTTTTCTTATTTTATATAAAAATCCTACCTATCCGGCATCAGTAATTAGAACAGAACTTGAGAATCTATTTCTGCAATATGAATTTTTAAATGGGAAAACAATAATTTTAGGAGATTTTAATTTATGTTTGAAAATGTTAGAAGGTTCCACAGTGGAAATATTTAATAACTTGCAGAGGAGGGAATTTAGAAGCTTACTAGATTTGAATACGTCCACTACCAATTTGGACACACATATTGATTGGGCGTTTTCAAATATCTCTGCAGACATTATAAGCGCCAGGACTTTTGAGACGGTTTATAGTTACGACAGTGGTCTTTCTGTTAGTGTTGAGGAGAGTATAGATTAAATTTACTAAGTTGGGATGTACTATTAAATAGTATACATTCATGTACAGATTTACATTTATGTTATTATTATTTATTTATCCATTACTTTATATATGTAACATTTTATTCCGTATTCCATAAGTATTATTATTATATCTGCTATTGAATTTTGCAGATTTGTATTTATACATTATTTAAATATTTCATATTATTCTTACGTATTTCTAGTAATATTATATCTGCTTTTGGATTTTGCAGAGTTTATTTATTATGTCTTCCTTATATTATCAGTTCATTATATTATTATATTTATTATATTATCTGCTGATGAATTTGCAGAAAATTTTAAGTTTTTAATTTGGGGAACTTAGGAGCTTTTAGGCAGCTCAAGTCGACTCGTAGGTCACCAAATTATTATTTGGAAAGTGACCCCATTACCATTGTAATGGCCTCCACGTGGTGTTCCCTGGGAACCGATTTTTTCAATCGGAAGCAAATTCGAGCGGCGAAATTTTTAAATATACATATGTATATATATATAATCAATTTTATTGTAAGCAATACATTTTTAATAGAGAATGGGCACAGGGTATTCTACTGTCGAGTGCGCTCGACTGTAGCCGCACCCCACCGCGAGCGAAGCGAGCCGGGGGTAGGCGAGCGAAGCGAGCAGGGGGCGGAGCCCCCTTGTTCTATCTACATTTTAAATATGGAATATTCATGTATAATTTCCTTATTTTATTTTTCTTAATTTTAAACATTTGGGATATTAGGAGTGGCAAAATTAATTCTTACTCTACCAGTTGTACATTTGTATTTTATATATAAAACTATGAGTAATACAATAGTTATAAGAATCATAATTAATATTAGATTTGAATGCTCACTTAAGCTATGAAAGTGTAGACCCTTTAGGTTAATGCATTGTCTAAATAAATCATTGTTTCATTTTCTAATGGAGTAATATCTACGGATCTATTTTGAGACCTGATATCTAATGTGGTAGCTCCCGTAATTCCTGAAGCTAATAATACCATAAGAAAACTGAGAGCCATTGCAGTTGGGGCCCTTCTTTTTCGCCTTGATTCTTCCTCAGGAGTATCTGTCTCTAATGGACAGAGTTTTAATAACGGGCGCTTTATCAACCCATTTTCCGTTTTTATTGTTACTACTCTAACTTTGCCGTCGTCTCCGGGGTGAGTTTCTTCAATTCTTCCTAACGGCCATTTTGAAGCAGCTGTGTTTTCGTTTTTAACTATTACTATCTGTCCCTTTCTCAAATTGGGACTGTCCTTTTTCCACTTAAATCGTTGCTGCAACGTTACCAGGTATTCATCTTTCCATTTTTGCCAGAATTGATTTTTCATAGCTGTTAGTATTTTCCACCTGTCCAGTGATGATATTGCTCTATCGTCAATTGCTTCAGGTATATCTAACATTGGTTTACCAATTAAGAAATGGCCTGGCGTCAGTATGTCGTCGAGTTCGTTGCCATTATCGATTGAATACAATGGTCTCGAATTTAATACTGCTTCAACTTGTGACAGTAACGTACTTATCTCTTCATAAGTTAACGTACTATCCTCTATAACTCTCTTTAAATGATATTTTACCGATTTTACTCCCGCTTCCCATATTCCTCCGAAGTGAGGACTTGCCGGGGGAATAAAATGCCATTAAACGCCTTCATTAGCCCATACGTTGTTTGTACTATTGTTGTGAAGTGCTTTCAGAAAATCAGCATGAAGCTTTCTTTCAGCACCAACGAAATTTGTACCATTATCCGAGTATACGTGTGAGCATTTTTCTCAGCTGTGTTTTCGTTTTTAACTATTACTATCTGTCCCTTTCTCAAATTTGGACTGTCCTTTTTCCACTTAAATCGTTGCTGCAACGTTACCAGGTATTCATCTTTCCATTTTTGCCAGAATTGATTTTTCATAGCTGTTAGTATTTTCCACCTGTCCAGTGATGATATTGCTCTATCGTCAATTGCTTCAGGTATATCTAACATTGGTTTACCAATTAAGAAATGGCCTGGCGTCAGTATGTCGTCGAGTTCGTTGCCATTATCGATTGAATACAATGGTCTCGAATTTAATACTGCTTCAACTTGTGACAGTAACGTACTTATCTCTTCATAAGTTAACGTACTATCCTCTATAACTCTCTTTAAATGATATTTTACCGATTTTACTCCCGCTTCCTATATTCCTCCGAAGTGAGGACTTGCCGCGGGAATAAAATGCCATTAAACGCCTTCATTAGCCCATACGTTGTTTGTACTATTGTTGTGAAGTGCTTTCAGAAAATCAGCATGAAGCTTTCTTTCAGCACCAACGAAATTTGTACCATTATCCGAGTATACGTGTGAGCATTTTCCTCTTCTTGCTACAAATCTTTTAAACGCCGCAAGAAAGGCCTCGGTCGTTAGGTCGCTTACTGCTTCCAAATGGATCGCTTTTGTGCTCATACATACGAACACTGAAATGTATCCTTTGTAAGATTTTGTTCCTCTTCCTTTTGAGACTCTTATTTGAATAGGCCCTGCATAGTCTACTCCAGTGTGAGTAAATGCATGAGTTATTTTTACACGTGCTTCTGGTATTTGTCCCATTACTTGTTGTAAGTTATGCTGTCTATATCTTGTGCATTTTACACACAACCGATTTAGTTTTTTAATTGAATTTTTTAACCCAAATACCCAATATTGCCTACGTATCAGTGCTTCCATTACTTTGTTTCCCCCATGTAGCGTTTCCTTGTGTACTTTGCTTATAATGATAATCGTTAAATGCGACTTGTTTAATATAATTGGGTGCTTCTGATTATAGCTTATGTCAGCAAATTTTAGTCTACCTCCTACTCTTAAAATTCCTTTCTCATCTAGGTATGGATAAAGTAAAGCAAATTTGCTTTTTAGGTTAACATTCTTGTCGTTTTGTAAGTCGAAGATCTCCTGGGCAAACTCAAACCGTTGGTGTTTTTTCAAAATTATAGTGACTGCTTCGTCTATTTCATCTTTCTCTAATTTTCTTGGTGTAATTTTCCGTTGACAAAGTTTTTTAAATAATATAATATATCCTATTATCCGCGTTAATTTTCCAAAGGAGCAAAATTTTTCCACAAGAACTTGAATTACGTCTTCCTTTACTCCTATCTGAAAACTAAGTTGGTTTTCCAGCTTATCTTCTTCTGGCAATTCTTCTTTATTTTTATACCCTGTGCCCATTAAAAATGGGCAAAAAAGGGTATAATGCATTTGGCAGAATGTATGTAACAGGCAGAAGGGGGCGTGGCAGACCCCCAAAAGTATATATATTCTTGATCAGGATCAACAGTCGAGTCGATTTAGCCATGTCCGTCTGTCTGTCCGTCTGTCCGTCTGTTTGAACGCGTCGATCTCAGAGACTATAAGAGCTAGAGACTTCAAACTTGGTATGTAGATTCCTGAATACCGTACGCAGATCAAGTTTGTTTTCAATTTTAGATGCCACTCCCCCTTCGCCCACAAATCGCACAAAAGCATTTACAGGCGCATTTTTAAAGGTAGCACTCCCTAACTGAACAACCAGTTGAGAAGCCCATTAAACTACCCTGAAACTTTTAAAGCGATTGATCCATAAATAAAGGAGATATTTAAGAATTACTTTTAATTCAATAATTACACATGCAAAACAAAATGAACGTGCGAGCGGGACAGCATATAAACGTTTATATGCAAGCCGCACGCAAAGAAAGAGCACAAAGACTGTTCGAATAGTACCCAATTTTTTGGGTACCGAGCAGAAATTAGTAAACAGTTTTAAATTAGTAAACAATCACGAACTAAAAATCGAATGTTGATGTTTAATTTATGTACATGCAAATGTACAAGTAGATTAAAATATAATTGGGTTAATATTTAACTATGTATTTTTGCATTGCAATATTCGGTATGACGTCACATTTTTCAAAAAAGTCGTACAAAAGCTGATTGCTATGCATGAAATTGCATAAGAGGACATGCGATCATTTGCAGCACTACTTTTGCATCGTTACCGAGCACTGAAAGCTGCAAATTAATAATTATAATCATTAATATTTCCGTTTTCTCACATATATATCTAATAAGTTTCTGCTTTTTATCATTTTATTAAAATGTTTAACATTTTCCGCCTTAAAAATCGTATAAATTAAGACTTTGCCTTTTATTTCAAATTCCGCGCGCAATGCAGCAGCCTCTGGCAGGCTTGAACTTGTTGCGTGAGAGCGAGAGAGTGAGAGAGGAAAATGGGAGCTGCCAGAATGCAGACTGAGAAAAGTTGTAGTTTGTGGCTACTCTTGACACACTCTACATCGATTCCGAGCGATTACGATTACGATTTGCAATTTATCAATTTATCAATTTTTAATTAATTTAATCTTCTTTTAATTCAATATCGAGTGATATATTAGTTCAGTGGTACATCAAAAACATAGACTGCAGTGATAAATACAGTGATTTAAGAAAGCCGAGAATTATTCATAGTTTCGCGTGTGTATTTTTTCTGCAATACATATATATATATGTATATGTGAATGCGCGCGCGAATTTGAGTGAGCGCTTGAGTGTAACGGGGTCGGTGTCGGTATCGGTATCGGTTGTGATTCTCTTGTGCTGTGACCATTGAACTAATAATAATCGCCAGTTATTTATTTAAAAGAGCGAGTGATTTATTAATTCAATGGTGCATTAATAACATAGTTTGAGTGATTTAAGAAAGCAGTGTGGTGATCATAGTTTCGCGTGTGTCATTTTTGTGCAATACATGTATATATGTATGTACGTATGTATGTATATATATATATGTAGAGTGCGCGCGCGAATTTGCTTTTGTCCGTTACGCATTCCGTGTATATTGAGTGAGAGCGCTTGAGTGCAACTATCGGTATCGGTATCGGTTGTGTTTCCTTGAGCTGTGAACATTGAGCTGATATTAATCGCAAGTTATAAATTTAATTAATAATTTACTATATCGACTATTTATATTTTCTACAGTTTGAATTTAAATTATTATTATTATAATAATTATATATTATTTTATTAATAATTATTATT
Source organism: Drosophila phalerata (assembly GCA_951394115.2). Taxonomy (NCBI): domain Eukaryota; kingdom Metazoa; phylum Arthropoda; class Insecta; order Diptera; family Drosophilidae; genus Drosophila; species Drosophila phalerata. The sequence goes on from CATOAP020000073.1 coordinate 71,965, forward strand.
ATATTTTAAAATATAATAGTAATTATTATTATTATTATTATTACTTAAATTTATTTAATTATTACATTTGATTTATTTCTATATATTTTTATTATTTCCAAATTTTATATTTTCTTTATTTTATTATAAATAATATTAATAAACTTTAATAATTATTATTATATTTTTAAAATATAATATCAAATATTATTATTTTCCAAATATAATAACAATTATTATTATTAATTTAATATTTTATATATTTTCATATTTTATTTTATTTTACATATATATTTTATTTAAATATTTTCATATTTTATTAAAATGCCAAGGCAGAAAAGATTGTCAGCTTCCGCTAGGTCTAGGAGACAACAAATTAGGAACAATTTGAATAGGTCAGATTCCGAATACGCTGAACGTGAGAGACAAGATAATGCTTTATCTCAAAGAGAGCGTAGGGAAAATGAAGAATATAGTCAAGTTCAAAGGGTTAGGGATAATATAAGACATCAACTTAGAAGAAGTAGTAGAATACTCAGGATTACTGATCAGGCAGCTAATTCTTTGCAACACCAGGTGCACAGACATGATCCAGAATTTCGAGAAAGAGAAAGGCTAAACGACAATTTAGCCCATGCTTCTCGAAGGGCTGATACTCCAGTTAGAGAATTGGAGCATGCAGTCAATACCTTGCAACACCAGTTGCACAGACAAGATCCAGAATTTCGAGAAAGAGAAAGGCTAAGCGACAATTTACCCCAGGCTTCTCGAAGGGCTGATACTCCAGTTAGAGAATTGGAGCAAGCAGTCAATACCTTGCAACACCAGTTGCACAGACAAGATTCAGAATTTCGAGAAAGAGAAAGGCTAAGCGACAATTTAGCCCATGCTTCTCGAAGGGCTGATACTCCAGTTAGAGAATTGGAGCAAGCAGCTAATACCTTGCAACACGAGTTGCACAGACAAAATCCAGAATTTCGAGAAAGAGAAAGGCTAAGCGACAACTTAGCCCATGCTTCTCGAAGGGCTGATACTCCAGTTAGAGAGTTGGAGCAAGCAGCTAATACCTTGCAACACCAGGTGCACAGACAAATCCCAGAATTTAGGGAAAGAGAACGAGAAGAAGACAGAGCTCGGCGGGCTTCACAGCGTCAAGATTTGAATAGAAGAATTTTAGAAAATGAAAGGGATAGAAGTCAAAGGGCTGTGATTAGAGGTAATCGCATTCGCAGGATTATAGAGCAAGCAAGCAATACAAATGCTAGGCGAAGTGCTCGAATACTAGCAAGGCAGCGGGCCATTGAAGCTAATTTGAATGTGTCGCAAAGAGTTAGTCAGTATAGAAGCAATAGTCCAAATAGAGCAGCAGAGAATAGGAGAAATGCGACACGAAATAGGCAGAATCGAGTGAATATCCTTCCGGAAGATAGAGAATCTCAGCGTAGAAACAATAGCTTAAATAAAATGATAGCCGAATTTAACAAAAACGTCAAGGAAGGGCCCACTCACGTCTGCTTTTGCTGCAAGGGATTATGGTTTAAAAAAAGTATTACAAAGCTTTCACGTGCAACTATTGAAAGCAAATTTGAGCTTCCAAGTAGTTCAAATTTCTTAAATCTTGCATCTGTATCCCCAACGGATAATAAATATAGTTTTTGCAAGACTTGCACTACAGACATTCAAAAAGGCAAAAAACCAAGAGCTTCAATAGCAAATGGACTTGACTTTCCAAAGCTTCATGAAAGTTTGATAGGCTTAACGCCGTTAGAAGAAAGACTTATTTCTCCACGTCTTCCTTTTATGACAATTAAGACTCTGGGATATGGTCGCCAAAATGCTATTAAAGGAGCAGTGGTTAATGTGCCAATTCCAGTGGCCAATGTTGTAACGTTACTTCCAAGAGCGTTTGATCAAGCTGATGTAATTCAACTTCACTTGAAACGGAAATTGGAATACAATCATGATTTTATGGCTGAAACCATCAGACCATTCAAAATTGCTGAAGCAATTCGGTTTCTAGTGAACACAGAGCTGTATATGAAACACCATGTCACTGTTGATGAACAGTGGTTGGCCACGTTTCCAAATAATGATACGGCTGTTCCTTTTGTAGCATCAGCTGATGATAGGAATTTAGTTACAGAATTATTAGAACGATCTGCACGATCTAATTTAAATGAGCAAAATAATATAGAGGAGGAAAATATTAACCCAGGAGGTCAGGAAACCCTTTTAGAAAATGTCCCTACAGAAAATGTTGCCATGCAAAGAATTATTATTGCCTCTGGAGAAGGTCAGCGTCCATTAGATATGATTCAGGATGACGATTTTGAGGAGTTGGCGTTTCCAACTATATTTGCTGGCAATAAAAGAAAAAGTCAGGAAACTTTTACAACCATAGTAAGATCAGAACTCAGGAATAGTGATAGGAGAGGTTGTAGAGCTGACAAATTATATCTTAACTATAAAAAGTTAGAAATGATTAAAATTAGGAATAATACTTCTATTTGCTTACGAAAGCATAGCGCTACTCATGGCATTTCTGCTGCAAACGCCCTTAGTGAGGATCACATAGAATCTTTAATTAGACACGATGATGGATTTAGAATGTTAAAGGGTATTCGCACTTCTCCTGCTCATTGGGAAGCTGAAAAGAAAAAAGTTATGGCTATGATCAGACAGATTGGTCTGCCTACCTTTTTCATAACATTTTCAGCAGCAGAGACTAAGTGGACGGAGCTTTTAGTCTTGCTATCTTATAATGTAGATAAGCAAACTATAACAGAAGAAGCTGCATCAAATTTAAGTTTTGATACAAAAGCCCGTCTTATTAGAGCGGATCCTGTAACTTGTGCTAGGTATTTTGAGCATAGATATAGGGAGCTTTTAAAAACAATGAAGCAAGATGGCGGTGTTTTTGGTAGCCATAGGGTCATTCAGTTTTATTGGCGAGTTGAGTTTCAACAAAGAGGCTCTCCACATGTACATGGCATATTTTGGCTGAAAGATGCCCCAAAGCTCGACTTAAATGATGAATCTAGTATTCAAGCTATCAAGTCATTTATTGATCAGTTTATCACAACTGATACTACTTGCCAAGAAGTTCGTCCATTTCTGGAGTATCAAACTCACAATCACGGACATTCTTGCAAGCGAGAAGTAAGAGGAAACAAAATTTGTCGATTCGGTATACCATACCCTCCTATGCCTCAAACAGAAATTTTGTTTCCGTTTGGAGAGAACACTCAAAATGTAGAGGAGCATAGAAGAAATTTTGAAAAAATTCAAACATTATTAGAATATCCATTTAATAATGAATACTTGGAGCTATTTGAAGATTTTAATAACTTCCTGTCCCACGTGCATCCTAACCTAACCTATGAGAAGTATATTAATGCACTGAGATCGAGTCTAAAGAAACCCAAAATTTTCTTAAAGCGATCTTTTAGTGCTATTAAGATAAACAGCTATAATAAGCATCTTCTCTTGATGCAGCGAGCAAATATAGATATTCAGTTCATTTTGGATCCCTATGCTTGCTGCTCCTATGTTGTTAATTATATTAACAAGTCCCAACGAGGAATTTCACAATTAATGCGAGAAGCAGTTAGTGAAATTAGCCGAGGTAATGTAACAATCAAGCAAAAGTTACAACACATAGGAAACAAATTTATTTGTGGCACTGAGATTTCTGCTCAGGAAGCCGTTTATTGCTGTTTAGGGATGCCTTTGTCTAGTAGCAGTACTAATGTAGTATTTATAAATACTGCACATCCAGAAAAACGGGTTAGAATTCTGAAATCAAGAGAACAGCTTCAAAATCTTCCCGAAGATTGTGAAGACATTTTCGAAATTGGACTTACAGAGCATTACATTCAACGTCTAGACGTTCTTGAGAGCTTATGCCTAGCCGATTTTGCTGCTTTTTATGTTTTTAGCAAACGCCATCCACGGAATCACCCAGAAGGCGATAACGAAGAGCCAAGGGCTACCGAATCTGTGTTATATCCCCTTCGCGATGGTAGCGGGTTTATAAGAAAAAGACTCAGTCCAAGGATCATTAGATATAGAAGATTTAATATTAATACTGAGAGAAGCAACTACTTTAGGGAATTAGTTATGCTTTATGCACCATGGAGGGATGAGCAAGTTCAGTTACTAACCAGGGATTGCGAGGCATTTTGTAACGTTAACAAAGATTTAATAGAAAACAATCGTAGGAAATATAATGTATTAGATGCTAGTGAGCTTGAGAATGCAGTGGAAAATGCAGTCCAGGCAGAAGATCAGGATAATGTAGAAAACCCAGAAGATAATGAGTTTAGAGTCCTAGGAATTCCTGAGATAGATCCTCAACTAAATGTCTTAAACGTCAATGGGGATGATAACAATGTAGGCGACAATAACGTTCGCTTGATTAAGCTTCCACCCTTAGTTTCAGAGGAAACTTTATCTAATATTGTTGGGTCTATCAATTTAAAACAGAAAACCTATTTAACCCATGTAATGCACAATGCCAAAATAAAATCTGTGTACCACGAATTTGTTGGAGGCGGTGCTGGTGTTGGTAAGAGCCAACTTATTTCAGCAAATTTCCAATCCCTATCTGATATGTACAATCGGAAGGCAGGAGCCGTTCATGGGCCTAATAATGATAATAATAAATATATTCTTTTGTGTGCCCCGACCGGAAAAGCCGCATTCGGAATCAGTGGGTAAACTCTGCATTCCATGTTTTCTCTTCCAGTCAACCAGTCTCGCTCTCATTTGAGACCATTAAGTCATGATTTAGTTAACACATTGCATTCAAACTTAATAGACCTTAAATTAATTATTATTGATGAAATTTCAATGGTCAGTTCGTTAATGTTTTCACACTTAGATTCCCGATTAAAACAAATTTTCAAAAATTCCGCTCCCTTTGGAAATATTTCTGTCATTGTTTTCGGTGATCTAAGACAATTACGGCCAGTAGGTGGTCGTTGGATTTTTGAATCCAATACCACTGATCCTTATTTTGCTATTTTTGGCTCTTCTTTGTGGGACCTGTTTAAGTATTTTGAGCTCACAGAAATCATGCGACAACGGGATGACCAACAATTCGCGTCTGCCCTTAATATTATGGCATAGGGTTGCATGACTGCTGATGATATTCAACTTATCCGATCACGCATCTGTCAACCATCCGATGTGCCTGATGACGCAATTCATCTGTTTACTAGCAATATGGAGGTGGATAATTTTAACACAACAAAACTTAATTTGATTCCAACAGAACAGTTTTATTCTACCGCTGAAGATTTCATAAAAGCTGCCCATTTAAGTGCGGCACAAAGAAATAATGTTTTAGTAGGTGTTAGGAGCTTTAAAACTTCCGAAACGCAGGGACTTTGTATGTCTCTTCTTTTAAAAACCACTGCCAAGTATATGATGACGGTCAATGTAGATACAGGGGATGGTTTAGTTAATGGAGCATCCGGCATATTGATGCAAATAGATTTTGATATATCCAACACTCCAACTATTTTATGGATTAAATTTAAAACCGTAGGAGAAATTGCGCGCTCAAAACGTGCACACCAATCCGAACCTTTATTGACCCCTATTCGGAAAATAGTAAGAAGCTTTGATTATAAGAACAATGAGCAAGTTACCATTGACCGTAAGCAGTTTCCAGTTGTACCTGCAGAAGGTATAACTATTCACAAAAGTCAGGGCGCTACTTATGGCATGGTGGTAGTCCACACCAGTTCAAGAATGGACCGTGCTTCCATATATGTAGCTTGTAGTAGGGCAACCACAGCTTCAGGATTGTTTATAATAGGTAATTTCAATCCTCCTAAACCTCCCCAAATCAATGATAAGGTCAAAAATCAATTAGAGAATTTGCGGACTGCTAAACTTCTTCGAACACATTATGATCACTTGCTTAACAGTTCCGCCTTAGACATTTTCTTTCACAACACTCAAAGTCTTAATCTGCATATTGCAGATATTCGATCAGATAGACTTATGCTTCTATCGTCTATTCTGTGTTTTGTGGAAGCCACTACATTTACAGAAAATATAGAAATTCCTGGGCTCAGTGTTGCTGCCCATCTTGAGTCTGTACGACGTTCAACGGGTATTTTAGTTTATGCCAAAAATGAAATAGTGAATGAAATTTCTTTTTCAGTAAGCGGTAGAAATAATATAACTGATTCGAGTTTCTTTGAGTATATTATATTCAGATACAAATCCATAGTTTTTCTTATTTTATATAAAAATCCTACCTATCCGGCATCAGTATTTAGAACAGAACTTGAGAATCTATTTCTGCAATATGAATTTTTAAATGGGAAAACAATAATTTTAGGAGATTTTTATTTATATTTGAAAATGTTAGAAGGTTCCACAGTGGAAATATTTAATAATTTGCAGAGGGGATTTAGAAGCTTACTAGATTTGAATACGTCCACTACCAATTTGGACACACATATTGATTGGGCGTTTTCAAATATCTCTGCAGACATTATAAGCGCCAGGACTTTTGAGACGGTTTATAGTTACGACAGTGGTCTTTCTGTTAGTGTTGAGGAGAGTATAGATTAAATTTACTAAGTTGGGATGTACTATTAAATAGTATACATTCATGTACAGATTTACATTTATGTTATTATTATTTATTTATCCATTACTTTATGTATGTAACATTTTATTCCGTATTCCATAAGTATTATTATTATATCTGCTATTGAATTTTGCAGATTTGTATTTATACATTATTTAAATATTTCATATTATTCTTACGTATTTCTAGTAATATTATATCTGCTTTTGGATTTTGCAGAGTTTATTTATTATGTCTTCCTTATATTATCAGTTCATTATATTATTATATTTATTATATTATCTGCTGATGAATTTGCAGAAAATTTTAAGTTTTTAATTTGGGGAACTTAGGAGCTTTTAGGCAGCTCAAGTCGACTCGTAGGTCACCAAATTATTATTTGGAAAGTGACCCCATTACCATTGTAATGGCCTCCACGTGGTGTTCCCTGGGAACCGATTTTTTCAATCGGAAGCAAATTCGAGCGGCGAAATTTTTAAATATACATATGTATATATATATAATCAATTTTATTGTAAGTGTTAGAGGACAAGTGCATGTTAGCTGTATTAATCACTGTTAAGCAATTCAAACTTAACAGTTTTCCTTTTTTTCTTAACTATCTGGCAACGCCAGCGTCTCTCTCTATTATTGTATTACTCTTTGTATCATGATTCTTGTATCAATCTGGCCAGAGAGCCAAGCCATGTAAATTTTGCAAGTCAGTGCTTTTCGAGCATCAAAAGAAAATAAACGCTAAAGTACTTGAGCACATTTTCTTTTGCAACTTTGGGAAACATCGTGGACGTAGAGGCAACAACTGGAGAAGTTGCGCTGGATTTGCTGACTTCGATCGGCAGTAATTTTACCGGCCGAGAAAGCGGCCAACATTTGGCGACCGTGACAGGACGTACTCAACCTTGAGTTCTCGTCCAATTACTTCCAGATCGAATTCACATTTTTCATCACAAGTTTTTTAGTTGTTAACAGGCTCTCTTACAGGGAAGGTTGGTGAAGTCGTCTATTGCAATCGGTCATACTGGCAGGCGCGCTGCAAAGCCGACATTGGTTCGTACATAACCTGCAATTGTTAGACACAGGCACCCCGTAACTCTCCACACACAAGCAAGTTCATTGGAAATAAACCGCAAGTATACATTCTATACAAGTACATGTATATACATTCATATATACAGCTACGGGATAACGGAGTGTTGTCGTCGTATTGTCATTCTCTGCCGATCTCCAACATACATACATACATACAGTTTCTGCACATCTCAAAGAAATACTTCTGCGAAATTACATTACTGTTCGCTCGTCTCTGTTAACACATCTGTTACATAACTAAGTTACGCTGCATCGAGTTGTTGCTATATTAGTTCAAACATGAGTGATGAGGAGCATACGCCCGTCGCATCAAGAGATGGTGGCACCAACGCTAAGGCATCATCAAAGTTAACGCAGCTCAGAGCTCAACGCACATTGTTTGAACGGCATATACATAATTTACATGCAAAGGTTACGAAAACTGGCGATACTGAAGATTCCGAGGTTCTGAACTGCAGACTTCAAATCCTGGAATCGCATTATCGGCAGCTAAGTCAAATACAAACGCAAATAGAGAACGCATATACTATTGATAATGAACGGGGAAATCAGGAAGAAATGTTTATCGCTGCTAAAGTAAAAATTTTATCGCTTCTCCACTCCAAACGGAATATACATACACAGTCAGGAGCGGAGGCGAGTTTCTTCAATTCATCGACCATCCATGGAAACGGACATAATCATCGATTGCCAAAGCTGAAATTGCCGAGCTTCGATGGGAAATATGCAAATTACAAAAGGTTTAACACGTCATTTAAGAACCTAGTTCATAATGATCCACAAATACCGACGATTGATAAGTTCAATTATCTACTAGACTGCTTGTCAGGGCCTGCGCTAGAGGTTGTGCAATCATTTCAAGTAACTGAGGAAAACTACGAAAAGGCTTTAGAAAGACTCGAAGCCCGTTACGATAACAATGTTTTAATCTTCCATGATTGTATCTCTAGTCTCTTTGCGTTCCAACAGATGAAAAATCCAGAAGCTACAGCTTTGCAAAGACTCATCGACAATGCAACAGCTATACGAGGATCGCTGCTCTCACTAGGGTCTGCTGAGGAAATCATGAACAGCATTATGATTCACATTGTACTTGGCAAGGTGGACACTAAATCAAAATCGGATTACGATAAAATGAAGAGTCTTGAGAACCTTTCAACGTGGGAAGATTTCTGCAAGATTCTCAATAGACGCTGTCAATTCTTGGAAGGCCAGCGAGATGGCCAATCGGAACAAAGTCACTCAAACTCAAGGTCCAAGAATGCGTCGAGTGCTAAGAGTTTCGTCAACGTTGCCGAAGAATGTTTGCATTGTAAGTCAAATGCACATTATACCGGTAGTTGCAAGGCGTTTAGTGAGCTGTCATTACAACAGCGTTTCAATACAATTAAGAACGCTAATGCATGTTTCAATTGTCTTCGTAAAGCGCACAGAGGCAAGGATTGCCAGTCCAAGTCAAGGTGCAAGGTGTGTCAATCCACTCATCATACTCTGTTACACAAATACGTACAAGCATCGTCTCCATCGGGTCCTCAAAGCAGTTCGACGATCAATACACCATCAGTTTCCACCTCATTGTTGGCTCACAGTTCAAGCGTAGCTGTACTCCCAAGCGCGCTAGTGAAAATCCAGGATAATCGAGGTCAATTCCACGTCGTTCGCGCCCTATTGGATTCATGCTCAGAAGTAAGCTTTATCACTGAGGAAACGGCAAAGCGACTTCAGCTCGAAAGGCATCGAGTGAATCAAGAAATCAGTGGAATTTCCGAATCGAGGCAGAAGGTCTCATTCACTACATGTGCCACATTGAAGTCCAGGTGTTCCGACTTCACATGGTCATCAACATTCTCCATTGTTAAGAGTATTTCGGCCAAGCAGCCGCTGAAAACAATTCGGAGATCAGAGTGGAATCTACCGTCAGGAATTGAACTGGCAGACCCGCATTTCTACGAGTCGAACAAGATTCAACTGCTGATCAACGTGGATGGATTTTTTGACGCAATTCGAGAAGGAAATATTAAACTTGGTGAAGGCATGCCATATCTCGTAAACACGGCGTACGGTTGGATTGTTGGGGGCAACATGGAAACCAACACCAACATTCAAGATCAAAGATGCTACTACACAGTTGAAGAAAATCCTCTAGATCTATTGGTCGAAAGATTCTGGGTAGTGGAAGACTGCCAGGTGGCTAAGTCGAAATTCACAGAAGAAGAGCGCCTGTGTGAAGAGCATTTCCGTAACACAGTTACACAGGACCCAACCGGACGAATACAAGTCAGACTGCCATTCAAAGAGTCACCCAGCGCACTTGGAGAATCGTACGTAAATGCACTTAGGCGTTTTAAATCGCTTGAACGCAAATTAGATCGCGATGAGCAATTGAGACAATCGTATGTCGAGTTTATGGATGAATATATTGCACTCGGCCACATGTCGCTGGCACATGGTGTAAGCCACACAGATCCTCATTATTATATTCCACACCATTGCGTTTTGCGACCGGAAAGCTTATCGACGAAACTCCGTGTGGTATTTGACGCGTCAGCCAAAACACACTCGGGTAAATCCCTCAACGATTTACTGAGAGTTGGACCAACCATTCAACAGGATTTAATAACCACATTTTTGTCTTTTAGGTTACATAGATATGCACTCACTGGTGATATCGCAAAGATGTACAGACAGTTTACTGTAGAAGAAAGAGACAAACGTTACCAATGGATCTTATGGAGGTCCAACACATCGCATGAGCTAGAAACATATCAACTCAACACTATTACTTATGGAATGTCGGCTGCTCCGTATCTTGCGATAAGAAGCGTTCACCATATCGCTGATTTGTACGAGGCTGAATACCCCGTAGGTGCTGCGACGTTACGCAGCGACTTATACGTGGACGATGTTCTTACAGGTGCAGATGACATACCTCTTCTGCAACATAAAAAGAATGAAACGGTGAAGATCCTCGCTAAGGCTGGATTGCAACTCACAAAATTCAGCAGCAACTCTAAGGATATCGCACCGACCTCTGACAACGAAGTCTTTATCGTTCTTGATGATCAAGACGTTACCAAAACATTGGGCGTCGCATGGCAACCTCATCGGGATATATTCGTTTTTCGTTACGAATGCCAAGAAAACGAGCCAATTACAAAACGCTCCATACTCTCCAGAATTGCTCGAATGTTTGATCTCTTAGGATTCATTGGCCCTGTAGTCATACGCTGCAAAATTCTTCTTCAGGACTTAACGCTTAAAGGAATCGATTGGGATGCACCTGTTGATGGAGTTCTGCGAGAAAGATGGACTGAGATACTGGATGATTTAAAGGACCTAGCTAATCTGGCTATTCCTCGATTTGTGTTTACTTCTGTGGCACGTCGCTGCGAAATACATGGATTTTCCGACGCGTCTGAAAGAGCTTATGGATGCTGCATATACGTTCGTGCTCAACTGGCACATGGCATAGAAGTAAACCTACTAATGGCAAAGTCAAAGGTAGCGCCAATGAAGGTACAATCATTGCCGAGACTTGAACTCTGTGGCGCACTGTTATTAAGTCGAGTTTGGCGCAAATTTGAAGAGAAACTAGCCATTTATGTCGAGCGGGTCTATTTTTGGAGCGATTCCAAGATTGTGTTACAGTGGCTTCAAATGCATTCCTCAAAGCTGCAATGCTTTGTTGCCAACAGAGTATCTGAACTCCAGGATCATTCAAACGTAATTTGGAGGCATGTTCCCTCAGCAAAGAATCCGGCAGACATAATTTCACGTGGATGTCGTGCCTCTGATCTACTGACGAACATGTGGATGAAAGGTCCAGATTTTTTAAAACTTCCTAGTGATGATTGGCCACAGCTGAAGGAACCGCTACCACCGCCGATAGAAATACGCGCGAAAGCAACACTCGTTTGCAGCAACACGGACAGCGCCATTCAATCTGTTTTAACTTCAATAATCGATAAGTATTCATCATATTTTCGAATTCTTCACATAGTTTCGTACATATTTCGCATTACAAATAGAGTGAAGCCTGACCACTTCCTAACGACAAGCCGAACTGTATCAATATCAGCCGCAGAGATGAGCAAGTCGTTTTGGAGAATTATCGCATTAATTCAAGGAGAAACTTACGCTAAGGAAATAGCAAAAATAAGGAAAAATCAACTTCTAGAACCTCGTCTACAAGGTCTGTCACCTTTTATACAAGAAATGAACATTGATAACGCTATTGTGTGTGTGATGAGAGTTGGTGGCCGTCTAACCAATGCCGAAATGCAGTTTGAAGCGAAACATCAAGCGCTACTGCCCCAACAACATCGCTTTACAAAACTCTACGTTGAACATTTGCACCGCAGCAATCTTCATGCTGGGCCTAGAATTTTACTCGCACTGTTACGTGAAAGGATTTGGGTGATTAATGCACGAGCCTTAATACGTAAGGTCGTGCGTAGCTGCATAAGTTGCTTCCACTACAAGCCCCGGTTAATGAAGCAAATTATGGGTAACCTACCGTCAGATCGTCTGCGCGGTGAGCGTCCGTTTCTAATCACCGGCGTGGATTTTTGCGGACCGTTTTTCACAACGTACAGGCTCCGAGGCAAGGCCCCGTATAAGACATATGCGGCTATCTTTGTCTGTTTCGCATCAAAGGCAATTCACATCGAGCTGGTTTCGGAGCTATCTACAAACGCCTTTCTGCTGTGCCTTCGACGGTTCATTGCACGGCGCGGTGTGCCTGAACGCCTGTGTTGCGATAACGCCACTAACTTTGTTGGTGCAGCAACGAAATTAGCAGAGTTCAAAAAGGAATTATTTAACGAATCAGCCATTGATATAATCAATTTGTACAGCAGATCTAAAGGTTTCGAATTTTGTTTTATCCCACCTAGAGCACCACATTTTGGAGGCCTCTGGGAGGCAGCGGTTAAAGCGGCGAAAACGTTGGTTTTAAAGAACCTAACTAACGCCCACCTAACGTACGAGGAGCTGCAAACACTCTTTCTAGACGTCGAAGCCATTCTAAATTCTAGACCAATTTCTCCGGCTTCGGACGACCCCAACGACATCGCTGCAGTCACTCCAGCTCATTTGCTCATCGGAACATCCCTAACTTCTCCCCCAGAAGCCGCACTATATCGCAACTCAGATCCGCCTGGCAAAGAACTACGATACGTGGATAGATGGCAGCGTGTGACATATCTCAAGCAGCAGTTCTGGTCACTTTGGCAGCGAGATTATGTGCACACACTTCAACAACGCAGTAAGTGGACTGGAGAGAAGGAGAACCTATCTGTTGGGCAGCTCGTCATTATACACGAAGACAATACACCGTCACAACAGTGGCTGCTTGCGCGAGTAATAGCTACCATTTCTGGAAAGGACGGAAAGGTTCGAGTTGCGGATGTACGAATGGCAAAGGGCATTCTCAGACGTCCAATTCACAAGCTTGCGCCTCTTCCATTAGATTAATTGTTTGAAAGTCAAGTCTTTCAACGCGGGGAGAATGTTAGAGGACAAGTGCATGTTAGCTGTATTAATCACTGTTAAGCAATTCAAACTTAACAGTTTTCCTTTTTTTCTTAACTATCTGGCAACGCCAGCGTCTCTCTCTATTATTGTATTACTCTTTGTATCATGATTCTTGTATCAATCTGGCCAGAGAGCCAAGCCATGTAAATTTTGCAAGTCAGTGCTTTTCGAGCATCAAAAGAAAATAAACGCTAAAGTACTTGAGCACATTTTCTTTTGCAACTTTGGGAAACATCGTGGACGTAGAGGCAACAACTGGAGAAGTTGCGCTGGATTTGCTGACTTCGATCGGCAGTAATTTTACCGGCCGAGAAAGCGGCCAACAGTAAGCAATACATTTTTAATAGAGAATGGGCACAGGGTATTCTACTGTCGAGTGCGCTCGACTGTAGCCGCACCCCACTGCGAGCGAAGCGAGCCGGGGGTAGGCGAGCGAAGCGAGCAGGGGGCGGACCCCCTTGTTAAGTAACCATTTTGGCCCATTCCACCATAACTGTTTTTCCTTGAGTTTGTCTGCTGAAATTCCTCTAGAACCTATGTCGGCTGGATTATCTTTTGACCCTACATGCCTCCAGTTTATATCAGGTCCCATCTTGTTAATATAATCGACCCTTGATCGCACGAATCTATCTTTACTTTTATTGTTTTTGATCCAACATAAAGTTATTGTTGAATCACTCCATGCATATATTGATGTGCATTTTTCCATTGTTGCCCTAATTTTTTCTAAGAGGATTGATAACAAATGGGCTGCACAAAGTTTTAGTTTTGGCAGTGTTTTCCTATTCTTTATTGGATTGACTTTTGTTTTGCTAGCTAAAATGATTACCCCTTTTGATGTTTTTGCATATACTACTGCTGCGTACGCTAATTCTGAGGCGTCAGCAAACCCATGAATTTCTGGTGGCTCGTCCTCAGTTGCGTTGACCCATCTGGGAGTTTTAATCTCTTGAAGATCGGGCAATTTTCTGAGAAACCCGTTCCACTCACAGACCAACTGTGAATTAAGATTTTCGTCCCATTTGTATTCGGATTGCCAAATTCGTTGAATAAATAGCTTAGCAACGACAGTAACAGGGAGAGTAAGAGGTGAGATGGGTCAAAAATTTTAGCTAATGTTGACAGAGCTTTTCGCTTCGTTACATTGGCTATTTCGCTTGCATTTATCTGAAAACTGAACTCATCTTTTAGCGGATTCCATTTCAACCCAAGAGTCTTTACTGATTCTTCGTCGTTCGTTTCGAACAACTTATTTTCTGTCCCTGGTAAAGCGGCTTTAATCAATTTATTGTTAGATGTCCATTTTCGCAGGTGTAATCCGTATTTCCCTAGTTCAATACCTATTTCTTTTTGTATCTGTATACATTGGTTCAAGTCATCGGCACCCGTCATTAAGTCGTCCATATAAAAATCGTCCTTTATTCTGTTTTTTATCAACTCATTTTTTGATTGAATTGATATTTCTAGCAAAGATCTAGTTGCTAGGAAAGGAGCTGATGCTGTTCCATAAGTGACTGTTGTCATTTTATATTCTTTCATCGTGTCCCGTGGGTCTGTACGCCATAGAATTCTTAAAAAATCCTGATTCTTTTTTAGTCTTATCTGCCTATACATTTTTTCTACGTCTGCCGTTATGACATACTTCCACTTCCGCCATTTGGTTATAATATCCAGTATATTCCTTTGAATATGAGGACCTGTTAATTGGATGTCGTTAAGACTTTTTCCGTTTGTCGTTTTACACGATGCATCAAATACTACCCGAAGCTTTGTTGTCAGGCTTTCTTCCCTTAATACTGGCTGATGTGGCATATAGTATCTTCCTTGTGTGTTTTGTTTTGCTTCAACCATATGACCTTTATTTATATATTCGTCCATAAACTCTGTATACTGTTCTTTAAGAGGTTTATTTGCTGCTAATCGTTTTTCTAGACTAAGCATTCGAGCCATTGCTCGATTTTTTGATGATCCCAATGACTTGTCGTCCACAAAGGGCATTTTTACCACAAATCGTCCTTCTTGGTCCCTGGTTGTAGTATTTTCAAATAAAGTCATGCATTTTTCATTATCGGTAGGACTTGTATCAGCTGATACTTCTTCTAGCTCCCAAAATTTTTCTAAATTCACTGGCAGTGCAGTACAAATTCTCTTTTTATCTGGAATTTGAATTGGTCCGGACAAAATCCAGCCTAGTTTTGAGTACTGCCCAATTATCGATCCTTCTTGGGTTATGCCCTGATCAAGAATTTTAGGTAACACGTTTCCACCGATTAGAATATCTATTCTATTTCTTTCATTAAACCGGGGATCAGCTAACACCTTACCATTCCACTTCTCTTTGTTGTAAGGAAATGATTTAAAGGGTTGTGGGCCTATTATTTTTGGTAAAACAATAGCATCGCTTTGAATGCGAATTTCGCTTGGGAATCTCGGTCTCATTTCTAATTGCAGCATAGACTTTGATATCCCGACTAAATTATCTCCCAATCCATGAAGCTCAGTTCTTTTCTTCTGTCTTGGGAGCTTTAATAATTGAGCTGCTTCTTCTGAAATGACTGTTGACTGTGAGCCTTGATCAATTAGCGCACGTAATGTCATCCATTCACCCGATTTTGCTTTCACTTCTACTATTGCAGTAGCTAGCAAAATAATCGGAGCTGAACGTGTTGTCAGGGACGCTTGGTGCTCCCTTTCATTATGCAGCAATGTATTATGCTTTCCCTTGCATATGTTGCATACTGGATTGAAATTGTTACATTTCTCCATATATGGGTGGCTTAAACACCTGAAGCACAAGATGACTTTTCTTAAGAATTGCTTTTTATCATCCAAAGCTATGGACGAAAACTTTCGGCAATTCTCAATAACGTGCCCTGAAAATTTGCAGTATGCACAGCTTTGCACCTGCGCAGTATTTAAAATTTTTGGTTTCTCTTTTTTATGAGGCTGAAGAGTTTTTATAGCTTGCAGATGCTGCTCTAAAAACTCAAAGATGTCATCCAAATTTTGGATATCTTTTGTTTTCCGAACTGTTTGTTCGTACTGTTGCAGTCCGTTTCTATCAAACTTTCTCAAAATTATTCTTGTGTGTTTTGTTTTGCTTCAACCATATGCCTGCTGCGCTCTAATTACGATTTTTTAAAAAATATTTTTGCTTTCGCCTCTTTAATCACGCCATCAGGGCCCCAATATTTTTTAAAAGAGATAATTATTTTCATATTAAGGTTTAAAAGCAGTGTTGGTAAACATTCAAAAAATCTTACAGTTCAATTGGTTCCAAATCGGAATCATATCACAAAAGCAGTGTTGGTAAACGAGCTGTTATAGTGACAAGTTGCACAAAGCAGCAACAAAAATTAGCAATTTTCTATGCAAACTTTAAAGATTTTTTAAAATTAAACTATTTGAGTCCCCAAACTTGTTTTTTTTGCTAAATTTATTATAATTTGCCCTTTATTTGGGGTTTTTTTTTTTTTTTTTTTTGAACCTTTCGGCGTAAAACAGAATTTTACCAATTTTGCTGCTAATCGTTTTTCTAGACTAAGCATTCGAGCCATTGCTCGATTTTTTGATGATCCCAATGACTTGTCGTCCACAAAGGGCATTTTTACCACAAATCGTCCTTCTTGGTCCCTGGTTGTAGTATTTTCAAATAAAGTCATGCATTTTTCATTATCGGTAGGACTTGTATCAGCTGATACTTCTTCTAGCTCCCAAAATTTTTCCAAATTCACTGGCAGTGCAGTACAAATTCTCTTTTTATCTGGAATTTGAATTGGTCCGGACAAAATCCAGCCTAGTTTTGTGTACTGCCCAATTATCGATCCTTCTTGGGTTATGCCCTGATCAAGAATTTTAGGTAACACGTTTCCACCGATTAGAATATCTATTCTATTTCTTTCATTAAACCGGGGATCAGCTAACACCTTACCATTCCACTTCTCTTTGTTGTAAGGAAATGATTTAAAGGGTTGTGGGCCTATTATTTTTGGTAAATCAATAGCATCGCTTTGAATGCGAATTTCGCTTGGGAATCTCGGTCTCATTTCTAATTGCAGCATAGACTTTGATATCCCGACTAAATTATCTCCCAATCCATGAAGCTCAGTTCTTTTCTTCTGTCTTGGGAGCTTTAATAATTGAGCTGCTTCTTCTGAAATTACTGTTGACTGTGAGCCTTGATCAATTAGCGCACGTAATGTCATCCATTCACCCGATTTTGCTTTCACTTCTACTATTGCAGTAGCTAGCAAAATAATCGGAGCTGAACGTTTTGTCAGGGACGCTTGGTGCTCCCTTTCATTATGCAGCAATGTATTATGCTTTCCCTTGCATATGTTGCATACTGGATTGAAATTGTTACATTTCTCCATATATGGGTGGCTTAAACACCTGAAGCACAAGATGACTTTTCTTAAGAATTGCTTTTTATCATCCAAAGCTATGGACGAAAACTTTCGGCAATTCTCAATAACGTGCCCTGAAAATTTGCAGTATGCACAGCTTTGCACCTGCGCAGTATTTAAAATTTTTGTTTTCTCTTTTTTATGAGGCTGAAGAGTTTTTATAGCTTGCAGATGCTGCTCTAAAAACTCAAAGATGTCATCCAAATTTTGGATATCTTTTGTTTTCCGAACTGTTTGTTCGTACTGTTGCAGTCCGTTTCTATCAAACTTTCTCAAAATTATTCTTGCTAGAAACGGATCTGCGTCTTCTACATCAATTTTCATGCCTTTTATTGCATGTAAGCATTGACGAGTTGTGTCCAACATCTGTCTCACGCTTTTTTCAGACTCGCTATTCATCTAAGGCTGATCCAATAAAGTATCAAAATGATTTGTGAATAGCTGCCTCCTGTTTTCAAATCTTTCTTTCAAGATTTCAATTGCCCTCTCATAATTTTCTTCGGAGACCACTAGGTGTCTAATTAGATACTCAGCTTCTCCTTTAACCAATTCTTTTAAGCGGATAAGTTTTTCCTTTCTGCTTAGATTGTGGTTATTATCTACTAAATTGCTAAACAAATCATAAAATGCAACCCAAGTCGCAAGATCTCCATTGAAGGGAGGAATCTCAATTTGTTTTAATTTGAGTTGTTTCTGGGAAACATTATTTCTTGAAATTGATTTTAATTGGTATTGGTAAAGGCCCATTACCTCCTTGAACTCACGCTCGATTGTCTTTTCTTCGTCAACTTCGAGCTTCAATTTTCTTAACTCTTTAAAGTCATCTCGAATTAGATCAAACTCATCTTCAAGAAATTTCTTTTCTAGATCTGCATCCTCAGTGGTCCTGCTGAAATCAATCGATTTTCGAAAATCATATGTACCTCGTAAAAATCTTTGGATTTGCCTTTCCCATTGTGAAACTATAACTGGGTCAACTGTTTCCCTAGTAATACTCATAAGTATTCTTTCTTTAATATCGAGTGCCTTCTGAAATGTTTCGTGCTCAAAATAATTGCATTCTGGAACTATTTCCCGATTCTCTTCGATTACCCTATGCTGTGTTTCTCAAGCTTTGGAATTTCGGCTTCGGCTGTCTCTTCGTCTATCTTTTTTGCAATCCATTTCTGTTCTAATTCTATTATATTGTTGTAGATTGAGAATTGATTTTGGCGATAGCCTTAATCTGTTCTCTAGTAAGAGCCATGTTAATTCAGTTATATATTATTATTTTTTAAATGATTAAAATTCGATTCGTAAATGTATATATATATATATATAAAATGTTTTTTAAAATGAATTAACTTGAATTTTACTTTTTTTAATATTGTTTGAATATTTTTCAGCAAAAATATCTTGTAATGAATGAATATATATATATTTTTTTTTAAGATAGATAAAAAAATATTTTTTTTTTTCAAATTATTGTGTAAAATTATTGTAGAAGCTACCGGAAAAAATTTGTTCGTATGTTTTTTTTTTTTTTTAATCGTATAATTCAATTTAATTCAATTGTAAGGCAGAAATTTATATTTTTATTTTATTTTCTTATTATTAACATTTATTTTGTTCTAATTCTTATTGTTTACTTTTGCTAGTGTATTTAATTGCTTCAGTTCGCTTATAAATTTATGTTGAAGCTCTCCTGTAGATATTGTTATTAATCTATAAAGTTCTTTTCTCTGCTTTCTTCTTTGTTTCTTTTTTCCCGATCCCCTTTTTCGAATTTTCTTTTCTTGAGGATGTGGGGTCCATTTTTTTTATTTGTCTTTGTTTATATTGTTCAATTGTTAATGGTTTAGGGCCAGCACCTGGTTCAGCTGCTGCCTTTAAAAATTCAATATTTTGTAGCTTAGAGAACTTCTGCTCCATTTAACCAAAGACAAATATTCGAAACAAAGAAGAAATTTTAGCGTGAGAACAAATTATATTTATATGTTTAATTTTGGTTTTTTAACAAAAAAATTAAAAAAAAAAAAAAATTTTGTTATCAAAAAAATATATTTATTTTTTATGTTGTTTCTGCTACTTCCTTCTGCGCTGCCCAGATGTTGTAAGTATCTGAGTTTTTTCTGCTTCTTCCTTCTGCGTTGCCCAGATGTTGTAAGTATCTGAGTTTTTTCTGCTTCTTCCTTCTGCGTTGCCCAGATGTTGTAAGTATCTGAGTTTTTTCTGCTTCTTCCTTCTGCGTTGCCCAGATGTTGTAAGTATCTGAGTTTTTTCTGCTTCTTCCTTCTGCGTTGCCCAGATGTTGTAAGTATCTGAGTTTTTTCTGCTTCTTACTTCTGCGTTGCCCAGATGTTGTAAGTATCTGAGTTTTTTCTGCTTCTTCCTTCTGCGTTGCCCAGATGTTGTAAGTATCTGAGAAAATTTTTTGCCGGCGCTACGAGCTACTCGGACTTTGTTATTTTTGCCGGCGCTACAAGCTACTCGGACTTTGTATTTTTTGCCGGCGCTACAAGCTACTCGGACTTCGTTAAATTTGCCGGCGCTACAAGCTACTCGGACTTCGTTAAATTTGCCGGCGCTACAAGCTGCACGGACTTCGTAAAATTTGCCGGCGCTACAAGCTGCACGGACTTCGTAAAATTTTGGAAATTTTCGCTGTTTCCCTGTCTCAAATAACAATCACGGGAGGCCCGAAGACCTACGCCTGCGTATTATTTGTCGAGGTTGATACGAGTACGTATGCAATCGCTCGATGGACCAAATGAACAAGTATTGATAAATACTCGATCGAGGCCCCTCCTAAAATCCCTGATAGAGCTAGGCAAAAATTACCGTTGGTCGGGTTCAAGCGCTAGCAATGAGAAATGAAAGAATTACCGTGGGTCGGGTTCAGTTCAAGACTAATTTCTTTATTGGCTCACATCAGCTTATATAGCTGCTATGAGAATCATCTTCATTTTGTGACAACCTTAACAATACTATGGTTGTCCTTTTTTATCTTAATGCTAAACAATGTTTCTTATTCTAGTGTAATGTTATCCTCAATTTTTGAGTGAGAATATTTGGGTTTATTTTTACAAAGAATTACTCCAAATGGTAAATTTTGAGTTTTTGTACAGTTGGTACCTACTTGAGTTATAGGTAATGACTATCGTATGTGTTGGCGTAGGGCTCACATATACTTTTACTTTAGTGGTTGACCCTTTTCTATATTTAGATCATATGTTATATGATCACATGCAACGAATATTCTACTCATTTCTTAGCGAGGGTTGTTCTTAATATTCTGAGGCTCGCAAGATAAATTATATGTTTATTTATAAACAACGTGATTCATGCATCGTTGGAATGTTGCGGGTGCATTTTTTAGGCCAAATGGCATACGAGTATACTCGGAATGACCATGTTTTGTTGAGAAAGCTGTCTTTTTAATTGAATTTGAATGCATTTGGATTTGATGAAACCCTTTGGCCAAGTCAAGTGTGGTGAAATATTGGCATCTGCCCAGTTTGTCTAGTATCTCGTCGATGTTTGGGATTGGAAATCTGTCATCTACTGTAACTTCATTTAGTTTTCTATAGTCTATTACCAGACGAAATTTACCGTCTTTCTTTCCTACCACTAGTATCGGACTATTATATGGTGAGTTCGAATGCCTGATTATACCCTGTTTAAACATGTCATTAATTTGTTTATTTACTTCGTTTTCGTGAATTTGTGCATAAGGGTATGATTTTCTATAAATTGGTTCTTCTGTTTTTGTTTTTATTTCGTGTTTAACACGATTTGTGAAAGTTAACACGTCGCCGTCGCTATATTGAATGTCTCTATAATCGGTAAGAATTTTTTGTAGTACATTTTGTTCTTCTGTATTAAGTTCGTTTAACGTCTTATTTTCCTTTACTTCTTCAATATTACCTAACCATTCGTGTGGGTGTGTAAGCTCGTATTCTTGATTAGCTTCAAGTGTTGGTTCTGGGTCTGGGCTTATGAATTCAAATTCTGTGTTATTTAAAGTTACTGATCCCTTTATAAAATCGATGCTTGCGTGCAATTGTTGTAATAAGTCTCTGCCTATCAGTACGTGGTGGTTATCAGAAAAGTGGTGAACATACATTTTCGCTGTTGTGTTCAGTATATTTGGTAATTTAACATATTTCATGTATGGTATATTAATTGTTCCTGCCAATGTAGTGACTTTTAATGGATGAGTTAATATAATGGCCACTATATGTTTCCAAATATTTGGCGTGCAAAAACTAATATTTAACCCTGTATCGATTAAACATTTGCAACGTTGCCTTTCAATAAACAATTCTATGGTTGCTGTTGTAAATCTTGCTGGTATTGGTTGTATTCTTCCGGAGTTATATAGCTCTGCTCCTGGACTACGTATTCCTGATCCTGCTGATATTCCTCCTGACCTATTTGGTTGAACATTTGAGGATATTCTTGATCCTCTTGGTATTCATCCTGAGTATTCCTCCTGACTCATTTGGTTCTGTAACTGTTCCTGCTGATTGTCCGAGGCTTGTAGCCGAAAATTTTCAACAACTTCCATTGGCTCTACGCGTCTTTGTTGTGTACTTTCTCTTTGTCTTTAAAATGGAACTCTAAATTCTGGCTGTTGCTGAGTTTGATTGTTTTGTGCCGGGTTAAAAACTGTGGTCTGGGTTGATATTGGCTTGTTCGAGGTAATGTTTGTTGAATTTGATTCAATGGCTGATTTTGGACAAAATTTGGTCGTGGTATATAATTTGGATTGAAGCTGTATCTTGGTGTATACAGCGGTACTGCTTTTTGTGGAATTGGTTGAAAAGTATAATTTGGTCTAAAATTGGTCTGGTTGTATTTAATCTTATTAAATTGATCATTCTTGGCATATTCATTATTTTGTGGACAATTGTTTAATAATCCCTTTTCCATAGCTATTTGTCTTAATTTCATAGGTGTACTTATGTCAAATCTACTTAGTATAAACAAAATTCTTTCTGGTAATTCTTCATAAATGCAATCACTTAAAAAGTCATCAAGGGATGACGAATACATTAATTTCTCACTTGGAGTTCCGCTTAAATTTAGTCGATTATTAACCCGATTTGATATAAATTCAAGATCGTTTATGAACTTACTGAGATCTCCTTTAAATTTAATCGTCCTGATGCTCGCTATTATCTGATGTAATGGTGCCCGGTCTTCAAAATATTGTAGTAGGGCTGCCCTTAAGGTGGACCACGTTTCGTAGTTCGCCTTCATCAATACCCGCATAGCGTCTCCGATGAGAAGCCCCTTCACTGCATTCAGCTGGAGTGTCATCTGGATTGGTCTACCGGTGGAAAACAGCGAAAGCGCTGAATCGATGCTCTTCACAAACAAGCACAGGTGCGTTGGGTTGCCATCGAATTTCCGTAGGCTGTTAATATATTTTAAGCACATTCCTATTTGCTCAACGCTAAGCTCGGCGTTAGCACTGCTGGCTGCATCTGGATCTGGTGCCATTTTTTTAATTTATTAACTTTTTTTTTTAAGTTTATTATTTTCACCAAAAAGCTTCGTTCGAGCTTTGATTGATTTAATATTTCACTAACCGAATGTTACAATTAACGCGGTATTGGAAATGTAGTTCTTTAGCGGATAGAAACTTTATCGTATACGTCAATAAATAATTTCTATCCTACCGGCTGCGGCACTTGGCACTTGTTTTCGCTAAGTACCGAAATTAATATTAGAACAAAAAATACAAACACATTTGAGTGCAGATAAGTTTTTATTCAGCGTGTTCTCGATCTTCGATCGAAATGAATAAAGAAACCTCAAAAGTTATGTTTACAATTCATTTTCAGCTGCGGCCTACGTGACCATTGTCGCGAGGCGCATATGTTGGAGAAATTATGCTGTCGATGCAAATTATTTATTTATAAGTTGAATCGGCAGCTGCGGGACTTATCAAGATATTTTATGTTTACATTTGGCTTATATGATCTGCCTGTGAACCGTTCTGTTTCTTAATTGTTACGTTTTGAATTTGAGCTTCCTGAGAAGTGTTTATGTTATGAATTGTGGTTCTGTCGGTTGAGTTATGTTTGTATTGGTACGTGCATCTAGCTCTATAACTACGTTACTATATATATAAAAAAAAATTCTCCAACCACATATGTTAGTAGTGAAAGCCTAACAGGTTTTAGTGTTTTGCGAATTGCACTGACGTGCTTCAATTCGCAGGTAGAAATTAAAACTATGGCAAGTTAAGGCTTGCGCATATTTGCGGCCCCATTGCGTGGCTTCGCTCGTCTGCGAAGTTTTAGTTCGGCTTTTGTTTCGTTGATGCGCTTTATGTAGCGCTGTCGGTCTTCTGGTGTCGTCGCTGCTGCCATCAAATCCTGGAGCAGGCGTTTTTGCTGGAGAAGTTTCCTGACTTGTCCTCCACGTTTTGTCTTCTTTTTTACTTTTTTCTCTTGACGTGCCCGGTACTCAGCTATTGTGAGTGGGCGTGGTCCATCGTTGGGGCACACTTCCAAAGCTTCTTGCAAGCTTTGCTCAATAGGAGCAGAATCTACGTCGTCGTCACTCATTCACTTCGTTCCCACGTTGGTGCAAGGGGCGGACTGCCTCTCACACTTTTACTGCTGCTGATGTCCTGGGCCTATGGGCTCAGGCGGTGCCGGTGCAGGTCATCGCACAGGCAGGTTGTTGTTTGCTTCAGTTTTTGTTTTGATTTGGTTTTATTTGTGTGTGTTGTGTTTTTTGATTTGTTGCTTCACTCACTTTACTCATGTAAAGTTGGAATCTTAAATCAAATTAATATTGTCGCACATATTTGCATCCATTTATATATTGTTTATATATTGTTGCACTAACACTTTTTATGTTATTTTTAATAATGTAATTACATTACAGCTTCGTGTAACTTGTCACTTGTTCACCATGAACAATAAGGTGTTCACAATTGTTATGGAAATTATTTGTCCGGAGTCCTTCGAGGACTCTAGTCACGGTCGCCATGTAATATTAAATGTTCCGTTTAATACATTTATAACACGTCTTGTTATGTTCAGTGTCTTTATTCAATTGATTCTTAACTTAAAGGCTTTGCGCTGAGAAGCAGCGAACAGTTAGCTGTATCTATAATAAAAACCAAACTAGAAGGTGTAGCTAGAAACTTATTCGGGAATGAGACTACAGTTAATGAAGTAATCTCTCGATTAAGGAACAACGTCAAAGGCGAGACTGTAGAGGTACTGTCAGCAAAACTGATGAACCTACATCAGCGCAATAAAACTGCCAACCAATACACAGTAGAGGTTGAGCAAATGAAAATGCATACATTGTGAGGAAGCATTCCGCTGACCCCACAATATTTACCTTTATGTCATGAAGCCACCTACATTTTTTTACGGCACGGAGCCAATAGTTCGTAAGAACCGAACTATAATCGAGAACTACTCATTCGGCATGGAGCCGATAGTTCATTTCGATCTTTAGGTCATCGTCCACCTTTAGGACGATGATCCACATTTCGCTCATTTTGCAAGGGTGGCAACCTTGCATAGCAGTATCGATATCAGGAGGGTTTGATATCGGCGATCGGCGGCCATCATGCGGCGGGAGCGTCACTTTTCTGGTGAGCTTGAAGTGTGCAGACGTGTTGGCGGACAAGGTCACTTTTCTGGCGGACTCGCCAAGTGCAGACGCATCGTGCGGAAAATACAAAGTGCAGTGCAAGAAAAGGGTCAACGAGGGAAAACAACGTACAAGTGTGCGGTAAAATACAAAGTGCAGTGCAAAAAACAGGGTCAACGAGGGAAAACAACGTACAAGTGTGCGGTGACAAGGGCAACAACGACTGCGGCGAGGGACAAGAAAGTGCAAGTGCAAGTGTGTGTGAGTGGCTGTGCGTTTTGGGAGAGACGCCGTTGTCCGCCAAAACAGCACGCCGTCTCGGCACGTAAGTGCGTGTGTGTTTGCTTGGTGTCAGCCGCCGCTGCCGCTACACCGACAGCAACAGGAACCACCACCGCACCACAACCACCCTATGCGTGTGTTTGTAGAGACGGTATCAGGAGAGGCACAGTGGCTGGTGATGCCACGAGGGAGAAAAATATCTAAGTAAAACCACGCCCCTAGGGCAACTTTGATCTGCGGTAAGCGTTTGTAAATTCGTAGATAACCTGACCTTTTCGCATCGGGAACAACAAAAGAAAAATCCCCATGCGCTGCGATTCCCCTGCCTTACTTTTCTAGAAAGAATAAAATTTATAACGATGCGTGCAAATATTTTCTATTCCTGGGTTTAGGGGATTTCAGGTGGCAGAACAATGGAGCACGACCTGGCCGGGATCGGGCAGGGTGGTCGCGGCATCATGGCGAGATTATAAAGGGCATTGCCCCTACGTCTCCCGTGATAGTCCTACCACCCTGCAGGATCTTGGCCAGCACTCGGAGGCATCCGGTCCAGAGCTCAGTCTGACATGGCGCAAGGGGTGTTGTGGTCGGGACAATAAAGGGCGTTGCCCCTACGTCCCTCCACGGTCGCCTCCTGGTACCGGTCGGACTGGGACCTGGCCCGGATGCAACGGGTGAGTGCCCTGCCGGGAGGTTCAATGGGGTGTCTCCACGGACTCGAGTCTGGGGGATCCTCCCTTGCGCCCGACGGTAGGCTTCGGTAGGACCACTGGGCCAGCCTTCGGAGGAGTCCGGTCCGGAGCCCGGCCTGACACGGCGCTGGGGGTGTCGTGGTCGGGACAATAAAGGGCGTTGCCCCTACGTCCCTCCACGGTCATCCTTGGTACCGGTCGGACCGGGACCTGGGCCGGATGCAGCGTGCGTGTCCTGCCGGGAGGCTCAATGGGGTGTCTCCACGGACTCAAGTCTGGGGGATCCTCCCTTGCGCCCGACGGTAGGGTACCGCGCCCATCTGGGCCAACCAGTGGTGATAGGGCAAATACAAATAGGGAACCATGCCGATCCTTACGAGAGCGCACGCATACCCTCTTGCGCTCCCGTAGCTCCTCTAGTTGTTCCAGAAATTTACAAATTTTCTGTAAATGGCCCTGGCCAGACTGAGACGTCGACCTCGGCTGGAAAAGCTTCGTTACAGATGGCGCCCGAGCAGGGACACTGGAGACAGAATTATCCATCATGAGCATAAAGATCGGCATTTTTTTTATTTTTTTTTTGCTATAGACCAGAGATACCAAAGCCACTCCCCGCACGCATCGTTTAAATTTCTTTCTTAGCTCAGATTTAGTTATATGGCTACTTGGAGCATAGATAGGGAGCCGCCAGAAAAGTCAGAACCACCCCGATCTCGTCCAGAAAAGACCCAGAAAGGTCCAAGACGCAGCACGACGCCAACAAAAGAAATTTCCTATGTAGCTACGGGGAAACATTAAATCCCGTAGAGAGATCATCCGAGCACGCAACCAGAATTTTTTTGACCCAATAGGTATATTTTTTAGCTCGGTACCCAAAAAAGGGTACTAGAGCCTATTAGATTCGTGTCAATTATGGTACAGAATTTTGAACACATATATCTCCGCGACTATAAAAGTAAGAGCAACCAAATTTGGTGACAATACTCCTATGATGTTGATCTATATCAAGTTTGTTTTCAAATTTGGCCCCGCCCACGTCCGCCCACGTAAATGATATAAAATCGTATAACAAGAGCACTTTTAAAGCCACAGCCTTGAGACTTGGCACACAGGATAGGGGGTCCAGTCCTGAGGTGTGCTGAAATTTTCATCGAGATCGGTTAATAAACAAAGAATATATTTGAGGAAATATGATATATGGCGAAAATATAATCACCTGGATCTCAGAGACTATAAGAGATAGAGATACCAAATTTGGTGACAATACTCCTATGTTGGTCACGCAGATCAAGTTTGTTTTAGAATTTTGCCACGCCCCCCAATTATCCTGTAATCGACAAAAAAACTAAAATATCCAAATACTACCCAATTTAAAAGGTACAGATGTCAAAATCTGCACACACACTAAACACAATTTTAATATTGCACCCTGAAAACTGCATTGCAATCGGATAACAAATACAGAAGATATTAATTAATATCTTTTCATTTCTCATGCGTACGTGCAGTGGCCAGATTTTGGTACAAAACTTGCAGCAATGCATGCGATTTGTGGGTACATTGGACTCGGGTTCAAAACGGCTCTTTGTTTTGAACAAAATTTGTATCATAATTTTTTTTGTTCATTACATTAAATTATTTACATACTTATTAATAATACATATACATTAATAATACTAATACATACTTTTTAAATGAATACTTTACATACTTAATCAATAGTTTTATGTGATGCACATTTTGCAATCAGTACCATGAATTAGCAGCACAACGAATTTGGTTCTATAAATAGCTTTATTTGCACATGTATGTATGTGTGTATGTAGCGCTTCTCTTCTAACGAGCGAGACATAATTGAAACAAAAGAAACGTGCAAAACGGACAACGAAAAAAAATGATATACATTGATATTGCCACCCGAAAATATGAGGCTGCGATGGCTCTGACGGTAGAGCAGTGTATTTTGAGGCGATGAGTCGCGGGTTCGATTCCCGTTTCAAATCTTGCCAGTGCGCAACATTTTTTTTTTTTTTTTTTGTCAACTATTTTCTTTTTTTGGCAACTATTTTCTTTTTTACAATTTGTACTATTTTAACAATTTGTACTTTTTTAACAACTTGAATTTTTCTTTAATTTTGTGAAAAGAGTAACTAAATGTATGGAAACACAAAATAAACGCCATAAGGCCAAATTTTATTTAAATGAACAAAAGGAATTGTGACCGCACCGGGATTTGAACCGCTACAATTTCGTCACAAGGCAAAGATCATCCATCTCAGCCACCGTCACGATATTTCTACCGCCAAAATAAACCAAACCATGCTATTTTTATTGTGTCTGTTTTGCATTTTTCTTTTGTTTCATTTATTTATTCATTTTCATTTATTCCTTATTATCGTGTGTTCTAAGAAAAGAGGGAAATAGTGCAAAGCATGCAAAGCTCACTCACACTAGCACTCTACATTAATTCGATCGATTGCTTTGAGTGCGTACTGTATCTTTCTGTGATTTGTGATAAAAAGTGTTTCGAAAAGCAATTTTCATTGCTCATATCTGTCAATAAGGACCCTAATTTCCTGTAGGCGTGTTAGTACTGTGTTATTTTACAAGTGCATTGAATAATAACACTAGGCAACAAATTGCAACTTTTTTTTTCTGAATTGGACCAAACCGACTTTTTTGGATAGATTTGGGGCCCCAAACACCGAAAAACATTTTTTTTTTGTTTCTATGGCATTTAGAATTTTTTGAAATCTGGCTGTTTTTTTAATGCTTTTTTTAGAGGTACGCCCACTTTTGTCATCATAACACCCGAATGCCATAACCGATATTCAAAATCTTTACTTTTCCTGAAAGCTAATGAATATACCTATAATTTATCTATACACAGTCTAAGATTAAAGTTAGTAGTTTAAGAGCTATTAATTTTTGAATTAAGAAAATGTTGTTTTTTTTAAGCATTTCTTTTAGCTTTTTTTTGTCCTTAAATTCAAGGAAAACTCGAAAAAAAATCTGAACGGGAATTCATATTTTTTTTTGCAAAGCTGCATTCTTTGAGCGTCGTTTAAGATATGTCTTATGAAAACCTGTGGAGAGACGGCGATATAATATTTTTTTGTGTCTAGGCACGTTTTTGTCGACTTTTTTGACTTCCTTGTAGAGTGGCATAACCTTTTGTATGAAAATTTTTTGTGTATTTAAAGATATCCTAACCAAACTCACAGGAAATCAATTTGATGTGGTTTTACGTATAGTGACCAAAGTTGGTTCAAATCGGTCGACTATATCATATAGCTGCCATAGGAACAATCGATACGAACGGTCGATAAGCAACCTTTGGTATGAAAAACTTTTTTGTTGTTTAAGTTATCTGCACCAAAGTTACAAGTTATAACGATGCGTGCAAATATTTTCTATTCCTGGGTTTAGGGGATTTCAGGTGACAGAACAATGGAGCACGACCTGGCCGGGATCGGGCAGGGTGGTCGCGGCATCATGGCGAGATTATAAAGGGCATTGCCCCTACGTCTCCCGTGATAGTCCTACCACCCTGCAGGATCTTGGCCAGCACTCGGAGGCATCCGGTCCAGAGCTCAGTCTGACATGGAGCAAGGGGTGTTGTGGTCGGGACAATAAAGGGCGTTGCCCCTACGTCCCTCCACGGTCGCCTCCTGGTACCGGTCGGACTGGGACCTGGCCCGGATGCAACGGGTGAGTGCCCTGCCGGGAGGTTCAATGGGGTGTCTCCACGGACTCGAGTCTGGGGGATCCTCCCTTGCGCCCGACGGTAGGCTTCGGTAGGACCACTGGGCCAGCCTTCGGAGGAGTCCGGTCCGGAGCCCGGCCTGACACGGCGCTGGGGGTGTCGTGGTCGGGACAATAAAGGGCGTTGCCCCTACGTCCCTCCACGGTCATCCTTGGTACCGGTCGGACCGGGACCTGGGCCGGATGCAGCGTGCGTGCCCTGCCGGGAGTCTCAATGGGGTGTCTCCACGGACTCAAGTCTGGGGGATCCTCCCTTGCGCCCGACGGTAGGGTACCGCGCCCATCTGGGCCAACCAGTGGTGATAGGGCAAATACAAATAGGGAACCATGCCGATCCTTACGAGAGCGCACGCATACCCTCTTGCGCTCCCGTAGCTCCTCTAGTTGTTCCAGAAATTTACAAATTTTCTGTAAATAGCCCTGGCCAGACTGAGACGTCGACCTCGGCTGGAAAAGCTTCGTTACAACATAACAGATGGTCTAACCCTTGAATTGGCCAGAAGTTATTCAACCCAGCACGCAGTCAAAGCTATGACTACAAACTGCTCAATTGATAAGGTAAAGCTTATCATGCAAGCTGGTACTTTCAAAATTTCAAAATTCGTTAATAGCTGCACTGAAGCCACTGGACAGTCAAACACTGTTCTGCATTACAAAAATTATCCACAGCTCGGCGGAAACCGTGGACCTGGAAATCATAGATATAACTCCCGTAGTTATAATAATAACTACAACAACAACAATAGAAACAATAACGGTAACCAGTACAACAATTACCGTAGAGGCCGTGGTAACAGAAACAATACTACCAATATAGGCCAGAATAACAACAATAACAGAAGCCATGTTAAAGTTGCCCAAAACGATTCGGGAAACTCGCAACAGCCTTCAGAATCTCGACAGTAAACCCACACAAGGTTCACACCATCAATTTTAGCCTAAATGTATTCGCGACATCTTTTAATGTAGAAACAAATAAAAAACTTGTGTTTTTAATAGACACGGGTGCAGACATTTCACTTTTAAAAGAAAATTCCGATAACTTTTATAAAATTCAAGAGCACAATAAAATAAATATTCAAGGCATAGGCCAAGAATTAATGCATTCCAAAGGACTAGTTTCCATAGAGATACAGACAGATAAATATATTATTCCACACGACTTTCATATAGTAGATTTGGATTTCGCAATACTATGTGATGGAATATTAGGCATGGATTTTATTAAAAAATTCAGTTGCCAGATAGATTTCAAACCAAATGAAGAATATCTTATAATGAGACCAGACAATTTGAATTTTTCAATTTATGTTCCAATTACATACAGTTCTGGTAACAATTCCATAATTCTACCAGCAAGATCCCAAGTAGTCCGAAAGACTCATCTATCATCAGATGAAGATACAGTACTAATCCCAAACCAGGAAATTAAAGAAGGCATTTATGTTGCAAACACAGTTGCAACGACCAAAGATGCATTTGTCCGATTACTGAATACAACCAGTACCGATCAAATAGTAAATATTAGTAATATTACTTATGAATCATTTTCGAACTATGACATAGTTCAAAACAATCCAGAATGTAGAGAAAAAACTGTCTTATCTCAATTAGCAAAAAATTTTCCACCACAATTCAAGTCAGAACTGACAGAAATATGCACCAAGTATAGCGATGTATTCGGACTCGAAACCGAATCAATAACAACAAATAATTTTTACAAACAAAAGCTAAGATTGAAGGATGATGAACCAGTATATATAATAAACTATAGAAATCCTCAAAGTCAGATAGACGAAATTCAAGTTCAAGTACAAAAGTTAATCGACAATAACATTGTCGAACCGTCTGTGTCACCTTATAACAGCCCACTTTTGTTAGTTCCGAAGAAATCTCTTCCCGGTTCTGACAAGAAAAAATGGCGATTAGTTATTGACTATCGTCAGATAAATAAAAAACTGTTGTCAGATAAATTTCCACTACCTAGAATTGACGATATTTTAGATCAACTAGGAAGAGCGAAATACTTTTCATGCCTAGACTTAATGTCTGGTTTTCATCAAATTGAACTCGAAAAAAGTTCAAGAGATATAACGTCTTTTTCAACAAGCAATGGTTCATATCGCTTCACGCGACTACCATTCGGCTTAAAAATAGCGCCAAACTCATTCCAGAGAATGATGACTATAGCATTCTCCGGACTAGAACCTTCCCAAGCTTTCCTTTATATGGATGATTTAATAGTCATTGGTTGTTCCGAGAAACATATGCTTAAAAACTTAACTGATGTTTTTGAGAAATATAGGAAATACAATCTAAAATTGGATCCTGAGAAATGTTCATTTTTTTATGCATGAAGTCACATTTTTGGGACATAAATGCACAGATAAAGGAATCTTGCCAGACGACAAAAAAGACGACGTCATAAAAAATTACCCAGTCCCACATGATGCGGACAGCGCTAGACGATTCGTTCCATTTTGCAATTTCTATAGACGTTTCATCCAAAACTTTGCCGAATATTCTCGTCACATATCAAGATTATGTAAAAAGGATGTTAAATTCGAATGGACAGCTGACTGTCAGCGTGCCTTCGAACATCTCAAATCGGCACTGATAAATCCAAATCTATTACAATATCCAGATTTCAGCAAAGAATTTTGCATAATTACGGATGCAAGTAAGCAAGCATGTGGAGCAGTTTTAACTCAAAACAAAAATGGACTCCAACTTCCAGTTGCTTATGAATCAAGATCTTTTTCTAAAGGACAAAGTAATAAAAGCACAACAGAACAAGAATTGGCAGCAATTCATTGGGCAATAACTTATTTCAGACCATATGTTTATGGTAGACACTTTACCGTCAAAACAGATCACAGACCATTGACTTACTTGTTTTCCATGACAAATCCAAGCTCAAAGCAAACGCGTATGAGACTTGACATAGAGGAATATAATTTTACTGTAGAATATCTGAAGGGTAAAGACAATTTCATAGCCGATGCGTTATCAAGAATAACCATTAAACAGCTACAAGAAATAACTGGAACAATAAAAAGAGTCACTACAAGATTACAAAGTAGACAAAATTCCTGCGCAGGAAAAGATCAAATAGAATTGCCAAGGCAATCTATAGAATTAGCTTCAAAGCCCAACGTATACAAAGTCATACAAAATGACGAGGTACGAAAAGTAGTGACCTTGCAATTAAAAAATACGCTATGTTTCTTTAAACATGGAAAGAAAATAATTGCAAGAAATGATGTTAGCGATTTATATACCAATGGAATTCTTGACTTAGGTCAATTCTTTCAAAGGCTTGAAATGCAAGCCGGTATAAACAAGATCAGCCAACTCAAAGTGGCACCGTGGGAAAATATCTTTAAAAATGTTTCAATTGATAATTTTAAAAATATGGGCATAAAAATACTGAATTCATTGAGAGTAGCGCTACTCAACCCGGTGACCCAAATAGAAAATTTAAAAGAAAAAGAAGCTCTATTGTCTACATTCCATGATGATCCAGTACAAGGAGGTCACACAGGCATTTCAAAAACCTTGGCCAAGGTCAAAAGACATTATTATTGGAAAGGTATGACGCGTGATATTACTGAGTACATACGAAAATGTCCAAAATGTCAAAAATCAAAAGTGACAACTAAAATTAAAACTCCTTTTACACTTACAGATACACCGGTACACGCTTTCGACAGGGTTATAGTAGACACTATTGGTCCGTCTGATAATGGTAATGAATACGCAGTCACATTAATCTGTGACTTGACTAAATACCTAGTTGCGATTCCAATTCCAAACAAAAATGCTAATACAGTAGCTAAAGCTATATTTGAAAATTTTATTCTGAAGTACGGTCCAATGAAGATGTTCTGAACAAGTATTGATAAATACTCGATCGAGGCCCCTCCTAAAATCCCTGATAGAGCTAGGCAAAAATTACCGTTGGTCGGGCTCAAGCGCTAGCAATGAGAAATGAAAGAATTACCGTGGGTCGGGTTCAGTTCAAGACTAATTTCTTTATTGGCTCACATCAGCTTATATAGCTGCTATGAGAATCATCTTCTTTTTGTGACAACCTTAACAATACTATGGTTGTCCTTTTTTATCTTAATGCTAAACAATGTTTCTTATTCTAGTGTAATGTTATCCTCAGTTTTTGAGTGAGAATATTTGGGTTTATTTTTACAAAGAATTACTCCAAATGGTAAATTTTGAGTTTTTGTACAGTTGGTACCAACTTGAGTTATAGGTAATGACTATCGTATGTGTTGGCGTAGGGCTCACATATACTTTTACTTTAGTGGTTGACCCTTTTCTATATTTAGCTCATATGTTATATGATCACATGCAACGAATATTCTACTCATTTCTTAGCGAGGGTTGTTCTTAATATTCTGAGGCTCGCAAGATAAATTATATGTTTATTTATAAACAACCGAGATGACCGTATCCGCCGGAGACAATCCACCTCCAACGGACATGGAGATATCTCCTGTGGCTGCTATCGAGCCCAGTGTCCAACTGGCAGATCATGCCAATTCGTTGGAAGATCTGGCCGAGGATGAGGACCTGGCGGAGTTGACACTGGACTCCGCTACGGCCCAGGAGATAGAAAACATGTTGGCCATGTCGTCCCAGGAGTTGTCGGACGAACTGGAAGGAGCGGACGTCACACTGACGCCACGCGGTGACGAGGGAGACTCCCGACCCCCCTCGTCATGTGAAATGGAGCCGCTGCTCTAGTGCGATGACGCAAGTCATCAGCACTAAGCTAGCCCAGGTGAACATTCATCGAGCAAAGGCGGCCTCGGCCGTCCTAGCCAGAATGTTCACCAAACACCACCTTGGGCTAGCCCTTGTACAGGAGCCGTGGCATAACAACGGCATCAAAGGCCTGTACACAGCGGACTCAAAGGTAATCTGGGATCAAAGGGATCCAGTACCTAGAACATGCATAATGGTAAGGAAATGTATTAATTATACTATCCTTTCAGAATTCCTTAGCAGGGACTGCGTGCCAATCGCAGTGCAGGAGATAGGTCACCACCGCACCATTGTGGTTGCATCGGCATACTTTGCCGGGGACGGAGCCTGCCCACCACCGGAGGTCATCAGACTGGCAGAACACTGCGTCCGGGAGAAGCTTCCTCTCGTCATCGGGTGCGATGCCAACGCACATCACGAGGTATGGGGTAGCACCGACACCAATATGAGAGGTGAGCAGGGTTTAAAAACTTACAGTCGAAGCAGTACAAGTCGACTTATTTTGACTGACTTCTGCTTCGACAGTTTCTAAGTGCTTAAAATAAACTGTTGCTTTTGCTTCGACTTTTAAAAAATTCTGAAGTCGAAGTCAAAGTCGAAGCAAAAGCAAAAACAGTTTAAACAGTTTTTGAAAAACTTATTATGACTTATAATAATTTTGATTTTGCTTTTGCTTCGACTGTTTAAATATCTCAAGTCGAAGTCGAAGTCTAAGTCGAAGCAAAAAACCAAACAGTCGACTGCTGTAAGTTGAAACAGTCGACTTATATAAGTTGAAACAGTCGACTGTATTCAAATTTTGTTTAGATCTAAGCAATCAGAAAAGTCGACTTCTATAAGTTTTTTATGTCACATATGCGACTTAAGGCTCAGCAACTGAATTTATGTTCAGTCGACTGTATTCAGCATTGCCTTCGGTTAACTTATTTGGTTAAAATTTTCAAAAAATAAAAAACATGGTGCGGGAAAATAATCAAATTTGGAATTATTTCGAAAATAATGTGGATGATGGCATGGCTACGTGCAAAACGTGCAGAAGCAAACTTAGAAACAATCGCGTGTCAAACTTAAAAACGCATATGAAAAAAGTGCACAAGATTGAAGTTGAGGCAAGTATCAAAAAACCGGAATGCCCAATACGGACTGATATAATTCGTAAAAAGAAAATTAAAATAGACGTGAATAAAAAAGTTCTTATACGCTCTTACATTGGACTTGTGACGGAAGATGCCATTCCCTTCAATGTGCTCAATTCTAGGAATATGCGTAATATAATCGACCCAATATGCGAAGGCCTAAATGAAGCTGATGGAAAACATTTGAAATTAAATGCCGACAATTGCAAAAAAACTTTAGAAACGGTAGCAGATTCCATCAGAGCCGCTATTGCAGGCGAAGTGCGAAACAAATTGTTGTCAATAAAAATAGATAGCGCTACGCGCCTATGCAGGAATATATTTGGGATAAGTGTCCAATACATAATAAAAGCCCAGATACACTCCCGCATAATTGGAATGGTGGAGCTAAAAGGGGAAGGTTCAAGCACATCAAAAAATCTTGCGGTTGAAATTTTAAAAGTCTTAAAGAAATTTGAAATCAAGTTTTCGAATTAACCACCATATAAATTCTAATATTAATATTTCAGAATGCCACGTGGAATGCATTTATAAAGCGAAGAGCGTGGACTGATAAGAAATACGGATGTCTGAATGTCTGTCCATCCGTATGAACACCTAGATCTCAGAGACTTGTTAGAGCAACCAAATTTGGTGACAATTCTTCTATATTGTGCATGCAGATCAAGTTTGTATTACTAGTGGAAAGAGAACTGATAGCCTTTGCGAAAGATCAATACGAAAATATTTGGATATTTCAACAAGACAACTCTTGATTTATTATTTTGTAACATTTATTTATTCACAGATAAATTAAATACATCTTACATGTTTTAATATTTATATAAAATAACGAAAATTAGCTAAATGCATTTTATTACGTTATGGAGTTGATATCGAACTTTTATTTGCCCAAAATGAAAGAGCTTGACCGGTCAATTGGCCGCCTTGATCGTGCGATTTAACGCCTTTAGACTACTTTTTGTATGACTATGTTAAAGCTCATGTCTATACAGATAAGCCCGCTTCAATTGACGCATTGATAGACAACATTGAAGCATTTATTCGTGAGATACCGGGCGAAATGTTGGAAAGAGTATGCCTAAATTGGACTACGCGGATGGACCATTTGAGGCGCAGTCACGGTCAACATTTGCATGAAATTATCTTTAAACATTAAATTATATGGACCGTACTATCGATTCAAATAAAGTTTTCATGCATTTTTCTGAATCTTACTATGTGTTTTTTTTTTTAATTGCTTTCTTATAGCTCTTAAAAAATCACCCTTTACTTTATAGGGATATCGGACCCACAAGTTAAAGCAGATTTTTTATAAGCACAACCAAAATAGGAAAACAGTCGATTGTTTAAACTTGTAAAAGTCGACTGTTTCAACTTATATAAGTCGACTGTTTCAACTTACAGCAGTCGACTGTTTGGTTTTTTGCTTCGACTTAGACTTCGACTTCGACTTGAGATATTTAAACAGTCGAAGCAAAAGCAAAATCAAAATTATTATAAGTCATAATAAGTTTTTCAAAAACTGTTTAAACTGTTTTTGCTTTTGCTTCGACTTTGACTTCGACTTCACATATTTTCAAAGTCAAAGCAAAAGCAAAAGCAAATGAAATATAACTTATTGTAAGTTTTTAAACCCTGGAGGTGAGTACCTTCTTGACTTTATATTCAGATATAACTTAGAAATTGGCAATGTCGGAAACACACCGACATTTGTAACCAGAGTAAGGGAAGAAGTCTTAGATATCACCATGATAAGTCAGAGTCTTAAGCCGCATCTAAAAAACTGGCATGTCTCTCTGGATGAATCTATGTCTGATCATAGAACCATCCTATTTGAGCTGCAAGTAAACACGGACAGCAGCCTACCAACCCGTAATCCCAGGAAAACAAACTGGGAGAAGT
The DNA here is from genome assembly GCA_951394115.2 of Drosophila phalerata. Lineage (NCBI taxonomy): Eukaryota > Metazoa > Arthropoda > Insecta > Diptera > Drosophilidae > Drosophila > Drosophila phalerata. The sequence continues at coordinate 109,754 of CATOAP020000073.1, forward strand.
ACAGAAAGACCCTACAACTGAATCTATCCAATGGAAGAACGGGCACACTCCGCTCATCACTGGAATTAGAGAGAGTTGTAGGCAACCTAAACAGTAGCATAGTAAATGCCTTTGAAGAAAGCTGTCCTTTTGGAAAGAAGCGTAAAGAATCAGATGCCCCATGGTGGAGCGACAGCCTTGAAAGGCTGAGACTCACCACTCGCCGTCTCTTCAACAGAGCGAAGAGAGACGGAATATGGGACTCATACCGTGTAAGCCTTACCTCCTACAACAAGGAGATTAGAAAAGCCAAACGGAAGAATTATCGCGATTTCTGCGAGAGTATAGAAAGTACGACCGAAGGTGCACGTTTTCACAGGGCACTGTCCAAACGTGCACCAGAAGCAAACCTAGCTTTGAAACGAAGGGATGGCACCTTCACTAGCAGTAGCATAGCGCAGCTAGAGCTTTTATTCGAAACCCACTTCCCAGGTAGCATCCCGGTACAAGAAGATACACTCGAAATAAGGAACATGGACAGGCCAACGTCTGCCGACTGGCAAACTGCCAAGTCGACAGTCACATCGGAGCGATTACAATGGGCAATCGGAACTTTCCAAGCCTATAAATCACCGGGCCTGGACATGATATCACCCTCCTTCCTACAGCAAGGGCAGGACATACTCCTCCCCATCCTTAGGAAGATTATGATCAGCAGCCTCGCGCTCGGTTACATACCAAGCGCATGGCGTAGAGCGAGGGTGGTCTTCATCCCCAAGGCAGGGAAGAAAGATATCACCAGCCCCAAGTCCTTCAGACCCATCAGCTTAACATCGTTTTTGTTGAAAACGTTGGAAAAGCTGGTGGACCACAAGATAAGAAATACTCTTCTCATGCAGACTCCGCTGCAATCAACGCAGCATGCATACAGAGCAGGTCGATCTACAGATACGGCACTATATCAACTGCACCGCACTCTTAGCGCCGCAGTAGACAACAGGGAAGTGGCAGTATGCGCCTTCCTGGACATAGAGGGTGCCTTTGACAACACGTCTCATGACGCTGTCCAGGCAGCCCTGACCAGGAGGGGCCTAGACACAACCACAAGCAGATGGATTTCATCACTGCTTGCGTCTAGACAAGCCATGGCAACAGTTCAAGACAGTACTGTTACAGTCACAACCACAAAAGGTTGTCCCCAAGGGGGTGTTTTGTCTCCACTACTTTGGAGCCTGCTAGTAGACGAACTACTTCAGAGACTTACCAGTTATGGAATTCAATGTCAAGGCTACGCCGACGACATCGTCATCATAGCTCGAGGTAAATTCGAAGAAACACTTTGCGATATTGTTCAGCTAGGTTTAAGGATAACGAGTGACTGGTGTGGAGAGGTGGGCCTCAACCTTAACCCCACCAAAACAGTCATTGTCCCCTTTACCAATAGATACAAGTTGCAAAAGATGAGTCAGATAAGGCTTTCAAATAGCACAATAGAAGCAAGCAAGGAAGTAAAATACCTAGGAGTCACTTTTGACAGAAAATTAAACTTCGGCCCACATGTTAAGAGCGCGATAGAAAAGTGCTCTAGGGCACTCTACACATGTCGCAGCATAGCCGGGAAATCATGGGGCACATCACCGAAGATAATAAGATGGCTATACCTAATGGTAGTTAGGCCGATGCTCACATATGGAGCAATAGCCTGGGGTAATAGGGCGCAGCTCATTACCGTCAAGAAACAATTGCTACGACTGCAACGAATGGCCTGCGTATGTATGACTGGAGCCATGAGCACCTGTCCAACAACGGCCATGGAAGTTCTAATGGAGCTTACACCACTCCACGAAGTCATAAAACTGCAGCAAAAAGCCACCTTATTACGGATGGCACGAGAGGGTATTGGCAGCAGCTGTATCCTTAGTCACAGAGATGTAGAATTACTATCAGATAATCTCCCACTGCTGGTACTACAAAGGGACGAAATGACGGCTGTACATGTGTTCGAGAAAAACTTCGAAGTAAACTTAAGCAGCAAAAAGAAATGGACAACACTCGATGAAGTCCACCCCATGAGGGAACACACCATAAAGTGGTACACCGACGGATCTCTCACAGACCAGGGCACAGGCCTAGGCGTTGTGGGCCCTCGGATATCATACCATGAGTCTCTAGGAGCATACACCAGCATCTTTCAAGCTGAAGTATGTGCAATAGGGAGGTGTGTCGACCTCAACCTTAAACGTTACTATCGGAATAGAGACATAGCTATTCTGTCCGATAGTCAAGCCGCACTAAATGCACTCGATAAGGCGAAGGTTACGTCTAAAGTAGTGCACGAAGTGAGGAAGAAGCTAAACCAACTGGGATCGCTCAATAGGCTAACCCTTAGATGGATCCCAGGTCACAGGGAAATAGCAGGTAACGAAGCAGCTGACAAGCTAGCCAGAATGGGCGCAAGCAAGCCCCTAATAGGTCCTGAACCGTTTTGTGGAGTAGGTAGACACACAATCCGGGAGTACCTACGTAAAGAGGAGGGGCGACTACGGCAGTCGCACTGGGAGAACACTACAGGTCTCAGGCAAGCCAAATACCTCCTAGGCAACTACAACCTAAAACGGTTTAAGCTAGTAATCACCTTAGGAAAGAATAGACTCAGGATACTCACCGGTCTACTGACAGGGCACTGTAGACTGAGAAGTCACCTATCCAAACTAGGAATCGAAAGCAACGGAATCTGCCGATTCTGTGACCTCGAAGAAGAATCCTCAATACATGTTATTGCAGAATGTACTGCTCTATCCAGACGTAGAGGTAGTTTCCTTGGGAAACATGTCCTACAGTTAAAGGACATTGCTGATCTCAATCCGACAAAAATCCTCGACTTTGTGCGAGAAATTGGACTGATGAAAGAGCTATAAGCTCAGAAGGGGGCACAATAGATCCAAGGGGTCGCAGTGCAGGTTTCCCCACTTTAATAATAATAATAATATAAACATTTTCCGGCGGGGAATTTTATTGATTCTAAGGCCGCACGAATTTATAAGTTTATGTTTATTTATAAACATTTTGCGGCGGGGAATATTTGTTTTAATTCCTTCTTATATAATGGACTGTATTTTTCTATCTGCATTTTGAATATGGAATATTCATGTATAATTTCCTTATTTTATTTTTCTTAATTTTAAACATTTGGGATATTAGGAGTGGCAAAATTAATTCTTACTCTACCAGTTGTACATTTGTATTTTATATATAAAACTATGAAAAATACAATAGTTATTAGAATCATAATTAATATTAGATTTGAATGCTCACTTAAGCTATGAAAGTGTAGACCCTTTACGAAAATGTCCAAAATGTCAAAAATCAAAAGTGACAACTAAAATTAAAACTCCTTTTACACTTACAGATACACCGGTACACGCTTTCGACAGGGTTATAGTAGACACTATTGGTCCGTCTGATAATGGTAATGAATACGCAGTCACATTAATCTGTGACTTGACTAAATACCTAGTTGCGATTCCAATTCCAAACAAAAATGCTAATACAGTAGCTAAAGCTATATTTGAAAATTTTATTCTGAAGTACGGTCCAATGAAGACGTTTTGAACAAGTATTGATAAATACTCGATCGAGGCCCCTCCTAAAATCCCTGATAGAGCTAGGCAAAAATTACCGTTGGTCGGGTTCAAGCGCTAGCAATGAGAAATGAAAGAATTACCGTGGGTCGGGTTCAGTTCAAGACTAATTTTTTTATTGGCTCACATCAGCTTATATAGCTGCTATGAGAATCATCTTCTTTTTGTGACAACCTTAACAATACTATGGTTGTCCTTTTTTATCTTAATGCTAAACAATGTTTCTTATTCTAGTGTAATGTTATCCTCAGTTTTTGAGTGAGAATATTTGGGTTTATTTTTACAAAGAATTACTCCAAATGGTAAATTTTGAGTTTTTGTACAGTTGGTACCTACTTGAGTTATAGGTAATGACTATCGTATGTGTTGGCGTAGGGCTCACATATACTTTTACTTTAGTGGTTGACCCTTTTCTATATTTAGCTCATATGTTATATGATCACATGCAATGAATATTCTACTCATTTCTTAGCGAGGGTTGTTCTTAATATTCTGAGGCTCGCAAGATAAATTATATGTTTATTTATATACATTTTGCGGCGGGGAATTTTATTGATTCTAAGGCCGCACGAATTTATAAGTTTATGTTTATTTATAAACATTTTGCGGCGGGGAATATTTGTTTTAATTCCTTCTTATATAATGGACTGTATTTTTCTATCTACATTTTGAATATGGAATATTCATGTATAATTTCCTTATTTTATTTTTCTTAATTTTAAACATTTGGGATATTAGGAATCGATGCTCTTCACAAACAAGCACAGGTGCGTTGGGTTGCCATCGAATTTCCGTAGGCTGTTAATATATTTTAAGCACATTCCTATTTGCTCAACGCTAAGCTCGGCGCACTGCTGGCTGCATCTGGATCTGGTGCCATTTTTTTAATTTATTAACTTTTTTTTTTTTTTTTTTAGTTTATTATTTTTCACCAAAAAGATTCGTTCGAGCTTTGATTGATTAAATATTTCACTAACCGAATGTTACAATTAACGCGGTTTAGGAAATTAAGATTTTTATTTTTAAGTTTATTATTTTCACCAAAAAGCTTCGTTCGAGCTTTGATTGATTTAGTATTTCACTAACCGAATGTTACAATTAACGCGGTATTGGAAATGTAGTTCTTTAGCGGATAGAGACTTTATCGTATACGTCAATAAATAATTTCTATCCTACCGGCTGCGCCACTTACTTGGCACTTGTTTTCGCTAAGTACCGAAATTAAATATTAGAACAAAAAACACAAACACATTTGAGTGCAGATAAGTTTTTATTCAGCGTGTTCTCGATCTTCGATCGAAATGAATAAAGAAACCTCAAAAGTTATGTTTACTATTCATTTTCAGCTGCGGCATACGTGACCATTGTCGCGAGGCGCATATGTTGGAGAAATTATGCTGTCGATGCAAATTATTTATTTATAAGTTGAATCGGCAGCTGCGGGACTTATCAAGATATTTTATGTTTACATTTGGCTTATATGATCTGCCTGTGAACCGTTCTGTTTCTTAATTGTTACGTTTTGAATTTGAGCTTCCTGAGAAGTGTTTATGTTATGAATTGTGGTTCTGTCGGTTGAGTTATGTTTGTATTGGTACGTGCATCTAGCTCTATAACTACGTTACTATATATATAAAAAAAAATTCTCCAACCACATATGTTAGTAGTGAAAGCCTAACAGGTTTTAGTGTTTTGCGAATTGCACTGACGTGCTTCAATTCGCAGGTAGAAATTAAAACTATGGCAAGTTAAGGCTTGCGCATATTTGCGGCCCCATTGCGTGGCTTCGCTCGTCTGCGAAGTTTTAGTTCGGCTTTTGTTTCGTTGATGCGCTCTATGTAGCGCTGTCGGTCTTCTGGTGTCGTCGCTGCTGCCATCAAATCCTGGAGCAGGCGTTTTTGCTGGAGAAGTTTCCTGACTTGTCCTCCACGTTTTGTCTTCTTTTTTACTTTTTTCTCTTGACGTGCCCGGTACTCAGCTATTGTGAGTGGGCGTGGTCCATCGTTGGGGCACACTTCCAAAGCTTCTTGCAAGCTTTGCTCAATAGGAGCAGAATCTACGTCGTCGTCACTCATTCACTTCGTTCCCACGTTGGTGCAAGGGGCGGACTGCCTCTCACACTTTTACTGCTGCTGATGTCCTGGGCCTATGGGCTCAGGCGGTGCCGGTGCAGGTCATCGCACAGGCAGGTTGTTGTTTGCTTCAGTTTTTGTTTTGATTTGGTTTTATTTGTGTGTGTTGTGTTTTTTGATTTGTTGCTTCACTCACTTTACTCATGTAAAGTTGGAATCTTAAATCAAATTAATATTGTCGCACATATTTGCATCCATTTATATATTGTTTATATATTGTTGCACTAACACTTTTTATGTTATTTTTAATAATGTAATTACATTACAGCTTCGTGTAACTTGTCACTTGTTCACCATGAAAAACAAGGGGGCTCCGCCCCCTGCTCGCTTTGCTCGCCTACCCCCGGCTCGCTTCGCTCGCGATGAGGTGTGGTATGTCTACAGTCGAGCGCACTCGACAGTAACTTGCTCGATACCCAAACGTTCACAACCGATTGATTCAATTTCAGTAAAATATGGTCAACATAAAATGCTACAGACTATATGCTATCCTATAGCCTACAGTTAGGGGTGCTAGTCTGTGACAGAACTGGTATTAATACTAACTATAATACAATACGTGAATAATAAAATACAGATTATATTATATATATATATATTTAGTTACTCTTTTCACAAAATCAAAGAAAATACAAGTTGTTAAAAAGTACAAATTGTAATAAAGAAAATAGTTGACAAAAAAAAAGGAAATAGTTGACAAAAAAAAAAAAAAAAAAGGTGCACATGGGCAAGATTGAAACGGGATTCGAACTCTCGACTCATCGCCTCGAAATACACGGCTCTATCATCAGAGCCATCGGAGCATTATATTTGCGTGTGGCAATATCAATGTATATCATTTTTTTTCGTTGTACGTTTTGCACGTTTCTTTTGTTTCAATTATGTCTCGCTCGTTAGAAGAGAAGCCCTATATACACACATACATACATGTGCAAATAAAGCTATTTATAGAACTAAATTCGTTTTGCTGCTAATTCATGGTACTGATTGCAAAATGTGCATCACATAAAATTATTGATTAAGTATGTAAAGTATTCATTTAAAAAGTATGTAATTATTAATTAATATGTAATTAATTTAATGCAATGAAAAAAAAAATAAAAAAATAAAAATAATAATAATAATAAATAATTTGGTTCAAAACAAAGAGTTGTTTTGATCCCGAGTCCAATGTACCCACAAATCGCATGCATTGCTGCAAGTTTTGTACCAAAATCTGGCCACTGCACGTAGGCATGAGAAATGTGAAGTTTTGATTTAATATCTTCTGTATTTGTTATTCGATTGCAATGCAGTTTTCAGGATGCATTATCAAAATTGTGTTTAGTGTGTGTGCAGATTTTGACATCTGTACCTATTAAATTGGCCTTGTATTTGGATATTTTAGTTTTTTGTCGATTACAGGATAATTGAGGGGCGTGGCAAAATTCTAAAATAAACTTGATCTGCGTGCGCAACATAGCAGTATTGTCACCAAATTTGGAATCTCTATCTCTTATAGTCTCTGAGATCCAGGAGATTATATTTTCTCCATATATCATATTTTCTCAAACTACTTCCCTGTTTATAAACCGATCTCAATGAAATTTTCAGCACACCTCAGGACTCGTCCCCCCATCCTGTGTGCCAAGTCTCAATGCTGTAGCTTTAATAGTGCTCTTCTTATTAGATTTTATATCATTTACGTGGGCGGACGTGGGCGGGGTCAAATTTAAATACAAACTTAGTATAGATCAACATCCTAGGAGTACTGTCACCAAATTTGGTTGCTCTTACTTTTATAGTTGCGGAGATATATGTGTTCAAAATTCTGTACCATAATCGACACGAATCTAATAGGCTCTATACCCATTTTTTGGGTATCGAGCTAATAAGGTATTCACAATTGTTATGGAAATTATTTGTCCGGAGTCCTTCGAGGACTCTAGTCACGGTCGCCATGTAATATTAAATGTTCCGTTTAATACATTTATAACACGTGTTGTTATGTTCAGTGTCTTTATTCAATTGATTCTTAACTTAAAGGCTGAGCGCTGAGAAGCAGCGAACAGTTAGCTGTATCTATAATAAAAACCAAACTAGAAGGTGTAGCTAGAAACTTAATCGGGAATGAGACTACAGTTAATGAAGTAATCTCTCGATTAAGGAACAACGTCAAAGGCGAGACTGTAGAGGTACTGTCAGCAAAACTGATGAACCTACAGCAGCGCAATAAAACTGCCAACCAATACACAGTAGAGGTTGAGCAAATGACGAAATCTTTGGAAAATGCATACATAACAGATGGTCTAACCCTTGAATTGGCCAGAAGTTATTCAACCCAGCACGCAGTCAAAGCTATGACTACAAACTGCTCAATTGATAAGGTAAAGCTTATCATGCAAGCTGGTACTTTCAATACCATGAACGAAGCTATTTCAAAATTCGTTAATAGCTGCACTGAAGCCACTGGACAGTCAAACACTGTTCTGCATTACGAAAATTATCCACAGCGCGGCGGATACCGTGGACGTGGAAATCATAGATATAACTCCCGTAGTTATAGTAATAACTACAACAACAACAATAGAAATAATAACGGTAACCAATACAACAATTACCGTAGGGGCCGTGGTAATAGAAACAATAATACCAATATAGGCCAGAATAACAACAATAACAGAAACCATGTTAGAGTTGGCCAAAACGATTCGGGAAACTCGCAACAGCCTTCAGAATCTCGACAGTAAACCCACACAAGGTTCACACCATCAATTTTAGCCTAAATGTATTCGCGACATCTTTTAATGTAGAAACAAATAAAAAACTTGTGTTTTTAATAGACACGGGTGCAGACATTTCACTTTTAAAAGAAAATTCCGATAACTTTTATAAAATTCAAGAGCACAATAAAATAAATATTCAAGGCATAGGCCAAGAATTAATGCATTCCAAAGGACTAGTTTCCATAGAGATACAGACAGATAAATATATTATTCCACACGACTTTCATATAGTAGATTTGCATTTCGCAATACTATGTGATGGAATATTAGGCATGGATTTTATTAAAAAAATTCAATTGCCAGATAGATTTCAAACCAAATGAAGAATATCTTATAATGAGACCAAACCATTTGAATTTTTCAATTTATGTTCCAATTACATACAGTTCTGGTAACAATTCCATAATTCTACCAGCAAGATCCGAAGTAGTCCGAAAGACTCATCTATCATCAGATGAAGATACAGTATTAATCCCAAACCAGGAAATTAAAGAAGGCATTTATGTTGCAAACACAGTTGCAACGGCCAAAGATGCATTTGTCCGATTACTGAATACAACCAGTACCGATCAAATAGTAAATATTAGTAATATTACTTATGAATCATTTTCGAACTATGACATAGTTCAAAACAATCCAGAATGTAGAGAAAAAACTGTCTTATCTCAATTAGCAAAAAATTTTCCACCACAATTCAAGTCAGAACTGACAGAAATATGCACCAAGTATAGCGATGTATTCGGACTCGAAACCGAATCAATAACAACAAATAATTTCTACAAACAAAAGCTAAGATTGAAGGATGATGAACCAGTATATATAAAAAACTATAGAAATCCTCAAAGTCAGATAGACGAAATTCAAGTTCAAGTACAAAAGTTAATCGACAATAACATTGTCGAACCGTCTGTGTCACCTTATAACAGCCCACTTTTGTTAGTTCCGAAGAAATCTCTTCCCGGTTCTGACAAGAAAAAATGGCGATTAGTTATTGACTATCGTCAGATAAATAAAAAACTGTTGTCAGATAAATTTCCACTACCTAGAATTGACGATATTTTAGATCAACTAGGAAGAGCGAAATACTTTTCATGCCTAGACTTAATGTCTGGTTTTCATCAATTTGAACTCGAAAAAAGTTCAAGAGATATAACGTCTTTTTCAACAAGCAATGGTTCATATCGCTTCACGCGACTACCATTCGGCTTAAAAATAGCGCCAAACTCATTCCAGAGAATGATGACTATAGCATTCTCCGGACTAGAACCTTCCCAAGCTTTCCTTTATATGGATGATTTAATAGTCATTGGTTGTTCCGAGAAACATATGCTTAAAAACTTAACTGATGTTTTTGAGAAATATAGGAGATACAATCTAAAATTGGATCCTGAGAAATTTTCATTTTTTTATGCATGAAGTCACATTTTTGGGACATAAATGCACAGATAAAGGAATCTTGCCAGACGACAAAAAAGACGACGTCATTAAAAATTACCCAGTCCCACATGATGCGGACAGCGCTAGACGATTCGTTCCATTTTGCAATTTCTATAGACGTTTCATCCAAAACTTTGCCGAATATTCTCGTCACATATCAAGATTATGTAAAAAGGATGTTAAATTCGAATGGACAGCTGACTGTCAGAGTGCCTTCGAACATCTCAAATCGGCACTGATAAATCCAAATCTATTACAATATCCAGATTTCAGCAAAGAATTTTGTATAATTACGGATGCAAGTAAGCAAGCATGTGGAGCAGTTTTAACTCAAAACAAAAATGGACTCCAACTTCCAGTTGCTTATGAATCAAGATCTTTTTCTAAAGGAGAAAGTAATAAAAGCACAACAGAACAAGAATTGGCAGCAATTCATTGGGCAATAACTTATTTCAGACCATATGTTTATGGTAGACACTTTACCGTCAAAACAGATCACAGACCATTGACTTACTTGTTTTCCATGACAAATCCAAGCTCAAAGCAAACGCGTATGAGACTTGACATAGAGGAATATAATTTTACTGTAGAATATCTGAAGGGTAAAGACAATTTCATAGCCGATGCGTTATCAAGAATAACCATTAAACAGCTACAAGAAATAACTGGAACAATAAAAAGAGTCACTACAAGATTACAAAGTAGACAAAATTCCTGCGCAGGAAAAGATCAAATAGAATTGCCAAGGCAATCTATAGAATTAGCTTCAAAGCCCAACGTATACAAAGTCATACAAAATGACGAGGTACGAAAAGTAGTGACCTTGCAATTAAAAAATACGCTATGTTTCTTTAAACATGGAAAGAAAATAATTGCAAGAAATGATGTTAGCGATTTATATACCAATGGAATTCTTGACTTAGGTCAATTCTTTCAAAGGCTTGAAATGCAAGCCGGTATAAACAAGATCAGCCAACTCAAAGTGGCACCGTGGGAAAATATCTTTAAAAATGTTTCAATTGATAATTTTAAAAATATGGGCATAAAAATACTGAATTCATTGAGAGTAGCGCTACTCAACCCGGTGACCCAAATAGAAAATTTAAAAGAAAAAGAAGCTCTATTGTCTACATTCCATGATGATCCAGTACAAGGAGGTCACACAGGCATTTCAAAAACCTTGGCCAAGGTCAAAAGACATTATTATTGGAAAGGTATGACGCGTGATATTACTGAGTACATACGAAAATGTCCAAAATGTCAAAAATCAAAAGTGACAACTAAAATTAAAACTCCTTTTACACTTACAGATACACCGGTACACGCTTTCGACAGGGTTATAGTAGACACTATTGGTCCGTCTGATAATGGTAATGAATACGCAGTCACATTAATCTGTGACTTGACTAAATACCTAGTTGCGATTCCAATTCCAAACAAAAATGCTAATACAGTAGCTAAAGCTATATTTGAAAATTTTATTCTGAAGTACGGTCCAATGAAGATGTTCTGAACAAGTATTGATAAATACTCGATCGAGGCCCCTCCTAAAATCCCTGATAGAGCTAGGCAAAAATTACCGTTGGTCGGGCTCAAGCGCTAGCAATGAGAAATGAAAGAATTACCGTGGGTCGGGTTCAGTTCAAGACTAATTTCTTTATTGGCTCACATCAGCTTATATAGCTGCTATGAGAATCATCTTCTTTTTGTGACAGCCTTAACAATACTATGGTTGTCCTTTTTTATCTTAATGCTAAACAATGTTTCTTATTCTAGTGTAATGTTATCCTCAGTTTTTGAGTGAGAATATTTGGGTTTATTTTTACAAAGAATTACTCCAAATGGTAAATTTTGAGTTTTTGTACAGTTGGTACCTACTTGAGTTATAGGTAATGACTATCGTATGTGTTGGCGTAGGGCTCACATATACTTTTACTTTAGTGGTTGACCCTTTTCTATATTTAGCTCATTTGTTATATGATCACATGCAACGAATATTCTACTCATTTCTTAGCGAGGGTTGTTCTTAATATTCTGAGGCTCGCAAGATAAATTATATGTTTATTTATAAACAACCGAGATGACCGTATCCGCCGGAGACAATCCACCTCCAACGGACATGGAGATATCTCCTGTGGCTGCTATCGAGCCCAGTGGCCAACTGGCAGATCATGCCAATTCGTTGGAAGATCTGGCCGAGGATGAGGACCTGGCGGAGTTGACACTGGACTCCGCTACGGCCCAGGAGATAGAAAACATGTTGGCCATGTCGTCCCAGGAGTTGTCGGACGAACTGGAAGGAGCGGACGTCACACTGACGCCACGCGGTGACGAGGGAGACTCCCGACCCCCCTCGTCATGTGAAATGGAGCCGCTGCTCTAGTGCGATGACGCAAGTCATCAGCACTAAGCTAGCCCAGGTGAACATTCATCGAGCAAAGGCGGTCTCGGCCGTCCTAGCCAGAATGTTCACCAAACACCACCTTGGGCTAGCCCTTGTACAGGAGCCGTGGCATAACAACGGCATCAAAGGCCTGTACACAGCGGACTCAAAGGTAATCTGGGATCAAAGGGATCCAGTACCTAGAACATGCATAATGGTAAGGAAATGTATTAATTATACTATCCTTTCAGAATTCCTTAGCAGGGACTGCGTGCCAATCGCAGTGCAGGAGATAGGTCACCACCGCACCATTGTGGTTGCATCGGCATACTTTGCCGGGGACGGAGCCTGCCCACCACCGGAGGTCATCAGACTGGCAGAACACTGCGTCCGGGAGAAGCTTCCTCTCGTCATCGGGTGCGATGCCAACGCACATCACGAGGTATGGGGTAGCACCGACACCAATATGAGAGGTGAGTACCTTCTTGACTTTATATTCAGATATAACTTAGAAATTGGCAATGTCGGAAACACACCGACATTTGTAACCAGAGTAAGGGAAAGAAGTCTTAGATATCACCATGATAAGTCAGAGTCTTAAGCCGCATCTAAAAAACTGGCATGTCTCTCTGGATGAATCTATGTCTGATCATAGAACCATCCTATTTGAGCTGCAAGTAAACACGGACAGCAGCCTACCAACCCGTAATCCCAGGAAAACAAACTGGGAGAAGTACAGAAAGACCCTACAACTGAATCTATCCAATGGAAGAACGGGCACACTCCGCTCATCACTGGAATTAGAGAGAGTTGTAGGCAACCTAAACAGTAGCATAGTAAATGCCTTTGAAGAAAGCTGTCCTTTTGGAAAGAAGCGTAAAGAATCAGATGCCCCATGGTGGAGCGACAGCCTTGAAAGGCTGAGACTCACCACTCGCCGTCTCTTCAACAGAGCGAAGAGAGACGGAATATGGGACTCATACCGTGTAAGCCTTACCTCCTACAACAAGGAGATTAGAAAAGCCAAACGGAAGAATTATCGCGATTTCTGCGAGAGTATAGAAAGTACGACCGAAGGTGCACGTTTTCACAGGGCACTGTCCAAACGTGCACCAGAAGCAAACCTAGCTTTGAAACGAAGGGATGGCACCTTCACTAGCAGTAGCATAGCGCAGCTAGAGCTTTTATTCGAAACCCACTTCCCAGGTAGCATCCCGGTACAAGAAGATACACTCGAAATAAGGAACATGGACAGGCCAACGTCTGCCGACTGGCAAACTGCCAAGTCGACAGTCACATCGGAGCGATTACAATGGGCAATCGGAACTTTCCAAGCCTATAAATCACCGGGCCTGGACATGATATCACCCTCCTTCCTACAGCAAGGGCAGGACATACTCCTCCCCATCCTTAGGAAGATTATGATCAGCAGCCTCGCGCTCGGTTACATACCAAGCGCATGGCGTAGAGCGAGGGTGGTCTTCATCCCCAAGGCAGGGAAGAAAGATATCACCAGCCCCAAGTCCTTCAGACCCATCAGCTTAACATCGTTTTTGTTGAAAACGTTGGAAAAGCTGGTGGACCACAAGATAAGAAATACTCTTCTCATGCAGACTCCGCTGCAATCAACGCAGCATGCATACAGAGCAGGTCGATCTACAGATACGGCACTATATCAACTGCACCGCACTCTTAGCGCCGCAGTAGACAACAGGGAAGTGGCAGTATGCGCCTTCCTGGACATAGAGGGTGCCTTTGACAACACGTCTCATGACGCTGTCCAGGCAGCCCTGACCAGGAGGGGCCTAGACACAACCACAAGCAGATGGATTTCATCACTGCTTGCGTCTAGACAAGCCATGGCAACAGTTCAAGACAGTACTGTTACAGTCACAACCACAAAAGGTTGTCCCCAAGGGGGTGTTTTGTCTCCACTACTTTGGAGCCTGCTAGTAGACGAACTACTTCAGAGACTTACCAGTTATGGAATTCAATGTCAAGGCTACGCCGACGACATCGTCATCATAGCTCGAGGTAAATTCGAAGAAACACTTTGCGATATTGTTCAGCTAGGTTTAAGGATAACGAGTGACTGGTGTGGAGAGGTGGGCCTCAACCTTAACCCCACCAAAACAGTCATTGTCCCCTTTACCAATAGATACAAGTTGCAAAAGATGAGGCAGATAAGGCTTTCAAATAGCACAATAGAAGCAAGCAAGGAAGTAAAATACCTAGGAGTCACTTTTGACAGTAAATTAAACTTCGGCCCACATGTTAAGAGCGCGATAGCAAAGTGCTCTAGGGCACTCTACACATGTCGCAGCATAGCCGGGAAATCATGGGGCACATCACCGAAGATAATAAGATGGCTATACCTAATGGTAGTTAGGCCGATGCTCACATATGGAGCAATAGCCTGGGGTAATAGGGCGCAGCTCATTACCGTCAAGAAACAATTGCTACGACTGCAACGAATGGCCTGCGTATGTATGACTGGAGCCATGAGCACCTGTCCAACAACGGCCATGGAAGTTCTAATGGAGCTTACACCACTCCACGAAGTCATAAAACTGCAGCAAAAAGCCACCTTATTACGGATGGCACGAGAGGGTATTGGCAGCAGCTGTATCCTTAGTCACAGAGATGTAGAATTACTATCAGATAATCTCCCACTGCTGGTACTACCAAGGGACGAAATGACGGCTGTACATGTGTTCGAGAAAAACTTCGAAGTAAACTTAAGCAGCAAAAAGAAATGGACAACACTCGATGAAGTCCACCCCATGAGGGAACACACCATAAAGTGGTACACCGACGGATCTCTCACAGACCAGGGCACAGGCCTAGGCGTTGTGGGCCCTCGGATATCATACCATGAGTCTCTAGGAGCATACACCAGCATCTTTCAAGCTGAAGTATGTGCAATAGGGAGGTGTGTCGACCTCAACCTTAAACGTTACTATCGGAATAGAGACATAGCTATTCTGTCCGATAGTCAAGCCGCACTAAATGCACTCGATAAGGCGAAGGTTACGTCTAAAGTAGTGCACGAAGTGAGGAAGAAGCTAAACCAACTGGGATCGCTCAATAGGCTAACCCTTAGATGGATCCCAGGTCACAGGGAAATAGCAGGTAACGAAGCAGCTGACAAGCTAGCCAGAATGGGCGCAAGCAAGCCCCTAATAGGTCCTGAACCGTTTTGTGGAATAGGTAGACACACAATCCGGGAGTACCTACGTAAAGAGGAGGGGCGACTACGGCAGTCGCACTGGGAGAACACTACAGGTCTCAGGCAAGCCAAATACCTCCTAGGCAACTACAACCTAAAACGGTTTAAGCTAGTAATCACCTTAGGAAAGAATAGACTCAGGATACTCACCGGTCTACTGACAGGGCACTGTAGACTGAGAAGTCACCTATCCAAACTAGGAATCGAAAGCAACGGAATCTGCCGATTCTGTGACCTCGAAGAAGAATCCTCAATACATGTTATTGCAGAATGTACTGCTCTATCCAGACGTAGAGGTAGTTTCCTTGGGAAACATGTCCTACAGTTAAAGGACATTGCTGATCTCAATCCGACAAAAATCCTCGACTTTGTGCGAGAAATTGGACTGATGAAAGAGCTATAAGCTCAGAAGGGGGCACAATAGATCCAAGGGGTCGCAGTGCAGGTTTCCCCACTTTAATAATAATAATAATATAAACATTTTCCGGCGGGGAATTTTATTGATTCTAAGGCCGCACGAATTTATAAGTTTATGTTTATTTATAAACATTTTGCGGCGGGGAATATTTGTTTTAATTCCTTCTTATATAATGGACTGTATTTTTCTATCTGCATTTTGAATATGGAATATTCATGTATAATTTCCTTATTTTATTTTTCTTAATTTTAAACATTTGGGATATTAGGAGTGGCAAAATTAATTCTTACTCTACCAGTTGTACATTTGTATTTTATATATAAAACTATGAAAAATACAATAGTTATTAGAATCATAATTAATATTAGATTTGAATGCTCACTTAAGCTATGAAAGTGTAGACCCTTTACGAAAATGTCCAAAATGTCAAAAATCAAAAGTGACAACTAAAATTAAAACTCCTTTTACACTTACAGATACACCGGTACACGCTTTCGACAGGGTTATAGTAGACACTATTGGTCCGTCTGATAATGGTAATGAAGACGCAGTCACATTAATCTGTAACTTGACTAAATACCTAGTTGCGATTCCAATTCCAAACAAAAATGCTAATACAGTAGCTAAAGCTATATTTGAAAATTTTATTCTGAAGTACGGTCCAATGAAGACGTTTTGAACAAGTATTGATAAATACTCGATCGAGGCCCCTCCTAAAATCCCTGATAGAGCTAGGCAAAAATTACCGTTGGTCGGGTTCAAGCGCTAGCAATGAGAAATGAAAGAATTACCGTGGGTCGGGTTCAGTTCAAGACTAATTTTTTTATTGGCTCACATCAGCTTATATAGCTGCTATGAGAATCATCTTCTTTTTGTGACAACCTTAACAATACTATGGTTGTCCTTTTTTATCTTAATGCTAAACAATGTTTCTTATTCTAGTGTAATGTTATCCTCAGTTTTTGAGTGAGAATATTTGGGTTTATTTTTACAAAGAATTACTCCAAATGGTAAATTTTGAGTTTTTGTACAGTTGGTACCTACTTGAGTTATAGGTAATGACTATCGTATGTGTTGGCGTAGGGCTCACATATACTTTTACTTTAGTGGTTGACCCTTTTCTATATTTAGCTCATATGTTATATGATCACATGCAATGAATATTCTACTCATTTCTTAGCGAGGGTTGTTCTTAATATTCTGAGGCTCGCAAGATAAATTATATGTTTATTTATATACATTTTGCGGCGGGGAATTTTATTGATTCTAAGGCCGCACGAATTTATAAGTTTATGTTTATTTATAAACATTTTGCGGCGGGGAATATTTGTTTTAATTCCTTCTTATATAATGGACTGTATTTTTCTATCTACATTTTGAATATGGAATATTCATGTATAATTTCCTTATTTTATTTTTCTTAATTTTAAACATTTGGGATATTAGGAATCGATGCTCTTCACAAACAAGCACAGGTGCGTTGGGTTGCCATCGAATTTCCGTAGGCTGTTAATATATTTTAAGCACATTCCTATTTGCTCAACGCTAAGCTCGGCGCACTGCTGGCTGCATCTGGATCTGGTGCCATTTTTTTAATTTATTAACTTTTTTTTTTTTTTTTTTAGTTTATTATTTTTCACCAAAAAGATTCGTTCGAGCTTTGATTGATTAAATATTTCACTAACCGAATGTTACAATTAACGCGGTTTAGGAAATTAAGATTTTTATTTTTAAGTTTATTATTTTCACCAAAAAGCTTCGTTCGAGCTTTGATTGATTTAGTATTTCACTAACCGAATGTTACAATTAACGCGGTATTGGAAATGTAGTTCTTTAGCGGATAGAGACTTTATCGTATACGTCAATAAATAATTTCTATCCTACCGGCTGCGCCACTTACTTGGCACTTGTTTTCGCTAAGTACCGAAATTAAATATTAGAACAAAAAACACAAACACATTTGAGTGCAGATAAGTTTTTATTCAGCGTGTTCTCGATCTTCGATCGAAATGAATAAAGAAACCTCAAAAGTTATGTTTACTATTCATTTTCAGCTGCGGCATACGTGACCATTGTCGCGAGGCGCATATGTTGGAGAAATTATGCTGTCGATGCAAATTATTTATTTATAAGTTGAATCGGCAGCTGCGGGACTTATCAAGATATTTTATGTTTACATTTGGCTTATATGATCTGCCTGTGAACCGTTCTGTTTCTTAATTGTTACGTTTTGAATTTGAGCTTCCTGAGAAGTGTTTATGTTATGAATTGTGGTTCTGTCGGTTGAGTTATGTTTGTATTGGTACGTGCATCTAGCTCTATAACTACGTTACTATATATATAAAAAAAAATTCTCCAACCACATATGTTAGTAGTGAAAGCCTAACAGGTTTTAGTGTTTTGCGAATTGCACTGACGTGCTTCAATTCGCAGGTAGAAATTAAAACTATGGCAAGTTAAGGCTTGCGCATATTTGCGGCCCCATTGCGTGGCTTCGCTCGTCTGCGAAGTTTTAGTTCGGCTTTTGTTTCGTTGATGCGCTCTATGTAGCGCTGTCGGTCTTCTGGTGTCGTCGCTGCTGCCATCAAATCCTGGAGCAGGCGTTTTTGCTGGAGAAGTTTCCTGACTTGTCCTCCACGTTTTGTCTTCTTTTTTACTTTTTTCTCTTGACGTGCCCGGTACTCAGCTATTGTGAGTGGGCGTGGTCCATCGTTGGGGCACACTTCCAAAGCTTCTTGCAAGCTTTGCTCAATAGGAGCAGAATCTACGTCGTCGTCACTCATTCACTTCGTTCCCACGTTGGTGCAAGGGGCGGACTGCCTCTCACACTTTTACTGCTGCTGATGTCCTGGGCCTATGGGCTCAGGCGGTGCCGGTGCAGGTCATCGCACAGGCAGGTTGTTGTTTGCTTCAGTTTTTGTTTTGATTTGGTTTTATTTGTGTGTGTTGTGTTTTTTGATTTGTTGCTTCACTCACTTTACTCATGTAAAGTTGGAATCTTAAATCAAATTAATATTGTCGCACATATTTGCATCCATTTATATATTGTTTATATATTGTTGCACTAACACTTTTTATGTTATTTTTAATAATGTAATTACATTACAGCTTCGTGTAACTTGTCACTTGTTCACCATGAAAAATAAGGTATTCACAATTGTTATGGAAATTATTTGTCCGGAGTCCTTCGAGGACTCTAGTCACGGTCGCCATGTAATATTAAATGTTCCGTTTAATACATTTATAACACGTGTTGTTATGTTCAGTGTCTTTATTCAATTGATTCTTAACTTAAAGGCTGAGCGCTGAGAAGCAGCGAACAGTTAGCTGTATCTATAATAAAAACCAAACTAGAAGGTGTAGCTAGAAACTTAATCGGGAATGAGACTACAGTTAATGAAGTAATCTCTCGATTAAGGAACAACGTCAAAGGCGAGACTGTAGAGGTACTGTCAGCAAAACTGATGAACCTACAGCAGCGCAATAAAACTGCCAACCAATACACAGTAGAGGTTGAGCAAATGACGAAATCTTTGGAAAATGCATACATAACAGATGGTCTAACCCTTGAATTGGCCAGAAGTTATTCAACCCAGCACGCAGTCAAAGCTATGACTACAAACTGCTCAATTGATAAGGTAAAGCTTATCATGCAAGCTGGTACTTTCAATACCATGAACGAAGCTATTTCAAAATTCGTTAATAGCTGCACTGAAGCCACTGGACAGTCAAACACTGTTCTGCATTACGAAAATTATCCACAGCGCGGCGGATACCGTGGACGTGGAAATCATAGATATAACTCCCGTAGTTATAGTAATAACTACAACAACAACAATAGAAATAATAACGGTAACCAATACAACAATTACCGTAGGGGCCGTGGTAATAGAAACAATAATACCAATATAGGCCAGAATAACAACAATAACAGAAACCATGTTAGAGTTGGCCAAAACGATTCGGGAAACTCGCAACAGCCTTCAGAATCTCGACAGTAAACCCACACAAGGTTCACACCATCAATTTTAGCCTAAATGTATTCGCGACATCTTTTAATGTAGAAACAAATAAAAAACTTGTGTTTTTAATAGACACGGCACAATAAAATAAATATTCAAGGCATAGGCCAAGAATTAATGCATTCCAAAGGACTAGTTTCCATAGAGATACAGACAGATAAATATATTATTCCACACGACTTTCATATAGTAGATTTGCATTTCGCAATACTATGTGATGGAATATTAGGCATGGATTTTATTAAAAAAATTCAATTGCCAGATAGATTTCAAACCAAATGAAGAATATCTTATAATGAGACCAAACCATTTGAATTTTTCAATTTATGTTCCAATTACATACAGTTCTGGTAACAATTCCATAATTCTACCAGCAAGATCCGAAGTAGTCCGAAAGACTCATCTATCATCAGATGAAGATACAGTATTAATCCCAAACCAGGAAATTAAAGAAGGCATTTATGTTGCAAACACAGTTGCAACGGCCAAAGATGCATTTGTCCGATTACTGAATACAACCAGTACCGATCAAATAGTAAATATTAGTAATATTACTTATGAATCATTTTCGAACTATGACATAGTTCAAAACAATCCAGAATGTAGAGAAAAAACTGTCTTATCTCAATTAGCAAAAAATTTTCCACCACAATTCAAGTCAGAACTGACAGAAATATGCACCAAGTATAGCGATGTATTCGGACTCGAAACCGAATCAATAACAACAAATAATTTCTACAAACAAAAGCTAAGATTGAAGGATGATGAACCAGTATATATAAAAAACTATAGAAATCCTCAAAGTCAGATAGACGAAATTCAAGTTCAAGTACAAAAGTTAATCGACAATAACATTGTCGAACCGTCTGTGTCACCTTATAACAGCCCACTTTTGTTAGTTCCGAAGAAATCTCTTCCCGGTTCTGACAAGAAAAAATGGCGATTAGTTATTGACTATCGTCAGATAAATAAAAAACTGTTGTCAGATAAATTTCCACTACCTAGAATTGACGATATTTTAGATCAACTAGGAAGAGCGAAATACTTTTCATGCCTAGACTTAATGTCTGGTTTTCATCAAATTGAACTCGAAAAAAGTTCAAGAGATATAACGTCTTTTTCAACAAGCAATGGTTCATATCGCTTCACGCGACTACCATTCGGCTTAAAAATAGCGCCAAACTCATTCCAGAGAATGATGACTATAGCATTCTCCGGACTAGAACCTTCCCAAGCTTTCCTTTATATGGATGATTTAATAGTCATTGGTTGTTCCGAGAAACATATGCTTAAAAACTTAACTGATGTTTTTGAGAAATATAGGAGATACAATCTAAAATTGGATCCTGAGAAATGTTCATTTTTTTATGCATGAAGTCACATTTTTGGGACATAAATGCACAGATAAAGGAATCTTGCCAGACGACAAAAAAGACGACGTCATTAAAAATTACCCAGTCCCACATGATGCGGACAGCGCTAGACGATTCGTTCCATTTTGCAATTTCTATAGACGTTTCATCCAAAACTTTGCCGAATATTCTCGTCACATATCAAGATTATGTAAAAAGGATGTTAAATTCGAATGGACAGCTGACTGTCAGCGTGCCTTCGAACATCTCAAATCGGCACTGATAAATCCAAATCTATTACAATATCCAGATTTCAGCAAAGAATTTTGCATAATTACGGATGCAAGTAAGCAAGCATGTGGAGCAGTTTTAACTCAAAACAAAAATGGACTCCAACTTCCAGTTGCTTATGAATCAAGATCTTTTTCTAAAGGAGAAAGTAATAAAAGCACAACAGAACAAGAATTGGCAGCAATTCATTGGGCAATAACTTATTTCAGACCATATGTTTATGGTAGACACTTTACCGTCAAAACAGATCACAGACCATTGACTTACTTGTTTTCCATGACAAATCCAAGCTCAAAGCAAACGCGTATGAGACTTGACATAGAGGAATATAATTTTACTGTAGAATATCTGAAGGGTAAAGACAATTTCATAGCCGATGCGTTATCAAGAATAACCATTAAACAGCTACAAGAAATAACTGGAACAATAAAAAGAGTCACTACAAGATTACAAAGTAGACAAAATTCCTGCGCAGGAAAAGATCAAATAGAATTGCCAAGGCAATCTATAGAATTAGCTTCAAAGCCCAACGTATACAAAGTCATACAAAATGACGAGGTACGAAAAGTAGTGACCTTGCAATTAAAAAATACGCTATGTTTCTTTAAACATGGAAAGAAAATAATTGCAAGAAATGATGTTAGCGATTTATATACCAATGGAATTCTTGACTTAGGTCAATTCTTTCAAGGGCTTGAAATGCAAGCCGGTATAAACAAGATCAGCCAACTCAAAGTGGCACCGTGGGAAAATATCTTTAAAAATGTTTCAATTGATAATTTTAAAAATATGGGCATAAAAATACTGAATTCATTGAGAGTAGCGCTACTCAACCCGGTGACCCAAATAGAAAATTTAAAAGAAAAAGAAGCTCTATTGTCTACATTCCATGATGATCCAGTACAAGGAGGTCACACAGGCATTTCAAAAACCTTGGCCAAGGTCAAAAGACATTATTATTGGAAAGGTATGACGCGTGATATTACTGAGTACATACGAAAATGTCCAAAATGTCAAAAATCAAAAGTGACAACTAAAATTAAAACTCCTTTTACACTTACAGATACACCGGTACACGCTTTCGACAGGGTTATAGTAGACACTATTGGTCCGTCTGATAATGGTAATGAATACGCAGTCACATTAATCTGTGACTTGACTAAATACCTAGTTGCGATTCCAATTCCAAACAAAAATGCTAATACAGTAGCTAAAGCTATATTTGAAAATTTTATTCTGAAGTACGGTCCAATGAAGATGTTCTGAACAAGTATTGATAAATACTCGATCGAGGCCCCTCCTAAAATCCCTGATAGAGCTAGGCAAAAATTACCGTTGGTCGGGCTCAAGCGCTAGCAATGAGAAATGAAAGAATTACCGTGGGTCGGGTTCAGTTCAAGACTAATTTCTTTATTGGCTCACATCAGCTTATATAGCTGCTATGAGAATCATCTTCTTTTTGTGACAACCTTAACAATACTATGGTTGTCCTTTTTTATCTTAATGCTAAACAATGTTTCTTATTCTAGTGTAATGTTATCCTCAGTTTTTGAGTGAGAATATTTGGGTTTATTTTTACAAAGAATTACTCCAAATGGTAAATTTTGAGTTTTTGTACAGTTGGTACCAACTTGAGTTATAGGTAATGACTATCGTATGTGTTGGCGTAGGGCTCACATATACTTTTACTTTAGTGGTTGACCCTTTTCTATATTTAGCTCATATGTTATATGATCACATGCAACGAATATTCTACTCATTTCTTAGCGAGGGTTGTTCTTAATATTCTGAGGCTCGCAAGATAAATTATATGTTTATTTATAAACAACCGAGATGACCGTATCCGCCGGAGACAATCCACCTCCAACGGACATGGAGATATCTCCTGTGGCTGCTATCGAGCCCAGTGTCCAACTGGCAGATCATGCCAATTCGTTGGAAGATCTGGCCGAGGATGAGGACCTGGCGGAGTTGACACTGGACTCCGCTACGGCCCAGGAGATAGAAAACATGTTGGCCATGTCGTCCCAGGAGTTGTCGGACGAACTGGAAGGAGCGGACGTCACACTGACGTCACGCGGTGACGAGGGAGACTCCCGACCCCCCTCGTCATGTGAAATGGAGCCGCTGCTCTAGTGCGATGACGCAAGTCATCAGCACTAAGCTAGCCCAGGTGAACATTCATCGAGCAAAGGCGGCCTCGGCCGTCCTAGCCAGAATGTTCACCAAACACCACCTTGGGCTAGCCCTTGTACAGGAGCCGTGGCATAACAACGGCATCAAAGGCCTGTACACAGCGGACTCAAAGGTAATCTGGGATCAAAGGGATCCAGTACCTAGAACATGCATAATGGTAAGGAAATGTATTAATTATACTATCCTTTCAGAATTCCTTAGCAGGGACTGCGTGCCAATCGCAGTGCAGGAGATAGGTCACCACCGCACCATTGTGGTTGCATCGGCATACTTTGCCGGGGACGGAGCCTGCCCACCACCGGAGGTCATCAGACTGGCAGAACACTGCGTCCGGGAGAAGCTTCCTCTCGTCATCGGGTGCGATGCCAACGCACATCACGAGGTATGGGGTAGCACCGACACCAATATGAGAGGTGAGTACCTTCTTGACTTTATATTCAGATATAACTTAGAAATTGGCAATGTCGGAAACACACCGACATTTGTAACCAGAGTAAGGGAAGAAGTCTTAGATATCACCATGATAAGTCAGAGTCTTAAGCCGCATCTAAAAAACTGGCATGTCTCTCTGGATGAATCTATGTCTGATCATAGAACCATCCTATTTGAGCTGCAAGTAAACACGGACAGCAGCCTACCAACCCGTAATCCCAGGAAAACAAACTGGGAGAAGTACAGAAAGACCCTACAACTGAATCTATCCAATGGAAGAACGGGCACACTCCGCTCATCACTGGAATTAGAGAGAGTTGTAGGCAACCTAAACAGTAGCATAGTAAATGCCTTTGAAGAAAGCTGTCCTTTTGGAAAGAAGCGTAAAGAATCAGATGCCCCATGGTGGAGCGACAGCCTTGAAAGGCTGAGACTCACCACTCGCCGTCTCTTCAACAGAGCGAAGAGAGACGGAATATGGGACTCATACCGTGTAAGCCTTACCTCCTACAACAAGGAGATTAGAAAAGCCAAACGGAAGAATTATCGCGATTTCTGCGAGAGTATAGAAAGTACGACCGAAGGTGCACGTTTTCACAGGGCACTGTCCAAACGTGCACCAGAAGCAAACCTAGCTTTGAAACGAAGGGATGGCACCTTCACTAGCAGTAGCATAGCGCAGCTAGAGCTTTTATTCGAAACCCACTTCCCAGGTAGCATCCCGGTACAAGAAGATACACTCGAAATAAGGAACATGGACAGGCCAACGTCTGCCGACTGGCAAACTGCCAAGTCGACAGTCACATCGGAGCGATTACAATGGGCAATCGGAACTTTCCAAGCCTATAAATCACCGGGCCTGGACATGATATCACCCTCCTTCCTACAGCAAGGGCAGGACATACTCCTCCCCATCCTTAGGAAGATTATGATCAGCAGCCTCGCGCTCGGTTACATACCAAGCGCATGGCGTAGAGCGAGGGTGGTCTTCATCCCCAAGGCAGGGAAGAAAGATATCACCAGCCCCAAGTCCTTCAGACCCATCAGCTTAACATCGTTTTTGTTGAAAACGTTGGAAAAGCTGGTGGACCACAAGATAAGAAATACTCTTCTCATGCAGACTCCGCTGCAATCAACGCAGCATGCATACAGAGCAGGTCGATCTACAGATACGGCACTATATCAACTGCACCGCACTCTTAGCGCCGCAGTAGACAACAGGGAAGTGGCAGTATGCGCCTTCCTGGACATAGAGGGTGCCTTTGACAACACGTCTCATGACGCTGTCCAGGCAGCCCTGACCAGGAGGGGCCTAGACACAACCACAAGCAGATGGATTTCATCACTGCTTGCGTCTAGACAAGCCATGGCAACAGTTCAAGACAGTACTGTTACAGTCACAACCACAAAAGGTTGTCCCCAAGGGGGTGTTTTGTCTCCACTACTTTGGAGCCTGCTAGTAGACGAACTACTTCAGAGACTTACCAGTTATGGAATTCAATGTCAAGGCTACGCCGACGACATCGTCATCATAGCTCGAGGTAAATTCGAAGAAACACTTTGCGATATTGTTCAGCTAGGTTTAAGGATAACGAGTGACTGGTGTGGAGAGGTGGGCCTCAACCTTAACCCCACCAAAACAGTCATTGTCCCCTTTACCAATAGATACAAGTTGCAAAAGATGAGGCAGATAAGGCTTTCAAATAGCACAATAGAAGCAAGCAAGGAAGTAAAATACCTAGGAGTCACTTTTGACAGTAAATTAAACTTCGGCCCACATGTTAAGAGCGCGATAGCAAAGTGCTCTAGGGCACTCTACACATGTCGCAGCATAGCCGGGAAATCATGGGGCACATCACCGAAGATAATAAGATGGCTATACCTAATGGTAGTTAGGCCGATGCTCACATATGGAGCAATAGCCTGGGGTAATAGGGCGCAGCTCATTACCGTCAAGAAACAATTGCTACGACTGCAACGAATGGCCTGCGTATGTATGACTGGAGCCATGAGCACCTGTCCAACAACGGCCATGGAAGTTCTAATGGAGCTTACACCACTCCACGAAGTCATAAAACTGCAGCAAAAAGCCACCTTATTACGGATGGCACGAGAGGGTATTGGCAGCAGCTGTATCCTTAGTCACAGAGATGTAGAATTACTATCAGATAATCTCCCACTGCTGGTACTACCAAGGGACGAAATGACGGCTGTACATGTGTTCGAGAAAAACTTCGAAGTAAACTTAAGCAGCAAAAAGAAATGGACAACACTCGATGAAGTCCACCCCATGAGGGAACACACCATAAAGTGGTACACCGACGGATCTCTCACAGACCAGGGCACAGGCCTAGGCGTTGTGGGCCCTCGGATATCATACCATGAGTCTCTAGGAGCATACACCAGCATCTTTCAAGCTGAAGTATGTGCAATAGGGAGGTGTGTCGACCTCAACCTTAAACGTTACTATCGGAATAGAGACATAGCTATTCTGTCCGATAGTCAAGCCGCACTAAATGCACTCGATAAGGCGAAGGTTACGTCTAAAGTAGTGCACGAAGTGAGGAAGAAGCTAAACCAACTGGGATCGCTCAATAGGCTAACCCTTAGATGGATCCCAGGTCACAGGGAAATAGCAGGTAACGAAGCAGCTGACAAGCTAGCCAGAATGGGCGCAAGCAAGCCCCTAATAGGTCCTGAACCGTTTTGTGGAATAGGTAGACACACAATCCGGGAGTACCTACGTAAAGAGGAGGGGCGACTACGGCAGTCGCACTGGGAGAACACTACAGGTCTCAGGCAAGCCAAATACCTCCTAGGCAACTACAACCTAAAACGGTTTAAGCTAGTAATCACCTTAGGAAAGAATAGACTCAGGATACTCACCGGTCTACTGACAGGGCACTGTAGACTGAGAAGTCACCTATCCAAACTAGGAATCGAAAGCAACGGAATCTGCCGATTCTGTGACCTCGAAGAAGAATCCTCAATACATGTTATTGCAGAATGTACTGCTCTATCCAGACGTAGAGGTAGTTTCCTTGGGAAACATGTCCTACAGTTAAAGGACATTGCTGATCTCAATCCGACAAAAATCCTCGACTTTGTGCGAGAAATTGGACTGATGAAAGAGCTATAAGCTCAGAAGGGGGCACAATAGATCCAAGGGGTCGCAGTGCAGGTTTCCCCACGAGGTACGAAAAGTAGTGACCTTGCAATTAAAAAATACGCTATGTTTCTTTAAACATGGAAAGAAAATAATTGCAAGAAATGATGTTAGCGATTTATATACCAATGGAATTCTTGACTTAGGTCAATTCTTTCAAAGGCTTGAAATGCAAGCCGGTATAAACAAGATCAGCCAACTCAAAGTGGCACCGTGGGAAAATATCTTTAAAAATGTTTCAATTGATAATTTTAAAAATATGGGCATAAAAATACTGAATTCATTGAGAGTAGCGCTACTCAACCCGGTGACCCAAATAGAAAATTTAAAAGAAAAAGAAGCTCTATTGTCTACATTCCATGATGATCCAGTACAAGGAGGTCACACAGGCATTTCAAAAACCTTGGCCAAGGTCAAAAGACATTATTATTGGAAAGGTATGACGCGTGATATTACTGAGTACATACGAAAATGTCCAAAATGTCAAAAATCAAAAGTGACAACTAAAATTAAAACTCCTTTTACACTTACAGATACACCGGTACACGCTTTCGACAGGGTTATAGTAGACACTATTGGTCCGTCTGATAATGGTAATGAATACGCAGTCACATTAATCTGTGACTTGACTAAATACCTAGTTGCGATTCCAATTCCAAACAAAAATGCTAATACAGTAGCTAAAGCTATATTTGAAAATTTTATTCTGAAGTACGGTCCAATGAAGATGTTCTGAACAAGTATTGATAAATACTCGATCGAGGCCCCTCCTAAAATCCCTGATAGAGCTAGGCAAAAATTACCGTTGGTCGGGCTCAAGCGCTAGCAATGAGAAATGAAAGAATTACCGTGGGTCGGGTTCAGTTCAAGACTAATTTCTTTATTGGCTCACATCAGCTTATATAGCTGCTATGAGAATCATCTTCTTTTTGTGACAACCTTAACAATACTATGGTTGTCCTTTTTTATCTTAATGCTAAACAATGTTTCTTATTCTAGTGTAATGTTATCCTCAGTTTTTGAGTGAGAATATTTGGGTTTATTTTTACAAAGAATTACTCCAAATGGTAAATTTTGAGTTTTTGTACAGTTGGTACCAACTTGAGTTATAGGTAATGACTATCGTATGTGTTGGCGTAGGGCTCACATATACTTTTACTTTAGTGGTTGACCCTTTTCTATATTTAGCTCATATGTTATATGATCACATGCAACGAATATTCTACTCATTTCTTAGCGAGGGTTGTTCTTAATATTCTGAGGCTCGCAAGATAAATTATATGTTTATTTATAAACAACCGAGATGACCGTATCCGCCGGAGACAATCCACCTCCAACGGACATGGAGATATCTCCTGTGGCTGCTATCGAGCCCAGTGTCCAACTGGCAGATCATGCCAATTCGTTGGAAGATCTGGCCGAGGATGAGGACCTGGCGGAGTTGACACTGGACTCCGCTACGGCCCAGGAGATAGAAAACATGTTGGCCATGTCGTCCCAGGAGTTGTCGGACGAACTGGAAGGAGCGGACGTCACACTGACGCCACGCGGTGACGAGGGAGACTCCCGACCCCCCTCGTCATGTGAAATGGAGCCGCTGCTCTAGTGCGATGACGCAAGTCATCAGCACTAAGCTAGCCCAGGTGAACATTCATCGAGCAAAGGCGGTCTCGGCCGTCCTAGCCAGAATGTTCACCAAACACCACCTTGGGCTAGCCCTTGTACAGGAGCCGTGGCATAACAACGGCATCAAAGGCCTGTACACAGCGGACTCAAAGGTAATCTGGGATCAAAGGGATCCAGTACCTAGAACATGCATAATGGTAAGGAAATGTATTAATTATACTATCCTTTCAGAATTCCTTAGCAGGGACTGCGTGCCAATCGCAGTGCAGGAGATAGGTCACCACCGCACCATTGTGGTTGCATCGGCATACTTTGCCGGGGACGGAGCCTGCCCACCACCGGAGGTCATCAGACTGGCGTCCGGGAGAAGCTTCCTCTCGTCATCGGGTGCGATGCCAACGCACATCACGAGGTATGGGGTAGCACCGACACCAATATGAGAGGTGAGTACCTTCTTGACTTTATATTCAGATATAACTTAGAAATTGGCAATGTCGGAAACACACCGACATTTGTAACCAGAGTAAGGGAAGAAGTCTTAGATATCACCATGATAAGTCAGGGTCTTAAGCCGCATCTAAAAAACTGGCATGTCTCTCTGGCTTATATGATCTGCCTGTGAACCGTTCTGTTTCTTAATTGTTATGTTTTGAATTTGAGCTTCCTGAGAAGTGTTTATGTTATGAATTGTATCTGGCTGTGATTCTGTCGGTTGAGTTATGTTTGTATTGGTACGTGCATCTAGCTCTATAATTACGTTACTATATATATAAAAAAAAATTCTCCAACCACATATGTTAGTAGTGAAAGCCTAACAGGTTTTAGTGTTTTGCGAATTGCACTGACGTGCTTCAATTCGCAGGTAGAAATTAAAACTATGGCAAGTTAAGGCTTGCGCATATTTGCGGCCCCATTGCGTGGCTTCGCTCGTCTGCGAAGTTTTAGTTCGGCTTTTGTTTCGTTGATGCGCTTTATGTAGCGCTGTCGGTCTTCTGGTGTCGTCGCTGCTGCCATCAAATCCTGGAGCAGGCGTTTTTGCTGGAGAAGTTTCCTGACTTGTCCTCCACGTTTTGTCTTCTTTTTTACTTTTTTTGGGCGTGGTCCATCGTTGGGGCACACTTCCAAAGCTTCTTGCAAGCTTTGCTCAATAGGAGCAGAATCTACGTCGTCGTCACTCATTCACTTCGTTCCCACGTTGGTGCAAGGGTCGGACTGCCTCTCACACTTTTACTGCTGCTGATGTCCTGGGCCTATGGGCTCAGGCGGTGCCGGTGCAGGTCATCGCACAGGCAGGTTGTTGTTTGCTTCAGTTTTTGTTTTGATTTGGTTTTATTTGTGTGTGTTGTGTTTTTTGATTTGTTGCTTCACTCACTTTACTCATGTAAAGTTGGAATCTTAAATCAAATTAATATTGTCGCACATATTTGCATCCATTTATATATTGTTTATATATTGTTGCACTAACACTTTTTATGTTATTTTTAATAATGTAATTACATTACAGCTTCGTGTAACTTGTCACTTGTTCACCATGAAAAATAAGGTGTTCACAATTGTTATGGAAATTATTTGTCCGGAGTCCTTCGAGGACTCTAGTCACGGTCGCCATGTAATATTAAATGTTCCGTTTAATACATTTATAACACGTCTTGTTATGTTCAGTGTCTTTATTCAATTGATTCTTAACTTAAAGGCTTTGCGCTGAGAAGCAGCGAACAGTTAGCTGTATCTATAATAAAAACCAAACTAGAAGGTGTAGCTAGAAACTTATTCGGGAATGAGACTACAGTTAATGAAGTAATCTCTCGATTAAGGAACAACGTCAAAGACGAGACTGTAGAGGTACTGTCAGCAAAACTGATGAACCTACATCAGCGCAATAAAACTGCCAACCAATACACAGTAGAGGTTGAGCAAATGACGAAATCTTTGGAAAATGCATACATTCTGAGGAAGCATTCCGCTGACCCCACAATATTTACCTTTATGTCATGAAGCCACCTACATTTTTTTACGGCACGGAGCCAATAGTTCGTAAGAACCGAACTATAATCGAGAACTACTCATTCGGCATGGAGCCGATAGTTCATTTCGATCTTTAGGTCATCGTCCACCTTTAGGACGATGATCCACATTTCGCTCATTTTGCAAGGGTGGCAACCTTGCATAGCAGTATCGATATCAGGAGGGTTTGATATCGGCGATCGGCGGCCATCATGCGGCGGGAGCGTCACTTTTCTGGTGAGCTTGAAGTGTGCAGACGTGTTGGCGGACAAGGTCACTTTTCTGGCGGACTCGCCAAGTGCAGACGCATCGTGCGGAAAATACAAAGTGCAGTGCAAGAAAAGGGTCAACGAGGGAAAACAACGTACAAGTGTGCGGTAAAATACAAAGTGCAGTGCAAAAAACAGGGTCAACGAGGGAAAACAACGTACAAGTGTGCGGTGACAAGGGCAACAACGACTGCGGCGAGGGACAAGAAAGTGCAAGTGCAAGTGTGTGTGAGTGGCTGTGCGTTTTGGGAGAGACGCCGTTGTCCGCCAAAACAGCACGCCGTCTCGGCACGTAAGTGCGTGTGTGTTTGCTTGGTGTCAGCCGCCGCTGCCGCTACACCGACAGCAACAGGAACCACCACCGCACCACAACCACCCTATGCGTGTGTTTGTAGAGACGGTATCAGGAGAGGCACAGTGGCTGGTGCTGCCACGAGGGAGAAAAATATCTAAGTAAAACCACGCCCCTAGGGCAACTTTGATCTGCGGTAAGCGTTTGTAAATTCGTAGATAACCTGACCTTTTCGCATCGGGAACAACAAAAGAAAAATCCCCATGCGCTGCGATTCCCCTGCCTTACTTTTCTAGAAAGAATAAAATTTATAACGATGCGTGCAAATATTTTCTATTCCTGGGTTTAGGGGATTTCAGGTGACAGAACAATGGAGCACGACCTGGCCGGGATCGGGCAGGGTGGTCGCGGCATCATGGCGAGATTATAAAGGGCATTGCCCCTACGTCTCCCGTGATAGTCCTACCACCCTGCAGGATCTTGGCCAGCACTCGGAGGCATCCGGTCCAGAGCTCAGTCTGACATGGTGCAAGGGGTGTTGTGGTCGGGACAATAAAGGGCGTTGCCCCTACGTCCCTCCACGGTCGCCTCCTGGTACCGGTCGGACTGGGACCTGGCCCGGATGCAACGGGTGAGTGCCCTGCCGGGAGGTTCAATGGGGTGTCTCCACGGACTCGAGTCTGGGGGATCCTCCCTTGCGCCCGACGGTAGGCTTCGGTAGGACCACTGGGCCAGCCTTCGGAGGAGTCCGGTCCGGAGCCCGGCCTGACACGGCGCTGGGGGTGTCGTGGTCGGGACAATAAAGGGCGTTGCCCCTACGTCCCTCCACGGTCATCCTTGGTACCGGTCGGACCGGGACCTGGGCCGGATGCAGCGTGCGTGCCCTGCCGGGAGGCTCAATGGGGTGTCTCCACGGACTCAAGTCTGGGGGATCCTCCCTTGCGCCCGACGGTAGGGTACCGCGCCCATCTGGGCCAACCAGTGGTGATAGGGCAAATACAAATAGGGAACCATGCCGATCCTTACGAGAGCGCACGCATACCCTCTTGCGCTCCCGTAGCTCCTCTAGTTGTTCCAGAAATTTACAAATTTTCTGTAAATGGCCCTGGCCAGACTGAGACGTCGACCTCGGCTGGAAAAGCTTCGTTACAGATGGCGCCCGAGCAGGGACACTGGAGACAGAATTATCCATCATGAGCATAAAGATCGGCATTTTTTTTATTTTTTTTTTGCTATAGACCAGAGATACCAAAGCCACTCCCCGCACGCATCGTTAAAATTTCTTTCTTAGCTCAGATTTAGTTATATGGCTACTTGGAGCATAGATAGGGAGCCGCCAGAAAAGTCAGAACCACCCCGATCTCGTCCAGAAAAGACCCAGAAAGGTCCAAGACGCAGCACGACGCCAACAAAAGAAATTTCCTATGTAGCTACGGGGAAACATTAAATCCCGTAGAGAGATCATCCGAGCACGCAACCAGAATTTTTTTGACCCAATAGGTATATTTTTTAGCTCGGTACCCAAAAAAGGGTACTAGAGCCTATTAGATTCGTGTCAATTATGGTACAGAATTTTGAACACATATATCTCCGCGACTATAAAAGTAAGAGCAACCAAATTTGGTGACAATACTCCTATGATGTTGATCTATATCAAGTTTGTTTTCAAATTTGGCCCCGCCCACGTCCGCCCACGTAAATGATATAAAATCGTATAACAAGAGCACTTTTAAAGCCACAGCCTTGAGACTTGGCACACAGGATAGGGGGTCCAGTCCTGAGGTGTGCTGAAATTTTCATCGAGATCGGTTAATAAACAAAGAATATATTTGAGGAAATATGATATATGGCGAAAATATAATCACCTGGATCTCAGAGACTATAAGAGATAGAGATACTAAATTTGGTGACAATACTCCTATGTTGGTCACGCAGATCAAGTTTGTTTTAGAATTTTGCCACGCCCCCCAATTATCCTGTAATCGACAAAAAAACTAAAATATCCAAATACTACCCAATTTAAAAGGTACAGATGTCAAAATCTGCACACACACTAAACACAATTTTAATATTGCACCCTGAAAACTGCATTGCAATCGGATAACAAATACAGAAGATATTAATTAATATCTTTTCATTTCTCATGCGTACGTGCAGTGGCCAGATTTTGGTACAAAACTTGCAGCAATGCATGCGATTTGTGGGTACATTGGACTCGGGTTCAAAACGGCTCTTTGTTTTGAACAAAATTTGTATCATAATTTTTTTGTTCATTACATTAAATTATTTACATACCTTTTAATAATACATATACATTAATAATACTAATACATACTTTTTAAATGAATACTTTACATACTTAATCAATAGTTTTATGTGATGCACATTTTGCAATCAGTACCATGAATTAGCAGCACAACGAATTTGGTTCTATAAATAGCTTTATTTGCACATGTATGTATGTGTGTATGTAGCGCTTCTCTTCTAACGAGCGAGACATAATTGAAACAAAAGAAACGTGCAAAACGGACAACGAAAAAAAATGATATACATTGATATTGCCACATGCAAATATAATGCTCCGATGGCTCTGATGATAGAGCAGTGTATTTCGAAGCGATGAGTCGAGAGTTCGAATCCCGTTTCAATCTTGCCCATGTGCAACTTTTTTTTTTTTTTTTTGTCAACTATTTTCTTTTTTTGGCAACTATTTTCTTTTTTACAATTTGTACTATTTTAACAATTTGTACTTTTTTAACAACTTGAATTTTTCTTTAATTTTGTGAAAAGAGTAACTAAATGTATGGAAACACAAAATAAACGCCATAAGGCCAAATTTTATTTAAATGAACAAAAGTTCATTTTTGGTGAGAGGTGGCAAAATCAATGTGTGACGTCAAGAAACTGAATTATAAATTTACAAAATCGACAAATAAAGCGACAAGGTGCTATCCAAAAATCGAGCAAATACTTTTCCCTAAATATTCGTAATTAAAAAATGCAATATCAACCAAATCCTCAAAAAGTTTAGTGTGATTTGATAGACTCTTTCATTATAAGTAGCATAAACGTTTAGTCACCTGCTATCTCAACTACTTTCTTAACTGCTTCCTCAACTGCTTTATTTATAATGCACATTTGAATTATATGTCGATTGAACTAACCTATAGTGTTTAAAAATCAAACTGCTCTATTGATATAATGAAAAAACGAAATTGACTCTATATGACAAATTATCCAATATAAGGAGACATTGAAAAAACGGCCCTAAATCAAGTAGCAGCTGTTTCAGGTCAACAAATAACAGAATCCTGCATAGTTTAAAATTACTTAAAACCTCTGTTTTACAAAATATTGTATGAGATTACAACTTACACAGCAAGTCGATAGCTCGTTTACTTGTGCACGGTTTACGGACCAAAATTAAACATGTCGGATTTTCAGTCAGTTTGTCTGTTTTTTTGTTTGTCCGTATCATAGGGAATTGTTCCGCTTCAAAAATCTTGAAATGTTTGTTCTAGGACTTTTTGAACTGAAAATGCTATTTCCCGCTTAAATTGAAACCAACGCAGTTTCCAAATTGTAAAAGCTTACTTATTTGCAGGTGAAATAAGGCTTTTTTTATATTTATTTTCATTATGTTGTAAAACGTAAAGTCTCGCGATTTTTGGCATTTGATACATAAATTTTGGGGGGTTTGGAAGACATTACCTGATAACTGAATATAAATATTTTTGTATCGGTCGAAAATCACGGTTTAGTGAGTGGTATTTTTGTAAAAGAATAGTGGAAATGAATTAACATAAGAATAATCTAATGTAATGTAAAATTATGTTATTTAGAATCTGTCTAAAGATGTATTAAAAATGTAATTAAATAATAGAAAATTAATAAGTTACATTAGAAATAATTTCTGTACAAGATTAATTCATTCGTCGTGATATCTTAACGAGTACTGTACAAAGCCTTTCCAGCCGAGGTCGACGTCTCAGTCCGGCCAGGGTCATTTACAGAAAAATTTGTAAGTTACTGGGACAACTGGAGGCTATATCTACGGGAGCGCAAGAGGGTATGCGTGCGCTCTCGTAGGAATCGGCATGATTCCCTTTTCTCTTTTGCATTGGTGCAACTGGTCGACCCAGGTGGGCATGGCACAGTACCGTCGGGCGCAATGGAGGATCCCCCCGACTTTAGTCCGTGGAGACACCCCATTAAGCCTCCCGGCAAGGCACACGCGCTGCATCCGGGCCAGGTCCCAGTCCGACAGGTACCAAAAATGACCGCAGGGGGGACGGCAGCGGCGGCTAACACAAAGCAAACACACACTTACGTGCGGAGACGGCGTGCTGTTTTGGCAGGCAACGGAGTCTCGACCAAAAAAGCACAAACACACACACACTTGCACTTCCACTCTATCGTTCAAACGTCGCAGTCGTTGTATTTCTGGTCACCTTGTTGGTTGCTTTATTCCCTCGTTGACTTTTGTTGCACCTTTTTGTTTCACTGTACTTTGTAATTATTATGCACCTCTTTTTCTGTTCACGTCTGCACGCTGTGAGCCCGCCAGAAAAAGTCACCTTATCCGCCATCACGTCGTTTCCTCGTCGCAGTCGTTGTATTTCTGGTCACCTTGTTGGTAGCTTTATTCCCTCGTTGACTTTTGTTGCACCTTTTTGTTTCACTGCACTTTGTAATTTTTATGCACCTCTTTTTCTGCTCACGTCTGCACGCTGTGAGCCCGCCAGAAAAAGTCACCTTGTCCGCCAACACGTCTGCACACTTCAAGCTCAGCAGAAAAGTGACGCTCCCGCCGCATGATGGCCGCCGATCCGTATATCGATGCCCCTGGTATCGAGATTTCTCATCAAGGTTGCCACCCTTTAATTTGAGCCAAATATGGATCATCGTCCTTAAGGTGGACGATGATCAAAAAATGCACTTTTGTCTCCGGGCAAAATGAACTGCAGCCAAAAAGTTGATGCAGCAGGATGCTGCCTCAGTACACGAGGACGTGTAATACCCATTTTATACTGGAGTCACTAAGCAAAGTCGCTAGCTGCGACAAAAAGTTCTTTCACATCGCATCAGTCACTAAAAAATAGTCACTAACTGACATCTGGGCTATTTTGACAAATTGGAATTTCACAATTAAAAATTTATATAAAATGAACGCAGGCAATAGTGAAATTC
Organism: Drosophila phalerata; assembly: GCA_951394115.2. NCBI lineage: Eukaryota > Metazoa > Arthropoda > Insecta > Diptera > Drosophilidae > Drosophila > Drosophila phalerata. The sequence goes on from CATOAP020000073.1 coordinate 146,578, forward strand.
TCCAGGTTCTGACCGTGCTTAAATGCATTGAATCTCTGGCAAGCGATGAGGATGAGAGAGTCGTTGGTTTGTACAATAAACAACTTCAAGAAGCCAATGCTTCCTTTTTATCTGCATCTAGTGCATTGATGTCAGTGGAAAGGGTCATTTGGATGGAAGTGAGATTATTATGTTTATTGATGTACATAGTTAGGTGGAACTAATGTTGCTTGCATAGAAACGGAGCGGCTGCTTTTGGGAGTTGGAAGTGCCCAACATGAACGACAAAATGTTCAAACAGCATTTTAAAATGGAGCGCCATATTTTTGAGGAGATAGTGCGAAAGCTACCAAAATTAAAAAGATAAGTTACAAACTTTCGCTCCAGCATCCAATTGAGAAAACGTATCGCAATTTCTCTGTATACTCTTGGATCGTCTGCGGAGTATCGGAATATTGCAGTATCTTTCGAAGTGTCTGCAGCAAGTTTGTGCAATATTTTAATGGTTTTCTGCAGAGAAGTATGGAATACTCTTGCGATTGAGTACTTGAGCCAAAACATTTTTAATCAAGGAAAGGTTGAAGAGTGCGTCCAGGGATTTCAGCAAATCGGCTTTCCCCAATGTTTTGGAGCAATTGGTACGTTTACTTAAAAATTATCATAAAATTCAAACCTGAATAATTTATAAACTTCGAGGATGGAACCCATATCATAATAAAGCCGCCGAAAGGAGACGCATCCGACTACCACAATTTCAAGGGGTGGTACTCAAATGTTCTACTCGCGCTTGTTGATTATAGGTATATAAGAGAAAGTTATAATAATTAAATTTCTGAAATTTGATTCTAACACAGGTACAGATTTATGTATATAAATGTTGGTGCTCTAGGCCGGTGCAATGATTCAATGATCTTTGAACGTTCTAGGCTTAAGCAGAAGATTTTATCAAGTGATCTGTTTGAAAATAACTCAAAGGACATCGAAGGAACCTATGAGCCGATTTGCTTAATAGGAGACTCGGCATTCAGATTGGGCCGAAATATGATGAAGCCATACCCGTTTTCGGTTACAGCGCCCGAGATGGAAAAGAGATTTAATTATCAGCTGTCAAAGAGCAGACGCGTGGTTGAAAATGCTTTTGGTCAATTAAAAGGTCGGTTTAGACGTATTGGTAAAGGCATTGACAATAATCTGTTGCATAATATGCTAAACGAAAAAAACATCGCATTCCAGGGGCAATGGAGTGATTTTGAAACCCAACCACAAAGTCAACAGCCTTCTAATGAAGTTTTTGCCTGTTCTGGACCAAGAAGTGTTGCTGAGCAGGTTCGCAAAGCAATATCTGAATCATTTTCATATTCCACTGTGATGTATGATCAATATAATATAATATAATGTATATCAATAATATATCACAATACTATTAAAATAAACGCAAACTCTATTTATTTTTGGTATGTGGCAACTCTGCATTAAAACTGGCTTCAATAAATCGATCCACTTAATAAATCGTTTTATTTATAACCTGAATTTTACCTCCAACAAACAAGTTTAAAACACATACACACATACACTCCAAAAATCATAGACAAAGCAACCACTCAACTACGGCTCACAGACAAAGCACGTCAACAATAAACACTCAATAATCAAAAATCCCTCAAAACTCATACGAAATCACAACAATAAACACTCTGCATGCAACTCACGGAATGGCACCTGGTCCCAAGCGCCAACGGGAAAACACTCAGCCCGATATGAAGACAGGCAAAACCGTCGATGCAGCTCCGACATCAAAGGTCCTAGAGGCCATCAACAAGCGGTTTGCAGAGCAGGCCGAGCTTTTTGAGACCAAAATGCGGGAGACTGAAAGACGCATGATGACTGCACTGGATGCCAAGCTCGGTGCTCTTTCTACGGAGTTGCTGGGCCTTAGTCAGCGGGTCCAGAAACTGGAAAGCGAGAGTGGATCCATACGGGCACTTCGGGAGCAGGTGGGCCAGCTAGAAGCGAAGATCGCGAAATAACAGCGTCTCGAACGATCTTCGTATACATGGTGTTCCGTACCTTGAGGGTGAAGATTTAAGCGCTATGTTGAATGCGTTGTGTTCCGCACTAAAGGTGACTCCAGTTCCGAGCGTAGGCGAAATTTTCAGGGTCCGACGAAATAAGGCGGCACATTCCACCGTTGACCCAGTCATATTAATTAAACTTGAGCACGTGGGGGATAAAGTAAATATTCTGCTTGCAATCGGACAGCATCGCAGAGAAACAAAAAAACAACTGAGTCTGCTCATGCTAGGTTTTGACTCTGAAGCTGCATTCTTTGTCAACGAACACCTAACCAATGAGAAAAAGCATAAGCAGTTGACCGCAGTTTGTGCAGACGGTTGTTAGTAATGAGTTAATATGTCTAATAATTTAAGTAATAGATCCACAGCGGACAGTCGAACGTTAATCAGAGTGCTGAGCAATCATAAGAGTGGTCTAAATATATGTCATATAAATGCTCAAAGTTTGGCCAAAAAGATGGACGAAATCAGGTTTATGTTTGTCGATTCAAATGTAGATATTGTTTGTGTGTCCGAAACGTGGTTTACGTCCAATGTTAACAGTATGTCAGTATTGTGTCCAGGCTTCAATTTGTTTCGTTCTGATCGTGCTGGCCATGGGGGCGGTGCTACGATTTATGTAAAAAATAATATTAAATGTAAGATAATTTGCAAGCATCTATTTCTGGGACTGGAATCTAAATCTGAATACAATAAAACGCTCATAGGTTGCGTATATAGACCGAATTAAAATACGGAATATTCAGATTTAATTAATGTAATATCTGACATATCAATAAGATATTGTAACATTATCTTGACAGGCGATCTGAACAGTAACATGTTGATAGACATCTTGTTGATGAAATGAACTCACTTGGATTGAATCTAGTCAACGAAACTGAGCCAACTCATTTTTCAAGTACTCGGGATACCCTACTAGACGTATTTTTTGTAAATGACGTGAACAAATCGATTCTTTTTGATCAGATCTCGGCACCTGTCTATTCCAAACATGATCTGATTTTTATGACTTATGACATTTCTATTGACAGCAACAATTACTCGTTTGTTTTTAGAGATTTTAGTAGAATTGACTTAGGCTTGCTTAACATGGAATGTGATATATTAAATTTTGACGAGATTTATTTGATGCCAACCGTTGACTCGAAACTCGATCTTCCCAATCGCAAAATTTTGACTATTTGATGCTTTTGTACCACTCAGCCAAAAAACTATTAGGCCTGAACAACAAGCATGGTTTAATGACTATATTAAAAGTATCATAAAATCTTGTGATGAGGCTTATGCGAAATGGAAACGTTATAAAATTTCTATCCATGGTACACAATATAAGCGATTAAGAGCACGAGTTAGGAAGGCAATTGCGTCGTCAAAACGCTGTTACTACACGGATAAATTCAATCGAGCGGTTTCCTCAACTAAAAAATGGAGGCAAATAAAGCAATTGGGTATAGGAAAAAATAAAAACGAGTCCATTAAGGTTGAGGTAGACTCAAATAAACTAAACAGTGACTTTGTTAACTTGACAGTTCCCGAAGCGGATGATACTTTGTACCTGAGTCCTGATCTGAACTTTGATAATAGCTTTAGTTTTGCCTGTGTAAGTCAAATTGCTGTTATAGAATCTTTCCGTAAAGTTAAGTCAAATGCTGTCGGTCTCGACGAAATAAACCCTAAGTTTCTCAAAATTTTGCTCCCAAACATAGTACACCATATTACACATATTTTTAATACGGCGCTGACAATTTCGCTGTTTCCTTGCGATTGGAAATTAGCCAAAATCATTCCCATCCCAAAAGGAAATAATGAATATAGACCGGTGTCAATTTTACCATTCTTATCTAAGGCTTTTGAGCAGATCATGGCGGGTCAGATTTTAAGCTATGTATCAACGTACTCTCTGCTAACTGACAAGCAATCTGGGTTCCGGAAAAGCAGAAGCTGTACTTCCGCAGTATGTAAGGTCGTAGAGGACATACGGAGTAAGATGGATGACATCATTGTTTCTTTAATTACGCTCCTTGATTTCAGCAAAGCTTTTGATACTGTCAATCATAGGATACTGTGCAATAAACTTCAAAGACTATTTAACTTTAGTACTAGTGCAACAAAGTTAGTCAATTCATATCTCTGTGATCGCCGTCAGGCAGTTGTTACGTCTTCTAGTTCAAGTTCTAGATCATCGTCTTTTCTGTCAATTAAACGAGGTGTACCCCAAGGATCAATTTTAGGTCCGTTGCTGTTCTCGATGTATATAAATGATCTCCCTTGTTATGTGTCGTATTGTAACTTACATATGTACGCAGATAATATAAATAAACTTATAAAGATCTGCAATAAGGACATTAGTGCGGTCAATGAATGGTCCAAGTTGATCGGTTTGGCAATTAACCCTTCGAAATCGAAATGTATGGTCATTTACAAAAATATGTTAGACACTGAAAGCTTACCACGATTAATTATTGACAACACACCAATCGAGTATGTGGATCAAGTCACTAATCTTGGGATTACGTTGAATCGAAACCTAACATGGAATAATCACGTTAATAAGGCAGTAGGCAGATCCTTCGCTCTTTTAAGACAACTTTATCTGACACAGAGAATTCTTCCAGTGAAGATTAAACTCCTAATCGCCAAAAGCTATTTAATACCGTCACTTGATGCATGCACCCAACGAAAACTAAATGTGGCCTTTAACAGCATTGCAAGGTATGTGTTCGATTTCAAGAGGGGCCAACCAGAGCTCCCAAAAAAGGGTCGACCGAAATAATCTAAGCAGTCTGCTCCCAAAAATGACATAGAAAACTGAGTAATTTCGGTCTCTCTCTGAGCAAGACCCATTTTTTCGTTTCAGTCATGCTCTCGGTCTGAGCTTTTTTCTGAGCAAAAACACAAATCGGTCCTGCTTTGACAACATATTCATGAACAAATTTTCGAACTCATGAAATTGGGGTCTTCAAATGAGCACTCTGTAAAAAGGGGTAACAAAACGGGTCATTTTTAATTTTTTTTTTTTAATATAAAATTAATTTAAAAAAAAAATTTGAAACTAAAAGAAAAACACCAATATCTTAATGCTAAAAGTATTTTATTAGTTTCTTATGAGTTAAGTTTCACAATTAATAAGGATTTAATATTTTCAGGGCTTAGGGAACTTCTCTTCTCCGATAGTATAAAATTAAGTGCCGAAAAGCATCTTTCCACAGACACCTGAGTTGCAGGTGTGGCCAAAATAATCTGAGCAAGATCGCATAAGTGGGGTGACTTAAATTTCATTGTGTGGTAAAACTGGGTAATGTCATAATTTAATGGTAAGCGACCATTTGCCACATTGAAATTTTCAATTTCAATGCAAATATTTTTTAGTTTTTCCGATGCTGGCTCATTTTGGTTTTGGGGAAAGGGCTGCATATTATCTAAATATGTTGAAAATAGCGAAGGTTCTTCGGAAGCTCTGTAACTATTTGATGAATTATCTTCAGTGGGCTGGATAGATTCAGCTTCAAAGCCTGTTGTTGCATTCACCTTAAATACAAATAACATTATTATTATTTCATTAATTGCATATATGATAAAGATAGTTTTATAAAAAGCAGACAATAGTACTAAGAATATTCTGCAATATTACTACTTAATCTATTACAGGACCTAGATGCTTTTAAAACACTTTTACATAAATTTCTGTATCTTACTTGCTTCAGTTCAAGCATGCGGTATGCTTTTTTTTTTAAATTTTGCTTTGCCAGCAATTTTTGATGCTCATTTAAAATCAAATTGATGCGGGGATCCATATAAATTGCGGATAGTAATGCTTCATTTTCCAGTAACTTTACCTCTCTTACTTTGAGTTGGGCTAACAATTTTTTCCCCAAATAGTTTTGGCTTTTTTTGCATTTTAACTTTAATTCCATCCATGTTGTGAAGAAATCACTGTATAGCAGTTGCTCTTTTTGCAATTTTAGGGTCACATCGTATGGGTCCTTAAATGCATCGACGTATAATTCGACCCAATCCCAATCAACACGGCTTGAAATTGATAGCTTCGTGACAAACTCCTTCAGATCTAATAATTTTACCAACATACAGTAGGTGGAGTTCCATCTTGTGATGACATCCAGTGTTGGTATGCTTATATTTTGCTCAATCAAGATACGTCTGCATCAACTCAAATGTATTGCAATGTGTGGGTACTAAACTTTTAACTTACCTATGTTTTCCAGTACGCAGAGTTTTACAAAAGTGGCGGCAAGCGTTGACTTTTTCGCAAATATCGCCTTGCTTGTTGACGTCGTACACGCATAACTGAAGTGTGTGCGCTGCACACCTCACTAGATGAATGTTTGCAAGTTCTATTGCCTCTATTTTTTCAACTATTTCATCGCTTGTCTCATCATTGTATAACATTGCATCTTCGGTGGCATTATCGTTCATTAACTCAATGGCCTTAATCATATTCCTCCCATTGTCGGATGTTATGCTAGATATGTATATTAAATATATTTTTTTAGAATATTGTAGAAAAGAATATTTAAATTGCATATAATTTTGTTCTTACCTAAAAATTTGTTCCAGTCCAATATCGTACTCTTTTATTATATCTAAAATTTTCTCTTTTATGTAAGCACCTGTATGTGACTGGAACAATTGAACCATTCCAAGGGTTTTAATAAGGATTTCCGATTTCAAGTTGGTCGAGTGGATTATTTGCATATTTACACCTAGAATTGCTTTTTCCAATCTTGTTGCCACATCAATTTTTAATGAAATAAGCTTTCCTCTTGTGAGAGACGTAATCTCATTTTTAATTGTTTCTTCGCGATTTTTTACGTAAATCATTATATTTCTTGAAGTTATGGGAGGCATTCCCAGTGCTTTGAAAATAGGGCCTATTATTTCGCGAAATCCCTCGCTATCCAAATGTTTAAATGGTCTTCCATCAGTGGTAACTATTTTAACTAATGAAGAGACTATTGTTTCTTCATTTGTTTCATAGGTAATTTTTTTCAATTTTGCTGGTTTTATATCATTTTTGGCGACACAAACTTGAAAATCTTCAAAAAGGTCGCGATGTTTGGCCAGCAAATGCCTTCTTAGATTGGTCAAGTGCTTTCCAATTAACTTGACGCCGCACACGTTACATAGTGATATGTTAGTGATTTTATCAAATTGAAAAAATGCGTGGAATTTTTTATTTTCTTCGCGATTCATTATTTTTATTTAAATTTGAATTTTTAAAATTTTTTTAATGATTTTGAAATTTTTTCTTTATTTTTATCAAGATGTGATGTTGCTTAAGCACAAATTCATACACAAATGACCCTATTTTCGTTTGAGCTCAGAAAATCGGTCTCTGAAAAACCCAACCGAAATAAAATCGAACCGAATGGTCATTGCTCGAGCATTCCCTTATTGACATAAAAATCAATTGAGTGTGTTTTCTCTCAACCGTTTTGGGATCTGTCCGAACGAAACAGGTCTTTTCTAGACAGTATGAAAGGGTCGACCTTTTTTTGCAAGCTCTGGGGCCAACACAACAAATTTTTCAAATAAAATATTTAACATGTCACTGATGGCATTTATAAAATTTAGGATATTATTCTTTACCCATAAAGTTCTAGTGACTAAAGAGCCAGCATACCTATATGACAAACTCAAATTCGCATTCTCCAGAAGGACTAGAAACCTCCTCTCTTATCGTTGTAAGCTTACTGCATCTGAGAAACATTTCTATATCAACGCTGTTCGCTTGTGGAATGATCTACCGCAAACCATAAAAGCAACCGTTAACACAACACATTTTAAAGACAGACTTACTAAACACCTACAAATCAATTAAATAATTAAAGAATCAATATAATGTAATTTAACATAATTTAATTTAATTCAATTTAAAATACGAAAACATTAGAGTTAAGATACGAGAATTCATGTCAATACCCTTAATTATCATTAATATCAATAATATTGTACTTTAACACTCAAAATATTCAATGTAGTGACTAGTGTAATAATTTATAAGTAAACTCTCTACTTGTAACACTAGGAAACAAATAAATAAATAAATAAATAAATATAAGATAATTTTATGTTATTATTTATTATTTTAATTTAGGTTTAATAGAGATAGCTTTTTAAAATTGGCAGTTCGATTTTCCAGTGTTGCAAAATATAAAATTGACAATGTTATCACTCTGTTAATAACATTTTATTTACCAACACTGGTTCCGACAGTCGCTAACAACAGCGGCAGTCACTAATTTAAACTGTCAACTGTCATAAACTGTCATGTTTTTGTATGAGCAGGGACTGAATTTGTGACTTCCACTAGATCAAGGTGTACTTATTTAAGGTGACGTCTTCGATTAGGTTGCCCTCTTTTGAGGTAACTATTTTGACAGTTTAAGCAAATTTTCGTTCCAGCACCTCTCTCTCTGAGAGCCGAGAGAGCACTTTTGACGAAGACGTCACCTTATATAAGTACACCTTGCACTAGATTTTTTGGTTAGTGACCTGTTAGTGGCTGCAGTGTAAAATGGGTATTAACATTCGCCATTATTTCGGTGTTGCTAAGGGTCCTGAATTGCTTCTCATCATTTATATTAATTTATAACCGCGATTTTTATCTGATATTAATGAGAATAAGCTGAATAATAACAAAAAAAAAAAAAAAACGTTATTTAAAAACAAAAGAGTTTTATACTCAAAAATGTGGGTGCTATATGTTGTTTTTGCGATTTGCATTGGACAACCGTGGCGTGGAATAAATTTGAAAGGCTATTGAATTACTCCACATTAATGGTAGTCCGTCTACCAAATTTGGTTGTACTAGCCCTCAAAGCGGTTGAGAAAAAAAAAAAATTTCAGGATTTAAATTTTGCGCCAAACCTTCTGACAAGTGTTGCTCACTTTTAAAAAGTGTGACCCTTTTTGTGGAACCGAGCTGCCAACTTAGACACATTTCTAAATGTGACGTTAAAATCAAGATGAGAGAACGAAAAAAGTTAAAGCCTACATTTAGAGTAAAGTTCCCTATGAGTAAAGTAGGCTTTAAAATTAAGATGAAAAAATGGCACTAAACATTTAGTTTTGGTAAGATTAAGGCTAAGACCATTGTTTGGTTGGTCAATCATTTAAAATATTTAGCTCACAGTTAGAAACACCTATTCAATCATTCAATCTACACAAAGGATACATACATCTGGACATCGTCTGCGTACATATGGACATTACACATTGACAGAGAACTGGGCAGATCATTTACATATAACGAGTACAGCAAGGGCCCAAGAACTGATCCCTGCGGGACTCCTCTTGTCAATTGCTGAAAGGACGAAATTTGAGTAACAGTCACCATTGCTTGAAGTCTACAAGTGATATATGAAAAGATTAATCTTGTTGCAGTGCTATAATCATTTTAATTTTTGAGCACAATAGGTTATGTTTTATGGTATCAAATCCTTTGCTGTAGTCCAACAGTGTTAATAACACAGCCACACCAAAAAAAAGTCATGTTTTGATCTGGGTGACTCACTATGCCTACTATATGGATTTTGGGTCGCTGAATCCGATTCCGAAGTCAATTTTTTTCCAGCACGTCAGGTTTTTTAAATAATCGCAAAAAACAAAATGGCGGACACGTTTTTGAAAAATTCGTCGGATTTCTTCCATTACTCGGGGGTTTTTGGGGTCGCTAATCATGAATTTGAAGTCAATTTTTGGAAAAACTCATCGGATTCGTAAAAAATTCGTTTTTCTGGGGTTTTTGGGGTTGCTGATCACAAAACTTATCGGCCTAGCTTGAAATTCGTTACTCGGGGTCTTTGGGGGTCGCTGATCCCGAATATGAAGTCGATTTTTAGAAATTCAAATGGCGGATCCAATATGGCGAACTCTTTTTTGAAAAACTCATCGAATTCGTATGAAACTCGTTACCCGGGGGCTTACAGGGTCGCTGAATTTGAAGTTAATTTTTAAATATTTAAAATGGCGAATGAAATATGGTGAATAAAAAAAAAACGTTTTTAATGGATCCGCCATTTTGTTTTTTGCGATTGACTTCGCATTGTGAGATCCTTAGATCAGAACATGACTTTATTTGTGTTGCTGTGTAATATAACATCGCCCTTATCCATATTGCACTTTATGTGTTCCACAATTTTAAATAAAGCAGTTGTGCAACTTTTGAGGTTTCAAAAACTGGCTTATTCGTGTAGCTATGAGAGTTTCAATCACTTTTGACAAAAAAGACAGAATTGATATCGGTCGGAATTCATTGTTTAATTTTGGGATGGGAAGAATTTTGGCAGCCTTTGAAATAGCAGGAAATACCGACCTACCTATAATATTATTATTATTACTATTACTATTATTATATATGGGTCAGGATCTGTGGTAAAATTACTTTAACAAATTTGGGGCTAACGTCATCTATTCCAACAGCTCCTTATAAAAAAAATCAGTCATTTTCGTATAAGAACGTGGCTTTCAGCGTGCTAACAGGGGCGAAAGGCGCAAATTTGTAACCGTGTAAGACCGAGTTCGTGCTAAGAGAGTCCGTGTCTAGCGAGGGCCAAGTGTATTAAATTATCTGTTTTCAGTAGCAGACAATTTATTTTTTAATGATAACATAGCTTAAAATTAAATTATTTAAATATGATTTAGAATGTATTTGTGTATAATTTTAAATTAAATTCTCAGACTTACCGAATTTTGTATACTGGACACTCGTAAATATTTTTTGTGTCCTGCTTATCCTGTGTAACTGCTTTTATGTATATAACTGGCATGGCTGGAAATAATTCCTTATTAAGTGCATCAGTAATTGTACTCATCTTCATATCCCAACGAGCACCTTCCATAAATAAGCCGTTTACATAGGCTCCCTCCCGTGGCGCTGAGCTGCGGGGTTGTTAATTGTGAAGTTATAAGACTTAAACTTTCGGCTGTATATGCTTACGTAAATTCCTCTTTAAATTTTTTAGTGACATCGCAGTTAAGACACATTCGGTCTAACGGCCATTCATTTTTACGAGCTGTCTGCTGCATAATAGCAGTCAGTAATGATTGAGGATTAAAAAACCCTGCTAGCCAGATGGAAGAGGGCAATCGAAAATCAGAAACCCAGCTCTCCAACTCACGTAAACGTAGCATGAGGTCGCCGAACCAGGATTGCAGTCCAAGTAAACTTGGATAGGCAAGTTTAGTCCACTGTTCTGGCACTTGATCCATATAGAGGCATAGCATAAGGTCCTCCATGATTGACGATATAGTTAGTTCACCCTTAAGACCTAAGTCCAATTCATTAAGGGAACGTCTAAGCTCAGCCATAAGAATGTTCATTCTCTCACATTCTTGGAAAGCTACTATAATATACGGATTACGATCCTCTACACGACCCATAAGCTCTGATATGTTAAAAGGCGTAGGAACCTTATCAAGTAAATCTTCAATAACGCCCTTAATAATATCCTCCTGAGATGCAGATTCAGCACCACCTCCCGAACCGCTCGACATCCGGGGTTGCAACTCAAAGACAATACGAAAAAGGCGCTCTGAAACGGTAGTGAGAAAACCAATTTCAGCATTCAAATTTAATCCATAAAGGGAAGGACTCTCTGGTGGCAAGTTTTCATCGAGGTAAAGATGATATCCTGCATATTTTAAAATTCCCGGGGCTGGAAAGCCCGGGCAAAATTCCAGATCGCCATCAATCAGTTCCGGCTGCATAAATTCTTCAAGATAAGTCCGGCATAATCGACGATCCCAGTCATCTGTGATGTGACCACCGTACATAATTTCTCCAAACAAATAGCGGAGGTCTTCCCAAGGAACGCGTGTGTTAGCCTCTAAGTAGTTGAATAACACATAAACTGATATTGTTAGATCACCGACATTAAATGGATATGAACGATTCCATCCTTGTGGTCCAAATTTGCGACGTTCCGCCACGACCGCATGAAAATAACAAAGCGAAAAAAGAATGGCCTTGAATTCTGTTTCCTTTGAGCACATCTCAAGCGTTTCATCACTAAAATTATCGAGTGCTTTATGTACATTGGCCATCATTCCCGTTGGTGGCTCATTTGTTATCTTAATGGCAGATTCCAATATTCCCTGTGGTAAAATGTGCATAGCTGGATCACCTGCTGGCTCAGCGCTTAGGAAAAGTCTATATTTTGGATTCACATTTATAAGTGAGGCTTCTATTTTCTTTTCGAGACTCTGAAGCCAACGTGCTACCAAGTGAATATTTTGTAATATAACCCAGTGGCCTTGTTGCGCTGCCGTTTCAATAGCTTTTTCGGCAATGATTTCCTGTCCTTGACCTAGGGAGACACTATGGAAGTTTTCATAATCGAAACTGTACCCCAATACTTTCCCAATTTTTTCCACATCCTTAAGGGGATCTACACCTGGCGATAAAACAAAAAAAATATGAGTTTCAGGACTAGACTCCTTAAATGTCTTAGAAAACTCTATTGATCTTGCATCTATATATTTGGAGCCTAATTTTTCATCAATAAAACCCTTCATGGCGTAAGACATCCGATCAGGACGAATGCACCGCATGATACAGAGTCTTTGAATAGCCGATTTTGCTTTCCACTCGCCAGGCAGTTTTTCATTCTCAGGACTCTCTGAGTCAATGAATTTCATCCAGCGTTTATGGGAGCCCTCGATATCCTTTTCAAGACCTTTAAAAGCCGGCAAATTATTTAATGAGCGTATACCGCCCCACCCGACATGAGTCAGCCAAGAGAAGTTTGAGGTTTGATTTGGCATATATGGAAAGCGGAGAAGAAAATCGAGTTCAGTGGGGTCTACTTCTCCGATATTCACTAAAATTTGAAGACACATTTGAGTAAGAAAAATTAGTTTGTCTTGCTCAAAAAGCCCACGTGATGTATAAATATAACTGGAATAAGTAATTGATTCCATTAGATTTTCAACGCGTTCTTTGAGTTTATCTGCTGGAGTAGAGTTAAGCATGGCATTATTAAAAACAACTGTAAATGCTTTTAGTGAAAACTGATAAATTGGATTGATCTTAAATAAATCGTTAAGAATAAAATATATAATGGAAGCGCGCTCAGCAGCGGGTCGGTATGCTTCACGTGCTGAGTCAATTTGAACACCCGTTATTCTTGCTTCAGCTACCTTTACTTCAATTTCGTCGGCAGTTTTTTTAGTTTTCTCAAGATTCATTACCAAAGTTATATCTTCAAGAACATTATCACCAGCAGACGATAAGCGTGCCAATAGATCATCTTCCAAGAGCTTAAGAGTTATTTTAAAATGATTTTGCTGCTGGGTCAGCCGAGTACGCATGGATTCTAAGTCTGGTCGTTCGACCTTAACTACCTCTGCAAGTAACTGGTCTTCTAATCCATCCCTAGTCACCGTAAAATTAATAAGAGTGGTTTGAGCTTGCATTTCAGGCTTGTAGTGCGGGTTGGCCAATTTAGTATGTAAAATTAACCGAAAGTTTGGATTAAAATCAATCTCGCGATCGCCAATCTTTAAAATTGTGCCCTTTTTAATCAACATGCGTCCAAGTAGTGGATTGAGTACGGCGTCAATGTTTTCGCCAATGTTTTCTATTAGGAGCACACTACCATTACTAACAGCTCGTTCTACATAATCGAGATATCCTCGTTGTGTAAGACGCAATACAACTAATCCGGCTCCATATTTTGCTTTTACCCATTTGATACCCTGTCTGTAATTTAATTTAGTCTAGCTATTATCTTTAAAATAAACAAACTTACAGTTGTGGATCAATCATAAGCGGATAGCGCTGGGACTGAACCAAAATGGCAGCATTTTCTGCGGACATTCTATCACTTGGTAAGCCTTGATTGTTCCACTCAGCTATTTGTGCGTCATCACAGATCATTTCAAAGGGATCTTCCCCCTCCGTCGAAGGTATTGGTGGCTGTAAGACAGAGTATCTATAACTATTATATTTAAATATTAATTTCTGCAAAGTACAGAAAGTCTTGAAGAATTTTTGATACAACGGTTTAAGCCATAGAAAATTTTTTGTAAGACAGAGTATCTATAACTATTATATTTAAATATTAATTTCTGCAAAGTACAGAAAGTTTTGATGAATCTTCGATACGACGGTTTAAGCCATAGAAAAATTTGTGTGTCTGTTCGTGGAACAGTTCACCTAATAAACTAGGTTCGGAATAGACACCTGCATGAATACATACATATTTCAGAGATTAAAAACAAAGTCGGTTGCTTGTGGTGAAATTAAGAAGATAAAATAAACAAGTTGGAAGGACTTTTGTCGAGAATTTTAATATAGAATAGAATTATAGAAATTAATATTACTGCGAACGGTAGTTCGCGCAAGTGACGCTAGTACGATGGGTGCGAAGATGGAAAGTTTTAGTCCTAACTTACAGAATGGCATATTAATGCAATTGCAACTAGTTCAAAAGATAAATAAATGTGAAATTTTTAGTATTAAATTGCTAAAAAAAAAAAAAGCTTAGTTTGAATGATGGGTATTTATCCCTCTTCGAAAATTTAGAATTGCTCTACGACTTTTTGAAAAAAACCACTAGTTTACCGGGAAAACGCTAGATCCCGCTATTAATATATGACCTATATATCGTTGAAAAGCTAAGATTGAGGTCATTTATCATGATCATCTACAAAATTTTACAATTGAAAAAAGGCTTTTCGTAAGTGTCACTGTATTAGACAGTTGCTTTCTCATGTTTATTGGCAATAACTCTCTGTTCTGTTCATTCGCCAGATGGTCAATATAGTTCGCTGCAAATGTTAAGAAATTATGCATGAGGTTTGACATGGCGTACGTGCCAAAATAATGTTTGACAGTGATTGTTGTGCGTGTATTCTTGAGTGATTGCGTTAGACAGAGAACACTAGATATCCCTTGCAACTTAAGGTAGTATGATTAGCATTGGCCAAATGTTGCATTTGAAGAGGAAATACAATTACAAATTGACCACTTAAAAGTGCACTCAAGATTATTCGCCATTAACAATTTTTGGTAAAATTCTGTTATATGCCGAAAGCTTCAAAAAAAAAAAAAAAAAAACCCCAAATAGCGGGTAATTTATCAAGAATTTAGAAAAAAAAATTAATTTGGGGACTCAAATAGTTTAATTTTAAAAAATCTTTAAAGTTTGTATAGAAAATTGCTATTTTTTGTTGTTGCTTTTTGAAACTTGTCACTATTACAGCTCGTTTACCAACACTGTTTTTGTGATATGAATCCGATTTTGAACCAATTGAACTGTAAGATTTTTTGGAATGTTTACCAACACTGCTTCGTAGCTTTCCTGTGAATTTTAAACCTTAATTTGAAAATAATTATCTCTTTTAAAAAATATTGGGGCCCTGAAAAGGGCCGATTTGGTGACACAGTGACATGTGACAAAGTGACATAAAGTCACCTTAAACTTCATCGTCATCACCGCCGTCATCGTCTTCCTAAAGGGTGGGGGGGAATATATAAAAGAGCCGAAAGCAAAAATAAATTTAAAAAAATCGTAATTAAAGCGCAGCAGGCAAAATTTTTTTTTAAAAAAATCGCGCGATTTTTTAAAAAAAAAAAAAAAACCTGCGGCGCATTTTTTTCCTTCATTCAACATACCACAGAGAACCTTACATCTTCATTAATTACAGAAACAGTAGATGGATTATAAAGTTGCCCTATGGCCATGAAAATCTCATGAATTCGGCTGGGGATGTCTCTATATGTCTTTTTAAATTGGAACTTTGCCAGGTAGCCAATATAGTGCTCCTTTCTTCGTCCATAACTTGGGATCTCGCCGCGCATGTCCCGCCACAGTCTTTCAATATTTTGATTGTGTGCCCCACTGTCTGGATCAACAAAGTTTTTAGAGTGGTTAACTGTTTGGTGGTTGAATCCTTCTTCCTTCAAACAATTATACGCCTTCCAACAATCGGACATGATGGTGGTTCCATCAGCTATCCGTTCCTTTATTATGGTTAGCAATGTTGCCGAGTCCCGGCATTTCACTGGCTGAATAAAAAAGGCGCCACTATCCCTTTCTATTCCTCCGAACATCCAATCATCCGTAACCACTCGTCCACAGTTATATTTTCTTTTTCCCACTTTTGCCTCGTCTATCTCTACTATTTTTCCTGGGCCTCCGATAGTAGGACGACTATTTGTTATGCTCCAGTCTATGTAGACCTCGCGGAGAAAGCTTCTCCAGTCAGTCACAGATTGACGACACCAGCCTAGTTCAGAAAGAAGAGCTTCTGTTTCGGATTTTAGCCCGACAGAATCATACACAACAAAGTTGCATATGTCTTCTATCTGCAGCCTCGATCCGGCGAAAAATGTGTTCACGCGTACACTCTCTTGAAAGCTGCACTGAGCTCTAATTTTCTTCTTCTTTCCTATCTGCTGTGCAATCGACGCTCTGCAACTAAAAAAAAGCGATGCCCCGTTACGTGACGAAATCATGGACGTTGCACCACATTTTGGACAAATCCGTTCACGTAAAATCACATTGTGATTTCGTAAGAACTCAAGCAATTGGTCATTGCTAAATTTATGGAATTTAATTATTGATAAATTGCAGCCAGTGCACGACATTTTGCTGACAAATAATTTTTGACAGTTTCCCGTTATAAATAGTGTTGGTAAACATGATATTAATCGGACAGTTCCGATTCGGAATCAAATTACATAAAAAGTGTTGGAAAACGGCTGAAAAGAGTGAAAAGTTCCACAAAGCAACATCAAAAAAGTTCATTTTTATTGGAATTTTCAAATATTTTTTAAAATTAAACTATTTGAGTCCCCAAATTAATTTTTTTTTCTAAATTCTTGATAAATTACCCGCTATTTGGGGTTTTTTTTTTTTTTTTTTTTGAAGCTTTCGGCATATAACAGAATTTTACCCAATTTTTTATTGAAACTAACACTAAACGGTCGCTCGTTTATTTAATCAATTTCATTCCGCCCTGCCACAGAACAATCCACAAAATATTTTTGGGCGAAACGATATAGCTCTCAATCCACTGGCATCCGATGCTGCCGCCTGGTTCGATTTAGATTTTCGGGATCAGGTTCAGCTATACCAAATTTTTCAACTATAATTCGAAGTAAGGGATTTTTTTAAATTTATATGGAACCACTTCTGTTTACTTAAAATTAAGTAAGCATTAAAAAAATAGCTCTTTTGAGGTAAAACTAGTTTTACTGCAAAATTCTTTTACTTATTGTGCAATTTGTGAAAACATTTGTGGGCGGTTGTAACTCTGCTAGGTGACATCGCCTTAAAATTGTTATTAGCTGAGAAATGTCCAAGTGCCATTAAAAATCAAGGAAGTAAAAGGAATCACGAGCATAATGTAAGTAAATTGGTTTCTTTGTATTATTATTACAATTTTTTGTTTTATTAAAGGTGAAAACATCGCAGTGCAAGCCAAGACGCTATAATAATTGATTTTATGAGGAAGCACCCGGACATTGCCCGAAACTTTACTAAAGGGGACAGGGTAGCTGTGGCAGCAGCTTGGAAAGATTTTGGGGCTTAAGCTAAATACAGTGGGCCAATCAAAACTGCGGAGGAGTGGCGTTGTGTAAGTAG
The DNA here is from genome assembly GCA_951394115.2 of Drosophila phalerata. Taxonomy (NCBI): domain Eukaryota; kingdom Metazoa; phylum Arthropoda; class Insecta; order Diptera; family Drosophilidae; genus Drosophila; species Drosophila phalerata. The sequence continues at coordinate 164,246 of CATOAP020000073.1, forward strand.
CTAGTCAATTGCAATTATTTGTAAGTATTTTTGTTCATTGTTTACAACAGGTATGGAAAGATTGGAAGCTGGGTATTAAGAAGAAAATTACCCATAACAAGAGGGAGAGCCGAGCAACAGGCGGCGGGCCGTTCAATCAGGAGTGGCCGGCGCCAAAACATTTGGCATCTTGCAGCCAAATACCGAGGAGAAGGAGAATGTTGAAGAAATAGACGAAGGTACGTACAAAATTAACAGATTTTCAAAAGCTATTCAATTAAATTTTTAATTTTAGATACTTCACCAAAACATCCGAGGATGGATGCTCCAACTTCCAAAAAGGCGAGTCAAAACAAAGAAAAAGCGCCGAGCGAGGGCAGGCTGGCTGCAATGGTGGCGGATGAGAGCAAGGTCCTCCAAGAAATAAGACGCGAGCTGGTGGGGCTAAGAAAGAAATCTGAAGAAATGTTGGAGGAGCGGAAAAGAACGAATTCTATCTTAGAAAAATTAGTTTCAGTTCTTGAAAATAAATTCAATTAAATATTAAAATTAACATTTCATTTATTTATTAAATAACAAATAATTACAATAGAAACTGAAAAGTTGTTTTTGGCTGATCCGAATTTGTTACATAGTCAACTTCTTCGTGTCCATCATCAACTTCGACAATTTAAAAATCCATTTCTTTATATTCGCGGCATAAGTTATGAAGTGCACAGCACACATTTATTATGCACGTCACCTTTAAGAGGCTATACAGTAGAATCTCTTGGAGTAATCTAAATCGACTTTTAATTACTCCAAAAATTCTCTCAATTACATTTCTTGCAGAAGCATGACGAAGGTTAAATGTATGTTGACTCGTCCCAGCTCTTAGATTTCTGTAAGGCGTAAGTAGAAAGGACTCAAAGGGATAACCCGAATCCCCAGTAATTTCTGTGGCACCCCTGATATTGTTTTTCTTCCCAGTATTCCATCAAATCCTCCTCAATGCAAAGTGGCTTAGGATCGTAGCATGTAATTTCGGAGAATGCAGTGTTAAGATCGTCATCGTCATGTTACGTCCATTATCCGATGTGACGAAGTGAATTTGTTCTTTTGTCAAATCAAAATCTTCTAAAACCGATAGTATTTCGCTACATAGGTTGATGGCTGTGTGGCTATTGTACAGCAAATGAACGTCAATAATTATGCACACTGCTACTTGTCCACCACCATTGTTATCAATTTTGAAAAGCTCGCGCACCGCTTGATTTGTTTTTCGACCCATTTTTATACCCTGAGCCCATTAAAAATGGGCAAAAAAGGGTATAATGCATTTGGCAGAATGTATGTAACAGGCAGAAGGGGGCGTGGCAGACCCCCAAAAGTATATACATTCTTGATCAGGAACAACAGCCGAGTCGATTGAGACATGTCCGTCTGTCTGTCCGTCTGTTTGAACGCGTCGATCTCAGAAACCATAAGAGCTAGAGACTTTAAACTTGGAATGTAGGTTCCTGGATACCGTACGCAGATCAAGTTTGTTTTTATTTTTGGATCGGACAACTATATAATATAGCTGCCATAGGAACGATACATCGAAAATTAAGTTTTAGTATGAAAAGCTTCTTTAATTTTTGAAATATCTCAACCAATCTCACACGATATACATTTGGGGTGGTATTATACATCCTGACCAAATTTGGTTAAAGTCGGCCCACTATATGATATAGCTGTCATAGAGACGCTCTGCCGAAAATCAAGCATATGTATGAAATAGTTTTTTGTTTTTTGAGATATCGTAACCAAACTGTTAGAATATGCATCTGGGCTGTTATTATACATCCTCACCGAATTTGGTCCAAATCGGAACACTATATCATATAGCTGCCATAGAGACGCTCAGTCGAAAATCAAGTTTAAGTAAGAAAAAGTTTTTTTTTTTAGAGATAGCCTAACCAAACTGATAGAATGAACATTTAAGTTCGTCTCATATATTCTGGCCAAATTTGGTTCAGATCGGACCACTATATCATATAGCTGCAATAGAGACGCTCAATCGAAAAGTAAGTGTTAGTATGAAAAATGTTTTGGTTTCTTGAGATATCTTAACCAAACTGATAGAATATGCATTTAGGTTGGTTTTGTACATTCTGACCAGATTTGGTTCAAATCGGTTCCATTTATCATATAGCTGCCACAGGAACAATTGGCCGAAAATCAACTTTTATAAAAGAGTACCTGGGCTCAGGGTATTCTACTGTCGAGCGTGCTCGACTGTAGCCGCACCTCACCGCGAGCGAAGCGAGCCGGGGGTAGGCGAGCGAAGCGAGCAGGGGGCGGAGCCCTCTTGTTTTTGTATATAACTTATTATATTTATAATTCTCTTTATTATTTGGCAATAATATAGAGAAACAAGTTGATTTATATCTATATACCGAGCTTAAACTGATTGAGAACTATACCTTTAAGGGAATTAAAATTGAAATACCTAATGCTTAAAAACTATATAATTTTTCGTTATGAGTAACAATATGTAATTAACCATAGGAGTAATAGCACAGGGGAATAAGTTCGCTCTACTGAATTTGTTATTTTTTGTCTTCAGAACCAATAGTGTAATTTCTATCTTGATTATAAGCGGAGATATTCACAAAGACTTTTTTTTTTAAAGCTTCATATGATAAAAGTCTTTACAGACTTTTATTTTATTCAAAAAAAAAGACTGGAAAGACTTACAAAGACTTATAAAATAATAATCAAAAATAATGATTAATTTTAATTTTAATTTTTTTTAAATTATAGAAACGGTTAATTTAAATTAAAAAACTTAGGGCCGTTTTCTCATCATGAGAAAGTTTTTTAATTTAAATTAATCGTTTCTATAATAACCTTACAGTCTAGACAAATTGGCCTTGAAGGAAACTTTGATTTTCTTGTCAAAAATTTAGTTGCAGGCAGGCTGTAAGTTACAGGGTGGATCATCCATACTATAAGGGCTTAACATTCGCCAACTACGATTATTTCGGTGTTGCTAAGGGCAACGCCATAAAGTATATAAATTATTGCATACCTTTAGGGTCCTGAATTGCTTATCATCATTTATCCTAATTTTTAACCGCAATTTTTATCTGATATTAATGAGAATAAGCTGAATAATGGCTAAAAATAACACGAAACGTTATTTAAAAACAAGCGGGAAAGGCTATAGTCGAGATCCCGACCATATGATACCCGTTACTTACTTTAATATATTGAAAAGTACTTTAAAGAAAATACTTGTTTTGGTCTGAAAACTTTAATTCGCCATAACTGTCGTTCTACATGTCCGATCTTAATGCGATTCAATGGGATGATAGATAACACTAATAGATAACGCTAATAATCACAAAAAACGTATTATCTCAAAAACTGTGGGTGTGGTGGTTTTTCGCGATTTGCGGGGGCGGAGGGGGCGTGGATTAAATTTGAAACAAACTTGATCTGCGTGGGGTATATAGAAGTCTTTTAGTGAAAGTTTGGTATCTCTATCTCTTATGGTCTTTGAGATCTAGGCGCTCTTACGGACGGACAGACGGACAGACACACATGGCTATATCGACTCGGCTATTGATGCTGATCAAGAATATATATACTTTATGTGGTCGGAGAAGCCTCCTTCTCCCTGTTACATACATTCCAACGAACACAATATACCCTTATACTTATTTTTTATAAGTAACGGGTATAACAAAAGAGCTTTATACTCAAAAATGTGGGTGCAATATGTTGTTTTTGCGATTTGCATTGGACAACCGTGGCGTGGAATAAATTTGAAAGACTATTGAATTACTCCACATTCATGGTAGTCCGTCTACCAAATTTGGTTGTACTAGCTCTCAAAGCGGTTGAGATATAGGCACAATTCACACAAAATTTCAGGATTTAAAATTTTGCGCCAAACCTTCTGACAAGTGTTGCTCTTTTTTAAAAAGTGTGACCCTTTTTGTGGAACCGAGCTGCCAACCTAGACACATTTCTAAATGTGACGTTAAAATCCAGATGAGAGAACGAAAAATGTTAAAGCCTACATTTAGAGCAAAGTTCCCTATGAGTAAAGTAGGCTTTAAAAATAAGATGAGAAAACGGCCCTAAAAGTCTTAAAATAATCATTAAACATGATTTTTATGGATATTCCCTGCTAAGAATTAATGTGATTATTTTCCGATAAACCGTTTTTGTACCGTTTGACACCGATTACGTTGTTGATAACATTCGGAAACAATTGATTAATATATTCAGAAAAATGTAAAAAATAATATATGCATTCGATAAAGAAATCTTCAAAGATATGTGGGTGCTGCCACACCTCTCAAAATTGAGTCATTTTTCAAAAATAAGGGTATTTTTTCACTTTGATGGAATATAAAAAAAATTTGACACTGTTGAACACCATCGAACTACCACAGTACTCTTTAGTAATCAATATTCTAACAAAATTACCCTGATTTGTTTGGATATTCCTAATAACAGTTATGGTCCCTGCTAAGAACTAATGTGATTATTTTCCGATAAACCGTTTTTGTACCGATTAATTTAAATTAAAAAACTTAGGGCCGTTTTCTCATCATGAGAAATGGCCCTAAGTTTTTTAATTTAAATTAATCGTTTCTATAATAACCTTACAGTCTAGACAAATTGGCCTTTAAGGAAACTTTGATTTTCTTGTCAAAAATTTAGTTGCAGGCAGGCTGTAAGTTACAGGGCGGATCATCCATACTATAAGGGCTTAACATTCGCCAACTACGATTATTTCGGTGTTGCTAAGGGCAACGCCATAAAGTATATAAATTATTGCATACCTTTAGGGTCCTGAATTGCTTATCATCATTTATCATAATTTTTAACCGCAATTTTTATCTGATATTAATGAGAATAAGCTGAATAATGGCTAAAAGTAAATTTTAAAGACTATTGAATTACTCCACATTCATGGTAGTCCGTCTACCAAATTTGGTTGTACTAGCTCTCAAAGCGGTTGAGATATAGGCACAATACACACAAAAATTTCAGGATTTTAAATTTTGTGCCAAACCTTCTGACAAGTGTTGCTCATTTTTAAAAAGTGTGACCCTTTTTGTGGAACCGAACTGAACCGAAAAAATTGCACTAAACATTTAGTTTTGGTAAGATTAAGGCTAAGACCATTGTTTGGTTGGTCAATCATTTAAAATATTTAGCTCACAGTTAGAAACACCTATTCAATCATTCAATCTACACAAAGGATACATACATCTGGACATCGTCTGCGTACATATGGACATTACACATTGACAGAGAACTGGGCAGATCATTTACATATAACGAGTACAGCAAGGGCCCAAGAACTGATCCCTGCGGGACTCCTCTTGTCAATTGCTGAAAGGACGAAATTTGAGTAACAAGTGATATATGAAAAGATTAATCTTGTTGCAGTGCTATAATCATTTTAATTTTTGAGCACAATAGGTTATGTTTTATGGTATCAAATCCTTTGCTGTAGTCCAACAGTGTTAATAACACAGCCACACCAAAAAAAAGTCATGTTTTGATCTGGGTGACTCACTATGCCTACTATATGGATTTTGGGTCGCTGAATCCGATTCCGAAGTCAATTTTTTTTCAGCACGTCAGGTTTTTTAAATAATCGCAAAAACCAAAATGGCGGACACGTTTTTGAAAAATTCGTCGGATTTCTTCCATTACTCGGGGGTTTTTGGGGTCGCTAATCATGAATTTGAAGTCAATTTTTGGAAAAACTCATCGGATTCGTAAAAAATTCGTTTTTCTGGGGTTTTTGGGGTTGCTGATCACAAAACTTATCGGCCTAGCTTGAAATTCGTTACTCGGGGTCTTTGGGGGTCGCTGATCCCGAATATGAAGTCGATTTTTAGAAATTCAAATGGCGGATCCAATATGGCGAACTCTTTTTTGAAAAACTCCCGCGGTTGTCATCGGTTATATTTCCTGTTGGACTTTACAAGCGGTGCGCCTGGACGCCCTGGTGGATTGGGGGTGCTAGCCTGCGCTCCGTGGTGTGCGTTGTTCCAGTCTCAGCTGATCTTTCTGGGTGACTCGATTTCCAAGGCGGGCTTTGGTTCGTTGGCAGGGGGGAGAAACTCCCATCTGGTTTTCCCTGGTCGGATTCCACTGTGTTCTTGTTGAGTTGTGCTGTGCCCACTGAGTTGTTGTGCACATTTGTGCATATCACTCCACCAGTGTTGGTAAACACCATCTACTAGTCAGCTGGCCCAATCGATCAGCAGAGTCAACTGGTGCTATAGCAACGAGCTTTTTGCCGAAGACTGCTAGCTTCTTATCGCGCCAGACAGTTAATTCAAATTTGAATTTGAATTTGCTTGGGCTCTGTTCTAAGCCGTGGTTTTTAGCAGCGTGTTAACAGAACACACTGAGTCGGTGCAGTAAATAACGCGCGGCATACCTTCAGGAGCTCCAAAAACATCTGCGTGCTTTCAGGTCTTCTTATATAGAAATCCAGCAAATTTAAATTTGAACTTAAATTTGAATTTAAATTTAAAATAATACACCATCAGCTCCCAACCAGTTTTCTTAGCGCAGAAAGGAACTGAAGGTCACGGAACCGACTATTACCAACCCCTCCGCAGCGGCGGCGTTCATTAAACGGGGCTCTGGTGACCGAGTAAGAGCGGTATAACTCATTCATCATATAACGCCAAGGAGAAAACTGAAATCTTGGGACAGCTCTCTCAGAGCATGGAGGATGACGGATCGAGCGGTTCTGAGCGAAGTTCAGCTATGCTGATCACGAGAGGAAGCAGAACTTCTTGCATGTGCAGCTATAGGGCTGTGGCTGCTAGAAGAGGCGGAAGATGAACCAAGGCCAAAGCGCAGATGCTTTTAAATTGCAAATTAAAGAAGTACTGATGATTAAAAACCGAGATGGAAATGCTGATTTTGAAGATTTTGCGGGCACTTTGGCATTAAGAAGACACTCATTATGGCGAAAAGTCGTTACTATTGGATCGGGCAGAGTGCAGACGTGGCCACCTGGTGCGCACGTTGTGTGGTTTGCAAGGCACGAAAAGGTCCAACCCGACGGACTGTGGGTCGCCATTGCCTACCACTGCGCAAGGGAACCGTTACATTGCCGTAGTGATGTGCTACTTCACAAAGTGGCCAGAGTGCTTCGCTTTGCCTAACCAAACGGCCAAAACCGTTGCACGAGTAATAATTCAGGAAGTATTTTGCAGGTATGGCGTGCCGTTTTTCCTGCACTCGGACCAAGGTCGGAATTTTGAGTCGGCAATCTTCAAGGCCTGTCTGCGCATTCTGGACGTTGAGAAGACTCGGACCACGCCCTTGAACCCACAATCAGACGGAATGGTGGAGCGGTTCAACAGGACGCTCCTCGACTATTTGGCCAAGTTTGTATCCAATGAACAAAGGGATTGGGACCAGTTACTTCCCATGGCTCTATGGGCCTACCGATCAGCACCACATGAGGCTACAGGGTTTTCACCATCTCTTTTGGCACTGGGCCGTGAGCTCCGGCTCCCCTGCGAGTTGGTTTACGGTCAGCCTACCCCCGACCCGGCAAGCTACCCCGCGTTCGTAGAGGAGTAAAAATCTCAGCTGCGCTATACCCACGAGATGGCTCGTCAGCAATTGAAGGCGGCTGCGGACAACAATAAATGTCGCTATGACCTACGCGCTAAGCCAAGGGAGTTCGAAGCTGGGGATCTGGTGTGGTTTCATTCTCCATCGCGTAAATTGGGACGCTGTCCAAAACTGCAATCGGACTGGATGGGGCCAACCACCGTAATCCGGCGCATCTCTGATCTCGTGTACGAGGTGCGGCCACCTGGGAAACGCACTACCAAGACGGTAAACGTCAATCGGCTTGCCCCATATACATCCGCTGAAGATCCTGACATCGGCCAGGAGGCTCGAGTCTTACACGGGGGCAGTGTAACGAAAGTGTAATCAAATTCAAATATTGCGCGCGTAAAAGGAGCAGAGTGGCAACCTTGACACAGTGCAGTGCGACCCTGCGAAAGCTGGTGTTTGACAACTCGCTGCTTCTTACCCCCTTCTTCCAAGACACGCTTGAAAAACGGCACGTGTTTCGGGCATTATAAAATTTGTACTGAGAAAATAAACAACAATTAGAATTTAACCTCCCCCTCGTGTTTGGCTTTAGCCAGGTTTTGAGTCCGCTATTGTTTGCTGGCCGTTCGTGACGCAACCCCATTTCGACAAAGGATTCCCGCTCGGTCACCCAGTGTCTTGTAGATTCTACAAACACTACACTATCATCGCTCTCCCGATTAAAAGTGCATTGAAGTTAAATATTTATCGAACTCGTCGCTGTAGCTCATTGGATACAATATGCCTAGTGTGCTGTCTTCAGTTATTCTTTTTAATTGGTGCTTAACTGATTTTAGTTCAGCGTCCCAATATATTTGTATTGAAGTAATCTTTTCTCTATGCTTCTGAAACGTTGATGAATCGCTCGAGTCCTGGATTCTTCCAATTCATTATATTCAGCTTCTGGCTCTTTAACTATGAGCCTACCATTCATATCAGTTTGTGTTGTGTCCTTGAAGTATTCCATACAGCTCTCATCTTCAGTTGTCGTTTTTTTATGTGAAACTTTTTCACCTTTTAATAACATTCCTACATTTACTCGATTTGTTTCTGGTATCACTGCGAACGGCAGTTCGCTCTAGTGACGAAAGCAGCAAGAAGGGTGCGAAAGGCGACTAGCAATATATACAGCTAATTTGGAAAATTTGCTACGACTGTCCGATCAGATCGAGTTATATACCGATCGAAAGGTTGAGTCCTAACTTACAAAAAGTGGCATACTAAAATTTTTGTAACTCACCTGGATCATGAGATACGGGGGTGTAAGTGGGAGGGGAAAAATTTGAACGATCGCAGCTAATGGGGCCGTTGGGGCCTTTTTGAAAAATTCTAATCAAAAATACGCGTCGATTGATACCCAAATCACCCAAATCCGATAACTGGTTCGAAAGATAATAAAATTTGAAATTTTCAGTGGACTTTTCAAATTAAGATGAAAAGTCAGTTTGTTTGTCGGTTTGTTTGCGCGTATCAAAGCGCTAAAAAAGCTTAGATGTAATGATGAGAATTTGTTTCTTTTCAAAAATATAGAAATGTTTGTTCTACGACTTTTTGAATTTCCTGCTAGTTTAGCGGGAAAACGCTATTTACCGCTAAAATTGAAACCCCAAAAAAAAAAAAAAACACACGAAAATTGGTATTCGGCACTGTGCAAAAAGTAATTTTTATGTACAAAGAAGCTCGCCCTTTTTGAGCACAGTGCACAATGCCAAATTTCGTGTTTTTTTTTTTTTTAATAAATTTTATTTTTATTTAAAGTTTTTATAATAAACTGAATTTTGCTCGTCACACAATTGGATATCAGAAATTTTGGAGCTAAAAATTGCTTTCGTCACTAGACTTTTACCTCGTGTAGAGGTTTTTCTTGTGGGATCTTTACTGCTCCAGATAAGATCTATCCCAGTTTTGTGCATTGACCTATAACCGTGTCCTCTTGTTTTAAGCCTTTCGATAGAATTGATGCTAAAAGATCCCCGCCAATCAGGATATTAATATGACTTCGCTTATTGAATGTAGGAGGTTGAGGGCTTACGATCTTTGTGAATAAAATTTCGTCGGCTTCGAATTTGTCGTTACTTGGAAAACTTATACGAATTCTCAATTTTACAATCGATTTAGATACTCCAACTGAATTTTCTCCGAGTCCAGTTATCTTTGTTTTGTTTTGGTAAGTTAAGCGTTTGTGCTGCTTCCTCAGAAATTAGTGTTATTTGTCAACCAAAGAGCGAAAGATGAGCCAATCTCCTGTTATTGACTGTACTTCAACATGAGCGGTCGCCAGCAATGTAGTTTTTGCTGTTCTAGTCGTCAGTGTCGTTTTAGTCTCCCTGTCAGTATGCAGTAATTCATGATGTTCTCCGTCGCATTTCTTAAACGTCTCTTGACACGGTTGGCTAATCGAGAATTTGTGGTTTAGGCATCTGAAACATATGTGTTCAGCTCGGACGAAGTTCCACCTTTTTTCAATATTTTGTAGTTCTCCGTGCTGATGTGTAAGTGCCTTATCAATTGAGCCGCTTCTCCTTTTATAAGTTCCTTTAGTCGTATAAATTTTGACTTTGTATCCAACTCGACATTCGTGTCTACCATTTGAGTGAAGGTATCCAAGAAGCTCGACCATGATGTAATATCTCCAAAGAACGCCGGTATTTTCAGGGTTTCAGCTTAATTCTTTGTTCCGAAGGCTTTTTCTCTGTTCATAAATGAACGTACGGATTGAGCAGCCCTCGGGCTGCTTGACAGATTTGGAACACAAACCACTTGACACGACAGCGTAGAATTACCACATGGGTAGCGATCCTGGCGTTCAGAAATAATAGACTAATGTGTGAGCCTGCATGCTCAAAATAGATAAGAACACACTACATGTAACAAAAGAGTGTGAAAAAGTGATTAATAAAATTAAAATGCTCTTAGTTTTTTTTTTTTCATTTTATATTTATTTAAATTTTAGTAAATTAGAAATTCAGATACTTGTTTGAATTACTTATAATATATGTATGTACGGATGAATATTGTCCATAATTTTAAATGAATTTAATTCTTACATATGCTTTAGCGCTATTTAACGGATATAAGTGCAAAGGAGGAATATTAAAATTATCAATATTTTTCATTATCATCTTATCTTAAAGAGCCAACTTCATAAGCCCTAAAATGACTATCAAAGCCCTTAATACGTATTTTTTTACGAAGTACAAAAATAGTTTGATTTTTCAAAATGACAATATGAATTATTTTAAAATTTATTATAGTAATCTTTGGTAATTAGCTCGGTACCCAAAAAAGGGTACTAGTTAGCTCGGTACCCAAAAAAGGGTACTAGAGCCTATTAGATTCGTGTCAATTATGGTACAGAATTTTGAACACATATATCTCCGCGACTATAAAAGTAAGAGCAACCAAATTTGGTGACAATACTCCTATGATGTTGATCTATATCAAGTTTGTTTTCAAATTTGGCCCCGCCCACGTCCGCCCACGTAAATGATATAAAATCGTATAACAAGAGCACTTTTAAAGCCACAGCCTTGAGACTTGGCACACAGGATAGGGGGTCCAGTCCTGAGGTGTGCTGAAATTTTCATCGAGATCGGTTAATAAACAAAGAATATATTTGAGGAAATATGATATATGGCGAAAATATAATCACCTGGATCTCAGAGACTATAAGAGATAGAGATACCAAATTTGGTGACAATACTCCTATGTTGGTCACGCAGATCAAGTTTGTTTTAGAATTTTGCCACGCCCCCGAATTATCCTGTAATCGACAAAAAAAAACTAAAATATCCAAATACTACCCAATTTAAAAGGTACAGATGTCAAAATCTGCACACACACTAAACACAATTTTAATATTGCACCCTGAAAACTGCATTGCAATCGGATAACAAATACAGAAGATATTAATTAATATCTTTTCATTTCTCATGCGTACGTGCAGTGGCCAGATTTTGGTACAAAACTTGCAGCAATGCATGCGATTTGTGGGTACATTGGACTCGGGTTCAAAACGGCTCTTTGTTTTGAACAAAATTTGTATCATAATTTTTTTTGTTCATTACATTAAATTATTTACATACTTATTAATAATACATATACATTAATAATACTAATACATACTTTTTAAATGAATACTTTACATACTTAATCAATAGTTTTATGTGATGCACATTTTGCAATCAGTACCATGAATTAGCAGCACAACGAATTTGGTTCTATAAATAGCTTTATTTGCACATGTATGTATGTGTGTATGTAGCGCTTCTCTTCTAACGAGCGAGACATAATTGAAACAAAAGAAACGTGCAAAACGTACAACGAAAAAAAATGATATACATTGATATTGCCACCCGAAAATATGAGGCTGCGATGGCTCTGACGGTAGAGCAGTGTATTTTGAGGCGATGAGTCGCGGGTTCGATTATGTTTCAAATCTTGCCAGTGCGCAACATTTTTTTTTTTTTTTTTTGTCAACTATTTTTTTTTTTTGTCAACTATTTTTTTTTTTACAATTTGTACTATTTTAACAATTTGTACTTTTTTAACAACTTGAATTTTTCTTTAATTTTGTGAAAAGAGTAACTAAATGTATGGAAACACAAAATAAACGCCATAAGGCCAAATTTTATTTAAATGAACAAAAGGAATTGTGACCGCACCGGAATTTGAACCGCTACAATTTCGTCAAAATGCAAAGATCATCCATCTCAGCCACCGTCACGATATTTCTACCGCCAAAATAAACCAAACCATCCTATTTTTATTGTGTCTGTTTTGCATTTTTCTTTTGTTTCATTTATGTTCCCTTATTATCGTGTGTTCTAAGAAAAGAGGGAAATAATGCAAAGCATGCAAAGCTCACTCACACTAGCACTCTACATTAATTCGATCGATTGCTTTGAGTGCGTACTGTATCTTTCTGTGATTTGTGATAAAAAGTGTTTCGAAAAGCAATTTTCATTGCTCATATCTGTCAATAAGGACCCTAATTTCCTGTAGGCGTGTTAGTACTGTGTTATTTTACAAGTGCATTGAATAATAACACTAGGCAACAAATTGCAACTTTTTTTTTCTGAATTGGACCAAACCGACTTTTTTGGATAGATTTGGGGCCCCAAACACCGAAAAACCTTTTTTTTTTTTCTATGGCAGAATTTTTTTTTTAGAATTTTTTGAAATCTGGCTGTTTTTTTTAATGCTTTTTTTTAGAGGTACGCCCACTTTTGTCATCATAACACCCGAATGCCATAACCGATATTCAAAAGCTTTACTTTTCCTGAAAGCTAATGAATATACCTATAATCTATACACAGTCTAAGATTAAAGTTAGTAGTTTAAGAGCTATTAATTTTTGAATTAAGAAAATGTTTTTTTTAAGCATTTTTTTTAGCTTTTTTTTGTCCTTATTCAAGGAAAACTCGAAAAAAAATCTGAACGGGAATTCATATTTTTTTTTTGCAAAGCTGCATTCTTTGAGCGTCGTTTAAGTTATGTCTTATGAAAACCTGTGGAGAGACGGCGATATAATATTTTTTTGTGTCTAGGCACGTTTTTGTCGACTTTTTTGACTTCCTTGTAGAGTGGCATAACCTTTTGTATGAAAATTTTTTGTGTATTTAGAGATATCCTAACCAAACTCACAGGAAATCAATTTGATGTGGTTTTACGTATAGTGACCAAAGTTGGTTCAAATCGGTCGACTATATCATATAGCTGCCATAGGAACAATCGTTTGAAAATCAAGGTTCAGTATGAAATTTTTTTTTGATTTTTGAGATATTTTAACCAATCTGACAGAATTGCATTTAAGATGGTCATCTGAACTGTTAAATTTGTTTATATATATATAGCTATATTAATTACCAATCGTTTCGTATGTTTACTGTTAAATTCTATGGAAGGACGGCTAAGTTATTAGCATATTAACAATGAAACAATTTTTACGCAAAGGTAGATTTTGGACTGATCGGTCCCATGGAAGCTATATGTTATAGTGATCCGATTCCAACCAAATTTGGACAGGTTGTATAAGGCAATAGAAGGCTTATAACTTGTAACTTTGGTGCAGATAACTTAAAAAACAAAAAAGTTTTTCATACCAAAGGTTGCTTATCGACCGTTCGTATCGATTGTTCCTATGGCAGCTATATGATATAGTGGTCCGATTTCTACCAAATTTCGTAAGGATGTAATGGGCAATGAAAGATGCCCAATTTATGAGTTTTACAGAGATTTCTCCAAAAACAAAAAAAAATTTTATACTAAAACATGATTTTCTACCGATCGGTCCTATGACAGCTATATAATATAGTGGACCGATTTCAACCAACTTTAGTCAGGATGTATAAGACCAACTTATATGCATATTCTATCAGTTTAGTTAAGATATCTCAAAAAACACAAAAGTTTTTCATACTAAAACTTGTTTTTAGACCGATCGGTCCGATGACAGCTTTATGATATAGTAGACAGATTCGAACCAAAATTAATAAAGATGTAAAGGACAACATGGAGTACACAATTTGTGAGTTCGATTATAATATCTTAGAAAATAAAAAAGTTTTCCATACTAAAGGTGGATTTTCTACCGATCGTTCCTATGGCAACTATATGATATAATCGACCGATTTGAACCAACTTTGGTCATTATGCGTAAAACCACATCAAATTGATTTCCTGTGAGTTTGGTTAGGATATCTCTAAATACACAAAAAAATTTTCATACAAAAGGTTATGCCACTCCACAAGGAAGTCAAAAAAGTCGACAAAAACGTGCCTAGACACAAAAAAATATTATATCGCCGTTTCTCCACAGGTTTTCATAAGACATATCTTAAACGACGCTCAAAGAATGCAGCTTTGCAAAAAAAACAAGCGGGAAAGGCTATAGTCGAGATCCCGACTATATGATACCCGTTACTTACTTAAATATATTGAAAAGTACTTTAAAGAAAATACTTGTTTTGCTCTGAAAACTTTAATTCGCCATAACTGTCGTTCTACATGTCCGATCTTGATGCGATTCAGTAGGATAATAGATAATGCTAATAGATAACGCTAATAATCATAAAAAACGTACTATCTTGAAAACTGTGGGTGTGGTGGTTTGCGGGGGCGGAGGGGGGCGTGGATTAAATTTGAAACAAACTTGATCTGCGTGAGGTATATATAAATCTGTGTGCCAAATTTGGTTACTCTATCTCTTTTAGTCTCTGAGATTTCTTTGTTCAGAATGTTTTTCGCTATTTGCGGGGGCGGAGGGGGGCGTGGCTTGAATTTGAAACAAACTTGATCTGCGTGGGGTATATAAAAGTCTTTTAGTGAAAGTTTGGTATCTCTATCTCTTATGGTCTCTGAGATCCTTTTGTTTATACAGACAGACAGACGGACAGACGGACATGACTATATCGACTCGGCTATTGATGCTGATCAAGAATATATATACTTTATGGGGTCGGAGATGCCTCCTTCACCCTGTTACATACATTCCAACGAACACAATATACCCTTATCAATTTAAGCCTTTCTGGCTTATTGTATGAGATTAATTATGAAAAAACAAAAATTGTGTCTTTTGTTGGTTTATTGTCGATTATGTCACTCCAACAAGCAACAACACTTGCATAAATGCAAGGAGCACAGTTTCAAGAGATGTTCATTCTCCATCTTCAGAACCGTTTCTGCTAGTTGACCAGCAATTTAAACTTAATGTCATATTTTTGTCCCTAGAACCATTTAAGAATTATAAGGCTCAATAATGAAAAAAAGTTTGGATGCCATCGTGTGTTGTTGTTACTTAGTTGAATACTCCCTAAAGTAGCCACCTGTCGTCCTCTGTGGAACAGGTGACATGACTCAACCAACAACACACAACACTCTCATAAAAGCATGAAGCATGACATGGTACAGCTGATTCAAGAGATGCCACTCCCTATCATCAGTACCATTTGAGTTGTCCCGACTAGCGATTCAAGCCCAATGTCATATTTGCGTTGCCAGAACCAGTTGAGAATTTGAAGCGTTCTAATAAGGTTTAACAATACAAAAACTATCGCATACTCTAGGGGGCACCTGTTGATTTAACAACTTAGACACGCAATAACTGCTGTTCTACTTGTCCGATCTTGTTGCGATTCAGTGGGATAATAGATAATAATAACAGATATCGGTTATTACCAAAAAATACGTATTATATGAACAATTGTGGGTGAGGTGGTTTTTCGCGATTTGCGGGGGCGGAGGTGGGCGTGGCTTAAATTTGAAACAAACTTGATCTGCGTGAGGTATATGGAAATCTGTGTGACAAATTTGGTTATTCTATCTCTTATAGTGTCTGAGATCCTTGTGTTTATACAGACGGATGACCAGTTTTTCGCGAATTACGGGCGTGGAAGGAGGCGGGTCCAAAATTTGAAACAAACTTGACCTGCTCCAACGCATTTCTGATCTACGTGTGAAAGTTTGGTTACTCTATCTCTTATGGTCTCTGAGATCTAGGCGCTCACACAGACGGACAGACGGACAGACGGACAGACGGACAGACACACATGGCTATATCGACTCGGCTGTTGATGCTGATCAAGAATATATATACTTTATGTGGTCGGAGATGCCTCCTTCTGCCTGTTACGCACATTCCAACGAACACAATATACCCTTATACTTATTTTTTATAAGTAACGGGTATAAATATGAATTCCCGTTCAGATTTTTTTTCGAGTTTTCCTTGAATTTAAGGACAAAAAAAGCTAAAAAAAATGCTTAAAAAAAACAACATTTTCTTAATTCAAAAATTAATAGCTCTTAAACTACTAACTTTAATCTTAGACTGTGTACAGATAAATTATAGGTATATTCATTAGCTTTCAGGAAAAGTAAAGCTCGGTTATGGCATTCGGGTGTTATGATGACAAAAGTGGGCGTACCTCTAAAAAAAAGCATTAAAAAAAACAGCCAGATTTCAAAAAATTCTAAAAAAAAAATTCTGCCATAGAAAAAAAAAAAAATGTTTTTCGGTGTTTGGGGCCCCAAATCTATCCAAAAAAGTCGGTTTGGTCCAATTCAGAATTGGGCTGTTGCCTAGTGTTATTTACATACTTATTAATAATACATATACATTAATAATACTAATACATACTTTTTAAATGAATACTTTACATACTTAATCAATAGTTTTATGTGATGCACATTTTGCAATCAGTACCATGAATTAGCAGCACAACGAATTTGGTTCTATAAATAGCTTTATTTGCACATGTATGTATGTGTGTATGTAGCGCTTCTCTTCTAACGAGCGAGACATAATTGAAACAAAAGAAACGTGCAAAACGGACAACGAAAAAAAATGATATACATTGATATTGCCACCCGAAAATATGAGGCTGCGATGGCTCTGACGGTAGAGCAGTGTATTTTGAGGCGATGAGTCGCGGGTTCGATTCCCGTTTTAAATCTTTCCAGTGCGCAACATTTTTGTTTTTTTTTTGTCAACTATTTTCTTTTTTTGGCAACTATTTTCTTTTTTACAATTTGTACTATTTTAACAATTTGTACTTTTTTAACAACTTGAATTTTTCTTTAATTTTGTGAAAAGAGTAACTAAATGTATGGAAACACAAAATAAACGCCATAAGGCCAAATTTTATTTAAATGAACAAAAGGAATTGTGACCGCACCGGGATTTGAACCGCTACAATTTCGTCACAAGGCAAAGATCATCCATCTCAGCCACCGTCACGATATTTCTACCGCCAAAATAAACCAAGCCATGCTATTTTTATTGTGTTTGTTTTGCATTTTTCTTTTGTTTCATTTATGTTCCCTTATTATCGTGTGTTCTAAGAAAAGAGGGAAATAGTGCAAAGCATGCAAAGCTCACTCACACTAGCACTCTACATTAATTCGATCGATTGCTTTGAGTGCGTACTGTATCTTTCTGTGATTTGTGATAAAAAGTGTTTCGAAAAGCAATTTTCATTGCTCATATCTGTCAATAAGGACCCTAATTTCCTGTAGGCGTGTTAGTACTGTGTTATTTTACAAGTGCATTGAATAATAACACTAGGCAACAAATTGCAACTTTTTTTTTCTGAATTGGACCAAACCGACTTTTTTGGATAGATTTGGGGCCCCAAACACCGAAAAACCTTTTTTTTTTTTCTATGGCAGAATTTTTTTTTTAGAATTTTTTGAAATCTGGCTGTTTTTTTTAATGCTTTTTTTTAGAGGTACGCCCACTTTTGTCATCATAACACCCGAATGCCATAACCGATATTCAAAAGCTTTACTTTTCCTGAAAGCTAATGAATATACCTATAATCTATACACAGTCTAAGATTAAAGTTAGTAGTTTAAGAGCTATTAATTTTTGAATTAAGAAAATGTTTTTTTTAAGCATTTTTTTTAGCTTTTTTTTGTCCTTATTCAAGGAAAACTCGAAAAAAAATCTGAACGGGAATTCATATTTTTTTTTTGCAAAGCTGCATTCTTTGAGCGTCGTTTAAGTTATGTCTTATGAAAACCTGTGGAGAGACGGCGATATAATATTTTTTTGTGTCTAGGCACGTTTTTGTCGACTTTTTTGACTTCCTTGTAGAGTGGCATAACCTTTTGTATGAAAATTTTTTGTGTATTTAAAGATATCCTAACCAAACTCACAGGAAATCAATTTGATGTGGTTTTACGTATAGTGACCAAAGTTTGTTCAAATCGGTCGACTATATCATATAGCTGCCATAGGAACAATCGTTTGAAAATCAAGGTTTAGTATGAAATTTTTTTTTGATTTTTGAGATATTTTAACCAATCTGACAGAATTGCATTTAAGATGGTCATCTGAACTGTTAAATTTGTTTATATATATATAGCTATATTAATTACCAATCGTTTCGTATGTTTACTGTTAAATTCTATGGAAGGACGGCTAAGTTATTAGCATATTAACAATGAAACAATTTTTACGCAAAGGTAGATTTTGGACTGATCGGTCCCATGGAAGCTATATGTTATAGTGATCCGATTCCAACCAAATTTGGACAGGTTGTATAAGGCAATAGAAGGCTTATAACTTGTAACTTTGGTGCAGATAACTTAAAAAACAAAAAAGTTTTTCATACCAAAGGTTGCTTATCGACCGTTCGTATCGATTGTTCCTATGGCAGCTATATGATATAGTGGTCCGATTTCTACCAAATTTCGTAAGGATGTAATGGGCAATGAAAGATGCCCAATTTATGAGTTTTACAGAGATTTCTCCAAAAACAAAAAAAAATTTTATACTAAAACATGATTTTCTACCGATCGGTCCTATGACAGCTATATAATATAGTGGACCGATTTCAACCAACTTTAGTCAGGATGTATAAGACCAACTTATATGCATATTCTATCAGTTTAGTTAAGATATCTCAAAAAACACAAAAGTTTTTCATACTAAAACTTGTTTTTAGACCGATCGGTCCGATGACAGCTTTATGATATAGTAGACAGATTCGAACCAAAATTAATAAAGATGTAAAGGACAACATGGAGTACACAATTTGTGAGTTCGATTATAATATCTTAGAAAATAAAAAAGTTTTCCATACTAAAGGTGGATTTTCTACCGATCGTTCCTATGGCAACTATATGATATAATCGACCGATTTGAACCAACTTTGGTCATTATGCGTAAAACCACATCAAATTGATTTCCTGTGAGTTTGGTTAGGATATCTCTAAATACACAAAAAATTTTCATACAAAAGGTTATGCCACTCCACAAGGAAGTCAAAAAAGTCGACAAAAACGTGCCTAGACACAAAAAAATATTATATCGCCGTCTCTCCACAGGTTTTCATAAGACATATCTTAAACGACGCTCAAAGAATGCAGCTTTGCAAAAAAAAATATGAAGTCCCGTTCAGATTTTTTTTCGAGTTTTCCTTGAATTTAAGGACAAAAAAAAGCTAAAAAAAATGCTTAAAAAAAACAACATTTTCTTAATTCAAAGATTAATAGCTCTTAAACTACTAACTTTAATCTTAGACTGTGTACAGATAAATTATAGGTATATTCATTAGCTTTCAGGAAAAGTAAAGCTCGGTTATGGCATTCGGGTGTTATGATGACAAAAGTGGGCGTACCTCTAAAAAAAACCATTAAAAAAACAGCCAGATTTCCAAAAATTCTAAAAAAAAAATTCTGCATAGAAAAAAAAAAAAAAATGTTTTTCGGTGTTTGGGGCCCCAAATCTATCCAAAAAAGTCTGTTTGGTCTGTTTTGTTTTATTATCAAAAGCTAAGCAATTACAATTAAATATTGGACTTAAACCAATCTTATTATTAACTAAAAATTTTGAGAATTTCAGATCATTCTGAATTGCTAACGTAATAGGCGGATTTTTCCTGGATGTTATATGCTATTAAAATATATTTTTGCATCTTTGTGCTTCGTTTCAAAGCGCATACTCCATAAGTATTTCAACGGGCCACATTTCTTTATTGCCGTAGCGTAATGTACAAGGAAATAACGGTCCAAACAGTTTAATATACAAAGAATGATGGGTATTGACTAATGACTGCAAGTGATCTAAGTCATTATCAGAAAACTCCAATAATAAGTTATATACAAAAAAAATGGGTCGAAAAACAAATCAAGCGGTACGCGAGTTTTTCAAAATTGATAACAATGGTGGTGGACAAGTAGCAGTGTGCAAAATTATTGACGTTCATTTGCTGCACAATAGCCACACAGCCATCAACCTATGTAGCGAAATACTATCGGTTTTAGAAGATTTTGATTTGATAAAAGAACAAATTCACTTCGTCACATCGGATAATGGACGTAACATGACGATGACGATCTTAACACAGCATTCTCCGAAATTACATGCTACGATCCTAAGCCACTTTGCATTGAGGAGGATTTGATGGAATACTGGGAAGAAAAACAATATCAGGGGTGCCACAGAAATCACTAGTGAAATTGAATTTCTCTGAAAGCAATTCCGCGCGGAAATTTTTGGGGTGCACAGAACTTCGAAATAAGTTTGATCCCAATTAAGGAAACTAAAACATTACAGGAGTCGTATATGCATACTCCTTCATATATATCGTGCATTAAATCAAATGAAAAAACTTGAGTGGAATTAAAAAATTTTAAATTACACTAGGCAACAAATTTCAACTTTTTTCTTCTGAATTGAACCAAACCAGACAGACAGACAGACAGACGGACGGACGGACGGACAGACTGACATGGCTATATCGACTCGGCTGTTGATGCTGATCAAGAATATATATACTTTATTGGGTCGGAGATGCCCTGGAAATGGTACATA
This sequence comes from Drosophila phalerata, assembly GCA_951394115.2. Classification (NCBI taxonomy): domain Eukaryota; kingdom Metazoa; phylum Arthropoda; class Insecta; order Diptera; family Drosophilidae; genus Drosophila; species Drosophila phalerata. The sequence continues at coordinate 185,178 of CATOAP020000073.1, forward strand.
TAATAAACACACCAATTAACCAACGAATAAACTACAAAACAGACACAGACAATTGCGCTCATATTTACTGACACTTACTACACAAAAATCAGTCACAAACTCCAGCCGACGAAAGTGGACTTGTAAAACCAAAAATAGAATGTATGTTAATTTATTTAAATAGAATTAATATTAACTATAAGTATCAATGTTTTTAATGTTTTATTGTTTAAATGTTCACTGTAGTCGCCCTGAAGACGTATTCGTGTATCTAAACATTTTATTGTCCTTGTTTTTGCCTTCCTGTGCTTCCTTGGACAGCTCTCCAAGTGGTAGGCATTGGTACTCAATTAAATCTCTGCCATGATCCAGAATCCTGTGAACGTTAGGTGTAAACAACTTCTTGGGGTACATTTCAATTAAAATTTGCTTTGTTTTTGTGTTGAGCAATATATCATTTCCCTATAATTTTTGACATTAAGGATAATAGCCAACCTTTTAATAATGTCATTGTCTACCCCGGTTATTTGAGAGGTTACTTCATCATCAGCAAAAAATCTTCTGGACGTATTTCCATCATTGGTATTCCATAATTGTGTTTTGGACAACCTTCAGTCCAAGCCTATTAGTAAATTCTGTTTCGATAATTTTTTTCCGGTTTTACTGCATTTGTAATATCAGGTCTTATCTTTTACTGCACTTTCACATATTTTGAAGATAGCGCATCTGCTTAGTTTTCCATGGATATTGCTCCTTTAGCCTCCTCAAGCTTGCGTTTCCTTGTGTAGATTGAACACTCTTTCAAAGATTTTGTCGGTCTTCCTCTGTTTCGGCTAGTAGATGGGCCCGGGTAGATGGGTGTTTGTCAATCCTCTTCAAATAACGTAAAGTCTTCAAGCCAGTCTGAATAAAATTCCTGAAACCTTTCCGTTGATTTCTTCCGTCGGGATTCCTTTCATTTTTTCTCTATAAGCCGAAAAATGTTGTTAACTTTCAATTCCAAGTCTGGCGTGACACGTGATAAAAATATGCAATTCTTTTAGAATTGCCATTTGAAATTCAATTTTGGGTAACACTTTACTTTAGCGACCTGTCCCCTAAATCAAGCGAAAAAAAAGTGTTTTGCTATAAAAAACAAGTTGGCTTTTCAATATTTTCCCATAAAGCTGAGGTAGGCTTTTAAATTTTTGACAAAATTGCAGTTATTCATTTAATTTATTAGAAAATGGGCGTGTGTAATAACTGTTTTTTATCTTTCGGAAGTTTCTTGGAAAAGGATGCAGAGTCCATGTTCCAATTTCTGCAAGAACACGATGTGATTTTAAAGGAGCGGAAGTGTCCAAAATGCAGTAACCCGGCAAATCTTATCTTTGACAATGGTGATCTGCCATTTTGGAGATGCCGGCGCTCCGTCAAAGGGCCTGCATCAAATAAAACAAGGGGGCTCCGCCCCCTACTCGCTTCGCTCGCCTACCCCCGGCTCGCTTCGCTCGCGGTGAGGTGCGGCTACAGTCGAGCACGCTCGACAGTAGGATACCCTGAGCCCAGGTACTCTTTTATAAATGTTGGTTTTTTGACCAATTATTCCAATGGCAGCTATATGATATATGGAACCGATCTGAACCAAATCTGGTCAGAATGTACAAAACCAACATAAATGCACATTCTATCAGTTTGGTTAAGATATCTCAAAAAACAAAAAACTTTTTCATACTAAAACTTGATTTTCGGCAGAGCGGCTGTATGACAGCTATATGATATAGTGGGCCGATTTGGACCAAACTTGGTCAGAATGTATAATTCCAGCCCAGATACATATTCTTTCAGTTTGGTTACGATATCTCAAAAACCAAAAAACTTTTTCGCACTAAAACTTGATTTTCGGCAGAGCGTCTCTATGACAGCTATATGATATGGTTTGCCGATTTGAACCAAATTTGGTCAGGATGTATAATACCACCCCAAATATATATCGTGTGAGATTGGTTGAGATATCTCAAAAATTAAAGAAGCTTTTCATACAAAAACTTAAATTTCGATGTATCGTTTCTATGGCAGCTATATGATATAGTTGTCCGATCCAAAAATAAAAACAAACTTGATCTGCGTACGGTATCCAGAAACATACATACCAAGTTTGAAGTCTCTAGCTCTTATGGTTTCTGAGATCGACGCGTTCAAACAGACGGACAGACAGACGGACAGACAGACGGACATGGCTCAATCGACTCGACTGTTGATCCTGATCAAGAATATATATACTTTTGGGGGTCTGCCACGCCCCCTTCTGCCTGTTACATACATTCTGCCAAATGCATTATACCCTTTTTTGCCCATTTTTAATGGGCTCAGGGTATAAAAAAGAGGATGAGCACGCATTGCGACTTTAAGGAAATTATTTGAGTTAAATTTTGATATTAGTTACGTTGTTTTTTTAGGAAAGTGAATTGAAAGGCACATTCTTTGGGATGTCTCTATTAAGGATGTATGCAAATTTATTGTGTGGGAGCTGAAAGGATCTACATATAGATTCTTGCTGGAGGAGCTCGGATGGTCGTCCAAGACAGTGGGTGATTGGAAGAGCTTCATCCGCGAAGTGTATATCGACTGGTTTGTAAAAAATGTGAAGCACGTCATCGGTGAAATTTTGCAAGTATTCGTGTATCTAAACCTTTTATTGTCCTTGTTTTTGCCTTCCTGTGCTTCTTCGGACAGCTCTCCAAGAAGCACATATTTACCGAGGTGACATGACATAACGCCCAAAGACTTATCGCCCAATGAAATAAGGCCCCAAATAAGGAAATAACACCCCAAATTTGACAAGAAATCGTTATTGTTGTTTTCTATACATTTTTTTGGGGCATTATTTCATTTTTTCTTTGGGGCCTTATTTCATTGGGGCCTTATTTCGCAGAGCTATACCCTTTTACTTATTTTTTTTAAGTAACGGGTATAATAAGAACAGAAACAAAATCAAAATAACACTCTTGGTTCTCTTTTATCTACACCAACCATTTAAAAATTATACCCTATTACATTGTAAAAAAAAGTACTAAAGTAGTTGAAAAAAAAGAAAGATATTTTTTGAAATCAAAAAATAATAATAGTATTTGAACTCATGTTTACAAATTCATTAAAAGGAACCTATCCCCCTGAGCTATTACTCCTATAGTTAATTCATTTTGTTACTCATAACGAAAAATGAAATTGTTCTTCAAAATTAGGTATTTGAATTTTAATACCCTTAAAGGTATAGTTCTCAATCAGTTTAAGCACGGTATACAGATATAAATCAACTTGTTTCTCTATAGTATTGCCAAATATCAAACAGAATTATAAATATAATAAGTTATATAAAAAAAAATGGGTCGAAAAATAAATCAAGCGGTGCGCGAGCTTTTCAAAATTGATAATAATGGTGGTAAACTACTAGCAGTGTGCAAAATTTGTGACGTTAATTTGCAGGGTGCATATGTAACCAACATGCAACGAAGCAAACATGCAAAGGAGTTTGAAGAAGTAGAAAAATTGGACATCAGTCAGGAAGTTCCAGAAAAAAAACAAAAATTTGTTGTGTACGTAAACGAAAACGACCTTAAAAAAACATGTGTGGAATTTATCACTGAACGAAAATTGCCGTTTTCGTTTCTGGACTCAACCCAATTCAAATATTTGACCGAGCAACTCTTCCGTGGTTTGAAAATTAATCCAATCAATTCATGCAACATAAAGGAGATTATTGCAAATGAATATGAGAATTTAAAAGAAAATATTCGCAAAATACTAAAAAAGAAAATTGTTTGCTTAAAAATTGATTCAGCAACCAGGCATAGCCGTAGTGTCCTTGGAATTAATGTGCAATACTATGAAAAACAGAAACTGAACATCGTAACCCTCGGCATTATTGAGCTGCACAAAAGGCACACAGCCATCAACCTATGTAGCGAAATACAATCGGTTTTAGAAGATTTTTATTTGACAAAAGAACAAATTCACTCCGTCACATCGGATAATGGACGTAACATGATAAAAGCCATAGAAATTTTAAGTGACGAGCCGAATACTTTTGAGTTAGATCAGACATCTGGCATTTGAAGAAGTGGTTAATGATATTAAAGTGCACAATATCATTTCAGTAAGATGTGCGGCACACACTCTGCAATTGGCTGTCAATGACTTTTTAAAATTTATTAGTTGCCAGCCTGCAATAAATAATGCTAGATATTTAGCAAAAACATTAAGGTGCCCTTCTAATAGGTAAGTTAATATTATACTTGCAATTATATTCTCAGAACTCTTCTATCAGTTATGCTTAATTAATTTGTTTATTGCAGATATATTTTAAGCAGCATAAATCGATCTATACCAGTAATTGATGTACAAACGCGTTGGAGCTCAACATACAACATGTTAAGCAAATTAATCGATTTAAAGGATGTTTGTGAAGATTTTTCCGAGTCAAAAAATTTGTCGGAAACTGATTGGAAACAGATAGAGTCTGTGGTTACCGCCCTGGAATCTGTCAATTGCACCACGCTGAAGCTACAGGCAGAGCAACTGTATTTCGCAGACTTCTATAAAATCTGGTTGGAAATGAAGCTTTCAATAAAGTCGAAAGGCTCTGAAACTTGTGATTTGTTGGCTAAATGCATTGAGGAGGATTTGATGGAATACTGGGAAGAAAAAAAATTTAAGTTTCCGAACCTGTTCGTTATTCAAAGCGTGCCTGCAACTCAAGTGAGCGTTGAGCGGGCATTTTCTGCACTTCGTTTGGTACTTACCGACAACAGGTGCAACTTATCTGAAGAGTCGGTACAAAATATATTGTTTAAACAATTAAATAAAAAATAACAAAATAAACATAATTTTAAACAAACCTTAGTAAATTAATTAGCTAATTGCTTTCTTGTGACTTAAACGGTGCAGATAACTAACGCATTTTACCGCCAATATCCCCCTTCGAAATGTCTATTTTGGAGATTATGATTCTTGCAACAAAAACAAGGGGGCTCCGCCCCTGCTCGCTTCGCTCGCCTACCCCCGGCTCGCTTCGCTCGCGGTGGGGTGCGGCTACAGTCGAGCGCACTCGACAGTAGAATACCCTGTGCCCATTCTCTATTAAAAATGTATTGCTTACAATAAAATTGATTATATATATATACATATGTATATTTAAAAATATCGCCGCTCGAATTTGCTTCCGATTGAAAAAATCGGTTCCCAGGGAACACCACGTGGAGGCCATTACAATGGTAATGGGGTCACTTTCCAAATAATAATTTGGTGACCTACGAGTCGACTTGAGCTGCCTAAAAGCTCCTAAGTTCCCCAAATTAAAAACTTAAAATTTTCTACAAATTCATCAGCAGATAATATAATAAATATAATAATATAATGAACTGATAATATAAGGAAGACATAATAAATAAACTCTGCAAAATCCAAAAGCAGATATAATATTACTACACTCAGAAAATTTATTTTCTATATTTAAGAAAATCGCCATAAAATTAGAATCGCCTTACAATTTAGAAAAATTTTCTAATATTGAGAAATATTTTTCTTACAAATAGAAAGTATTACCCTAAAATAAATGTTTTAGGGCTAGTTTTTCTAAAAACAAAAATTTTTCTGAAATTTAGGGAAATTTCCTTCATTTGGCTGCTCAGAAGTCTATCTATATTTAACGGCGAATCGCCTTTAAAAACAAACCAAAAAAATAGACTTCGACACATACAGTAGGCTATGCTTTTCACAATGAAAAGGATTCTAAGTTGTGTTGTGCTGTAGATTTCCGTCATATAATTATTGTTATTTTTTTAATTTTTCATAATACATTTAATAAAAACAAGCATTTCATTGTTTTTGAAATTTAAAATTAAAAACACAGTTAATGAAATATGGAGAAATTAATTAAAAACTTAAAATTAATTCACAATATTTATTTATTAATTATAATTAATTCGACAAATTAATGTATTAAATTTCGAGTGAGATATTAGCGTTCGCACATTGCGTTCATTAAAATAGCCCAACTATTGCAATTGTTGATAAGTTGGAGAATTGCAAAAACTTTGACATCAGAGTATTTTTAAAAAATTTGTGGCGCCATCTATTGAGAATAGTAAAGTAACTTCACAGTCAGTTAGTGATGCATCTGTCTATAACGCCATCTGTTGAGATATTATCGACACACAGTAGGCTATGCATTTCACAGAAAAAAATTGATGTTGTGTTATACTTTGATATACTGCATTCATTAATTGTACTGGCTCAGTTTTCAATAGTCGAGCATGGAGGAAATATTAAAAAGTTTAGGAGGTGAAGAATTTCTTAATATTTTTGCTGGTAAGTAGAAGTGCCAAACATAAAATATGAAAATTTGTATCATTTATTATAATTGTTCTACAAATAATTGTATTAACTTTAGAGCGGAATTTTAGCGTTCGCACATTGCGTTCCTTAAAATGGGATCAGTTGCGCGCCGAAATTCCTTTAGAGCTCGTTGGACCAGCGATTGAGTTTTATGCAAAATTGGAGAATTGGCAAAAAAATGAAGTAAGTGATATTCACTAATTTAGTAAATATAGTCATTGTTCTACATTGCTTTCAAACTTTAAAAAACTTGGCTTTCAATAATTATTTCGACTTTTAAAACGACATCTATTTGTCATATGCAAAATCTTATTGTATCAGAGCAATTCAACAATTTTAATTTCAATCAAAGCAACATACGCAAAATCTGACATTCGTAGACTTTGATGTCAATAGACGAAACGAAATTATTTGATTTTGAGTAATAAAATCGTTTTTATTATTCACTAATCATTCTATTTATTTATTTAGAACAACGTACAAGAGAACGCAGAATTGGCAATTGACGTAGAAAACAAGGCTAATGTTTCCAGTATACTATCAACGAGCAAGAAAGGAAGTATTATACTGAAGTCATTTGCTATAACAAAATCATTAAATTCCAGACTAAGAAAGGAAATTAGTCATGTCATTGCTGAGCATTTGGTAGCAAATAACATTAAACCTAAGCAAGAACTTTTGGCAGATATTTCTCACCAAATTGTAGAACTTTTCAGTTCTGAAACTGCTGTAAGAAAAATTCTCCATATTACTTACAATATAATATAAATTTATCAAATAGGATACATATTTCATAAAAGTAAAGGGGAAAAAACCAGGTGGTTTGCTATATAGCAATTATTATAATTTGAAGGCCAAATTTAAACTTCTAAAGCCTGTAAATGAAATTGATTTTATTCAAAACGTTTCACATAATTGTGAATACGATTCAGGTAAATAAATCTATACATAATTTATTAAAACATACAAATAATAATTAATATTTAACATTTAATAGAGGAAGTTGATGTGATTAAGAACTGGCTTAAATTTAATATTGAACCAAGGTCAACTGTATTGGATTACTGGAGAAGAACATTTGAGTTGCGTTCAAATCTAATAAAAAGTGAAGTAAACTTGTCCGATGTCTTTGATGAGTTTCCAATACTAAAACAATCATTTGGATATACATTGGTCAGTTGCAAAGAAATTTTAAATCTCATCTTAAGCTTAAAAAATCCTTTTCAGATCGACCTAGACTTTAGTTTGTTATATCCCGAATCCAACAATTTATTTTTTGAGAAGTGGGACGAATTTAAGTTCCAAATCGTTCCCCTACTAAGAGGCAAGGTCCGTGAGCAACAAAGCCTTAATATATTAAAGACATTTGAAACTCAAGCAGAAGGTGTGTATTTTTTTTATTTTTTTAAAATTCGATTTTGAATTTTCTTTCCTTTCATAGATACAAAATCGACTTTAATATTATTATTGCTCCACGCAGTGCTGGTGCCGTCATCAAGAGGCAAGAGAGCAGAAGTTGGTTCTGCCCGTACTAAGTTCACGATTGCCGACTCTCGGAATAGATTTTTTTTTTGGAAGGCAAGTGTTGGTGAAATTCAATCTAGTCTAAAGACAGAAGCAGAAAAGAGTTTTAGAAACAACACCTCTCTTCAACCATATATCTGCTGCATCGGAACGAATCCCTATGATTTGTCTGAATTCTATATTTACATTTCTGGCATTTTCTACAAATTGCCCAAATTGTTGGATTGCGTAGAGATTTGCTTCAAAATCTTTTTTGTGCTAAACCTGGAATATCCAATTGAATGTAAATTAGTGTGGACATTCATTCAAAAATATTTCTTCAATATTCATTTAACAACAGATTTGAAAACCAGAAGCATTTTAGAGCTCCTACATGACTTAAAAAATGGCACTGGAATGTAAGATTTGTTTGCAAACATTTAATAATAATTCAACTTTTCTTTTACATATGCGCGAATTCCACACACTTGAGTTTTTTATAAATTTGCCTTGCGGTCATAAAAGCTGTTTGCAACAATTTTCCAGCATTAAAAACTTATCAAAACATATACAAAACAAAAACACACATTCGACTGACCATAATGGCGTAAATGAAACTTTTTCCACACATAATCAAACTCCACCATCTGAAACTGATAAGAATACATTACACTTTGACTTAACCAAAACTACTCATTTAGTTAATAAGACCTTGCAAAACGGATCAGAAAATTTTCACTTATTGTCTGTTCAAATTTAAGTACTCCAAGAAATGAAATATTTAAATTACAGGCCGATATTAGGAAGCATATAACATCACCAATTAAACATGAGTTAGAAAAAGTACAGTCGATCGATAAGTCGTCAAATGATCACATCATAAAAAATCTCATCAATTTTTGCAACGATCCATTTAAAAGTGTGAGCAGCGAACATAAGCTATTAAAAACTCTTAGAGACCAGAACTTATATGAAGATCCATATATTATTAGAATGGACGACACAGTAACATCAATAAGATCTCACAACAAAATGGCATTAGATTGTAAACAAATTAAAGGTTCATTTTTTCCATTAAAATTTCAAATTAGAAAATTTTTTGAATTGCCTGACGTATTTGACAATTTTTTGAAATGGCATAAATATTTGGAAAGTCAAAAAAAATTTTGCAATTTCATTAATGGATATTTGTGGAAAAAAATTATGTTAAACTATCGAAAAAGTACCCGAATTGTACTTCCGTATTTTCTTTATTTTGATGACTTTGAGGTTAACAACCCATTAGGACCACATTGTGACCCAATTCAAGGCGTCTATTTATCCTTTCCCACAGCTCCGATTGAGTATAACAACATTTTCTGTGCAGCGCTATTTAAGTCTTGTGACATAAAGACATTGGGATATTCAAAATGCCTATTTAAATTTGTAGAGCTTTTACAAGAACTTGAACATGACGGTGTATCTGTCACTGTAAGAGGAGAGGAGCATAAAATGTACTTTATATTGGGACTAATTTTGGGCGACAATCTAGGCTTGAACAGCGTATTAGGTTTCACAACATCATTCTCAAGCAATTTTTTTTGTAGATTTTGTAAACTTTCAAAACAAGAAACAGGTTTAGCGTTTGAAGAAAGTGTTGAAATGTTGCGAACCGAGTATAATTATAAAAAGGATATTGAAACGTCTGATATGGCATTGACTGGAATAAAATATGATTGTGTGTTTAACAAGCTTACCCATTTTTCAGTCGTAACTAATTTTGCTGTGGACATTCTTCATGATGTCTTTGAAGGTATCTTAAAATACGACATTCCTCACATAATTTTATATTATATTAATAATAAGATTTTTGATTTAGAAACCCTAAATATTAGAAAAACAAACTTTCAATATGGCCCCGCGGAAATTGGAAATGTCTGTCCCCCTTTTCAGATTAACAATTTAAGAAATCGTAAAATTAAAGCAACTGCTCGTGAGTTTCTTACTTTCATTACGTTTTTCCCATTAATGGTCGGGGACTTGGTTACCGTAAACGATAAAGTTTGGGAATTCGTAAAAAATTTACTGAAGTTGATTGATTTCATTACATTTTCAGAGTATACCACAAATGATTTAAAGGACTTAAAAGACATCATCATGTATCATAACAAGGAATATACTGTTCTGTTCAATGACTCACTAAAGCCTAAACATCACTTTTTAAATCATTATTTCAGAGTTATACAAGAGTCAGGGCCATTAAAGTATTTGTGGACTTTTCCGTTTGAGTCGCAACACAAAAGACTTAAAAGTTATGCTAAAAATATTACATCTAGGAAAAATATTGTAGTTTCGCTGACCAAAAAACTATGTATTAATTTTTCAAATTTTATAAATAATTTTGAAATCAATGGCATAGAATATAGCAAAACTAAGTGCTTAGCAACTAATTCAATATTTTGTAATCAGCTAAAATATTTTTTTCCACAAACTGAAAATGTTATTTGTTATGGCTTTATAAAGAATCGAAATGTCCTTTACAAAAGAAATTATTTTATTTATTCATTTAAGCCAAATTTCAGTGCATATGAAATTAAGGAAATATACTTATATGAAAACGACGTTAATTTTTTATGCTTGGACACAGAATGTATTTATGATGATCATTTGACATCTTATCAAATAGTTAAAAAAACGGATTTTAAACTAGTGAAGTTAAGGGACTTAAATTTCCCTCCGACACAAACACAATATTTAACAGACAAAATGTACATAAAACCTAAATTTTATTTTTAACAAGCTTACCCATTTTTCAGTCGTAACTAATTTTGCTGTGGACATTCTTCATGATGTCTTTGAAGGTATCTTAAAATACGACATTCCTCACATAATTTTATATTATATTAATAATAAGATTTTTGATTTAGAAACCCTAAATATTAGAAAAACAAACTTTCAATATGGCCCCGCGGAAATTGGAAATGTCTGTCCCCCTTTTCAGATTAACAATTTAAGAAATCGTAAAATTAAAGCAACTGCTCGTGAGTTTCTTACTTTCATTACGTTTTTCCCATTAATGGTCGGGGACTTGGTTACCGTAAACGATAAAGTTTGGGAATTCGTAAAAAATTTACTGAAGTTGATTGATTTCATTACATTTTCAGAGTATACCACAAATGATTTAAAGGACTTAAAAGACATCATCATGTATCATAACAAGGAATATACTGTTCTGTTCAATGACTCACTAAAGCCTAAACATCACTTTTTAAATCATTATTTCAGAGTTATACAAGAGTCAGGGCCATTAAAGTATTTGTGGACTTTTCCGTTTGAGTCGCAACACAAAAGACTTAAAAGTTATGCTAAAAATATTACATCTAGGAAAAATATTGTAGTTTCGCTGACCAAAAAACTATGTATTAATTTTTCAAATTTTATAAATAATTTTGAAATCAATGGCATAGAATATAGCAAAACTAAGTGCTTAGCAACTAATTCAATATTTTGTAATCAGCTAAAATATTTTTTTCCACAAACTGAAAATGTAATTTGTTATGGCTTTATAAAGAATCGAAATGTCCTTTACAAAAGAAATTATTTTATTTATTCATTTAAGCCAAATTTCAGTGCATATGAAATTAAGGAAATATGCTTATATGAAAACGACGTTAATTTTTTATGCTTGGACACAGAATGTATTTATGATGATCATTTGACATCTTATCAAATAGTTAAAAAAACGGATTTTAAACTAGTGAAATTAAGGGACTTAAATTTCCCTCCGACACAAACACAATATTTAACAGACAAAATGTACATAAAACCTAAATTTTATTTTTAAAATAAGTTTATATTGAATTTATATATTATATTATTTCTATTATATTGTAAATAAAATAAATACAAAAAAAAAACAAGTGCGTTTTACTTTGTAGGTTTAAAGCCCTCTCTAATATATAGAAAAATCGTCCTGGATTTATAAAAAGATGTACTATTATTTAAGGTGCGTGGCCGTTGGATTTAGAAATACGTAAGAATAATATGAAATATTTAAATAATGTATAAATACAAATCTGCAAAATTCAATAGCAGATATAATAATAATACTTATGGAATACGGAATAAAATGTTACATACATAAAGTAATGGATAAATAAATAATAATAACATAAATGTAAATCTGTACATGAATGTATACTATTTAATAGTACATCCCAACTTAGTAAATTTAATCTATACTCTCCTCAACACTAACAGAAAGACCACTGTGGTAACTATAAACCGTCTCAGAAGTCCTGGCGCTTATAATGTCTGCAGAGATATTTGAAAACGCCCAATCAATATGTGTGTCCAAATTGGTAGTGGACGTATTCAAATCTAGTAAGCTTCTAAATTCCCTCCTCTGCAAATTATTAAATATTTCCACTGTGGAACCTTCTAACATTTTCAAACATAAATTAAAATCTCCTAAAATTATTGTTTTCCCATTTAAAAATTCATATTGCAGAAATAGATTCTCAAGTTCTGTTCTAATTACTGATGCCGGATAGGTAGGATTTTTATATAAAATAAGAAAAGCTATGGATTTGTATCTGAATATAATATACTCAAAGAAACTCGAATCAGTTATATTATTTCTACCGCTTACTGAAAAAGAAATTTCATTCACTATTTCATTTTTGGCATAAACTAAAATACCCGTTGAACGTCGTACAGACTCAAGATGGGCAGCAACACTGAGCCCAGGAATTTCTATATTTTCTGTAAAAGTAGTGGCTTCCACAAAACACAGAATAGACGATAGAAGCATAAGTCTATCTGATCGAATATCTGCAATATGCAGATTAAGACTTTGAGTGTTGTGAAAGAAAATGTCTAAGGCGGAACTGTTAAGCAAGTGATCATAATGTGTTCGAAGAAGTTTAGCAGTCCGCAAATTCTCTAATTGATTTTTGACCTTATCATTGATTTGGGGAGGTTTAGGAGGATTGAAATTACCTATTATAAACAATCCTGAAGCTGTGGTTGCCCTACTACAAGCTACATATATGGAAGCACGGTCCATTCTTGAACTGGTGTGGACTACCACCATGCCATAAGTAGCGCCCTGACTTTTGTGAATAGTTATACCTTCTGCAGGTACAACTGGAAACTGCTTACGGTCAATGGTAACTTGCTCATTGTTCTTATAATGAAAGTTTCTTACTATTTTCCGAATAGGGGTCCATAAAGGTTCGTATTGGTGTGCACGTTTTGAGCGCGCAATTTCTCCTACATTATTTCTTTGTGCCGCACTTAAATGGGTAGCTTTTATGACCATTGAAATTTCATCAATAATAATTAATTTAAGGTCTATTAAGTTTGAATGCAATGTGTTAACTAAATCATGACTTAATGGTCTCAAATGAGAGCGAGACTGGTTGACTGGAAGAGAAAACATGGAATGCAGAGTTGACCCACTGATTCCGAATGCGGCTTTTCCGGTCGGGGCACACAAAAGAATATATTTATTATTATCATTATTAGGCCCATGAACGGCTCCTGCCTTCCGATTGTACATATCAGATAGGGATTGGAAAATTGCTGAAATAAGTTGGCTCTTACCAACACCAGCACCGCCTCCAACAAATTCGTGGTACACAGATTTTATTTTGGCATTGTGCATTACATGGGTTAAATAGGGTTTCTATTTTAAATTGAGAGACCCAACAATATTAGATAAAGTTTCCTCTGAAACTAAGGGTGGAAGCTTAATCAAGCGAACGTTATTGTCGCCTACATTGTTATCATCCCCATTGACGTTTAAGACATTTAGTTGAGGATCTATCTCAGGAAATCCTAGGACTCTAAACTCATTATCTTCTGGGTTTTCTACATTATCCTCATCTTCTGCCAGGACTGCATTTTCCACTGCATTCTCAAGCTCACTAGCATCTAATACATTATATTTCCTACGATTGTTTTCTATTAAATCTTTGTTAACGTTACAAAATGCCTCGCAATCCCTGGTTAGTAACTGAACTTGCTCATCCCTCCACGGTGCATAAAGCATAACTAATTCCCTAAAGTAGTCGCTTCTCTCAGTATTAATATTAAATCTTCTATATCTAATGATCCTTGGACTGAGTCTTTTTCTAATAAACCCGCTACCATCGCGAAGGGGATATAACACAGATTCGGTAGCCCTTGGCTCTTCGTTATCGCCTTCTGGGTCAAAAACATAAAAAGCAGCAAAATCGGCTAGGCATAAGCTCTCAAGAACGTCTGGACGTTGAATGTAATGCTCTGTAAGTCCAATTTCGAAAATGTCTTCACAATCTTCGGGAAGATTTTGAAGCTGTTCTCTTGATTTCAGAATTCTAACCCGTTTTTCTGGATGTGCAGTATTTATAAATACTACATTAGTACTGCTACTAGACATAAGTACTGCCCTAAACAGCAATAAACGGCTTCCTGAGCAGAAATCTCAGTGCCACAAATAAATTTGTTTCCTATGTGTTGTAACTTTTGCTTGATTGTTACATTACCTCGGCTAATTTCACTAACTGCTTCTCGCATTAATTGTGAAATTCCTCGTTGGGACTTGTTAATATAATTAACAACATAGGAGCAGCAAGCATAGGGATCCAAAATGAACTGAATATCTATATTTGCTCGCTGCATCAAGAGAAGATGCTTATTATAGCTGTTTATCTTAATAGCACTAAAAGATCGCTTTAAGAAAATTTTGGGTTTCTTTAGACTCGATCTCAGTGCATTAATATACTTCTCATAGGTTAGGTTAGGATGCACGTGGGACAGGAAGTTATTAAAATCTTCAAATAGCTCCAAGTATTCATTATTAAATGGATATTCTAACACTGTTTGAATTTTTTCAAAATTTCTTCTATGCTCCTCTACATTTTGAGTGTTCTCTTCAAACGGGAACAAAATTTCTGTTTGAGGCATAGGAGGGTATGGTATACCGAATCGACAAATTGTTTCCTCTTACTTCTCGCTTGCAAGAATGTCCGTGATTGTGAGTTTGATACTCCAGAAATGGACGCACTTCTTGGCAAGTAGTATCAGTTGTGATAAACTGATCAATAAATGACTTGATAGCTTGAATACTAGATTCATCATTTAAGTCGAGCTTTGGGGCATCTTTCAGCCAAAATATGCCATTTTGAGTGTTCTCTCCAAACGGGAACAAAATTTCTGTTTGAGGCATAGGAGGGTATGGTATACCGAATCGACAAATTGTTTCCTCTTACTTCTCGCTTGCAAGAATGTCCGTGATTGTGAGTTTGATACTCCAGAAATGGACGCACTTCTTGGCAAGTAGTATCAGTTGTGATAAACTGATCAATAAATGACTTGATAGCTTGAATACTAGATTCATCATTTAAGTCGAGCTTTGGGGCATCTTTCAGCCAAAATATGCCATGTACATGAGAGAGCCTCTTTGTTGAAACTCAACTCGCCAATAAAACTGAATGACCCTATGGCTACCAAAAACACCGCCATCTTGCTTCATTGTTTTTAAAAGCTCCCTATATCTATGCTCAAAATACCCAGCACATGTTACAGGATCCGCTCTAATAAGACGGGCTTTTGTATCAAAACTTAAATTTGATGCAGCTTCTTCTGTTATAGTTTACTTATCTACATTATAAGATAGCAAGACTAAAAGCTCCGTCCACTTATGGTGCGTTCTCACTGGCTCACAAAGCTTCGCAAAGCAGTGTCACAACGTCACAAAGCAATGTGAACGTCAAAATCTTTGCGATAACAATTTGGACTCACAAAATTGTGACCCTCCAATGTGAACACCAGTGTCACATGGCGTCGCAAACTTTTTGTGACCGAAGCTCTCGCAATTTTGATAAACATTGTATGAACAGCTGTTTCAGTTGAATTAGCTCAGATGAACCCAATCCCAATTGTGACAAGCACATCGAGCAAGTCGGTTTTTGTTCGCAATTGTGAAGCCATTTCGAGGCGATTTCGACAAATTTTATATAAATATGAATGATTACGAGAGGAAGCAGAACTTCTTGCATGTGCAGCTATAGGGCTGTGGCTGCTAGAAGAGGAGGAAGATGAACCAAGGCCAAAGCGCAGATGCTGGGTAGACAAATTAAATTTGAATCGTGGGACCGAGGGAATGACGCCCAGCTGCTCAGAAATTTTGCCCAGCCAGCCTCTTTAAAATCGCGGTTCTTATATTCCGCGCTGCACGTATTGCAGAGGCATTCCGTCTCCTCCACGGCTTCAATAAGCTTCACGATGGTTTCGGAATGCCACTGAATATTAATACGGCGACCACGGCTTAAAACAGTAGGACCCTCCATTGAAATTTTATTTGAAATTGAAATGCTCTTTTGCTTAGAACAAACATGTGCAATGGCAATTCTTTGTTTTGATTCAATTTGTGGAATTTGTTCTTTGCCCATGAGTTTGTTCAATGTTCAATTTTGTGAACATTGGGAGCTACTGGGAGGTTTTGCGACGTTTTGCGAAGCTGTGTCACAATGGCTAGTAGTGTTCACATTGAAGGGTAAAATTTTGCGTCTCACAACAGTGTGACGTAAAGTTTTTGTGACGCCAATGTGAACACTTTTGACAGGCATCGCAAAGCATCGCAAATCGTCAAAATTATGATATCACATTATGAAGCAGTGAGAACGCACCATTAGTCTCTGCTGCTGAAAATGTTATGAAAAAGGTAGGCAGACCAATCTGTCTGATCATAGCCATAACTTTTTTCTTTTCAGCTTCCTAATGGGCAGGAGAAGTGCGAATACCCTTTAACATTCTAAAGCCATCATCGTCTCTAATTAAAGATTCTATGTGATCCTCACTAAGGGCGTTTGCAGCAGAAATGCCATGAGTAGCGCTATGCTTTCGAAAGCAAATAGAAGTATTATTCCTAATTTTAATCATTTCTAACTTTTTATAGTTAAGAAATAATTTGTCAGCTCTACAACCTCTCCTATCACTATTCCTGAGTTCTGATCTTACTATGGTTGTAAAACTTTCCTGACTTTTTCTTTTATTGCCAGCAAATATAGTTGGAAACGCCAACTCCTCAAAATCGTCATCCTGAATCATATCTAATGGACGCTGACCTTCTCCAGGGGCAATAATAATTCTTTGCATGGCAACATTTTCTGTAGGGACATTTTCTAAAAGGGTTTCCTGACCTCCTGGGTTAATATTTTCCTCCTCTATATTATTTTGCTCATTTAAATTAGATCGTGCAGATTGTTCTAATAATTCTGTAACTAAATTCCTATCATCAGCTGATGCTACAAAAGGAACAGCCGTATCATTATTTGCAAACGTGGCCAACCACTGTTCATCAACAGTGACATGGTGTTTCATATACAGCTCTGTGTTCACTAGAAACCGAATTGCTTCAGCAATTTTGAATGGTCTGATGGTTTCAGCCATAAAATCATGATTGTATTCCAATTTCCGTTTCAAGTGAAGTTGAATTACATCAGCTTAATCAAACGCTCTTGGAAGTAACGTTACAACATTGGCCACTGGAATTGGCACATTTACCACTGCTCCTTTAATAGCATTTTGGCGACCATATCCCAGAGTCTTAATTGTCATAAAAGGAAGACGTGGAGAAATAAGTCTTTCTTCTAACGGCGTTAAGCCTATCAAACTTTCATGAAGCTTTGGAAAGTCAAGTCCATTTGCTATTGAAGCTCTTGGTTTTTTGCCTTTTTGAATGTCTGTAGTGCAAGTCTTGCAAAAACTATATTTATTATCCGTTGGGGATACAGATGCAAGATTTAAGAAATTTGAACTACTTGGAAGCTCAAATTTGCTTTCAATAGTTGCACGTGAAAGCTTTGTAATACTTTTTTTAAACCATAATCCCTTGCAGCAAAAGCAGACGTGAGTGGGCCCTTCCTTGACGTTTTTGTTAAATTCGGCTATCATTTTATTTAAGCTATTGTTTCTACGCTGAGATTCTCTATCTTCCGGAAGGATATTCACTCGATTCTGCCTATTTCGTGTCGCATTTCTCCTATTCTCTGCTGCTCTATTTGGACTATTGCTTCTATACTGACTAACTCTTTGCGACACATTCAAATTAGCTTCAATGGCCCGCTGCCTTGCTAGTATTCGAGCACTTCGCCTAGCATTTGTATTGCTTGCTTGCTCTATAATCCTGCGAATGCGATTACCTCTAATCACAGCCCTTTGACTTCTATCCCTTTCATTTTCTAAAATTCTTCTATTCAAATCTTGACGCTGTGAAGCCCGCCGAGCTCTGTCTTCTTCTCGTTCTCTTTCCCTAAATTCTGGGATTTGTCTGTGCACCTGGTGTTGCAAGGTATTAGCTGCTTGCTCCAACTCTCTAACTGGAGTATCAGCCCTTCGAGAAGCATGGGCTAAGTTGTCGCTTAGCCTTTCTCTTTCTCGAAATTCTGGATTTTGTCTGTGCAACTCGTGTTGCAAGGTATTAGCTGCTTGCTCTAATTCTCTAACTGGAGTATCAGCCCTTCGAGAAGCATGGGCTAAATTGTCGCTTAGCCTTTCTCTTTCTCGAAATTCTGAATCTTGTCTGTGCAACTGGTGTTGCAAGGTATTGACTGCTTGCTCCAATTCTCTAACTGGAGTATCAGCCCTTCGAGAAGCCTGGGGTAAATTGTCGCTTAGCCTTTCTCTTTCTCGAAATTCTGGATCTTGTCTGTGCAACTGGTGTTGCAAGGTATTGACTGCTTGCTCCAATTCTCTAACTGGAGTATCAGCCCTTCGAGAAGCATGGGCTAAATTGTCGTTTAGCCTTTCTCTTTCTCGAAATTCTGGATCATGTCTGTGCACCTGGTGTTGCAAAGAATTAGCTGCCTGATCAGTAATCCTGAGTATTCTACTACTTCTTCTAAGTTGATGTCTTATATTATCCCTAACCCTTTGAACTTGACTATATTCTTCATTTTCCCTACGCTCTCTTTGAGATAAAGCATTATCTTGTCTCTCACGTTCAGCGTATTCGGAATCTGACCTATTCAAATTGTTCCTAATTTGTTGTCTCCTAGACCTAGCGGAAGCTGACAATCTTTTCTGCCTTGGCATTTTAATAAAATATGAAAATATTTAAATAAAATATAGAAATATATATGTAAAATAAAATAAAATATGAAAATATATAAAATATTAAAGTCAATAAAATGTAATAAACAATAATAATAATAATAATAATTGTTATTATATTTGGAAAATAATAATATTTGATATTATATTTTAAAAATATAATAATAATTGTTAAAGTTTATTAATATTATTTATAATAAAATAAAGAAAATATAAAATTTGGAAATAATAAAAATATATAGAAATAAATCAAATGTAATAATTAAATAAATTTAAGTAATAATAATTACTATTATATTTTAAAAATATAATAATAATTATTAATAAAATAATATATAATTATTATAATAATAATAATTTAAATTCAAACTGTAGAAAATATAAATAGTCGATATAGTAAATTATTAATTAAATTTATAACTTGCGATTAATATCAGCTCAATGTTCACAGCTCAAGGAAACACAACCGATACCGATACCGATAGTTGCACTCAAGCGCTCTCACTCAATATACACGGAATGCGTAACGGACAAAAGCAAATTCGCGCGCACACTCTACATATATATATATACATACATACGTACATACATATATACATGTATTGCACAAAAGTGACACACGCGACACTATGATCACCACACTGCTTTCTTAAATCACTCAAACTATGTTATTAATGCACCATTGAATTAATAAATCACTCGCTCTTTTAAATAAATAACTGGCGATTATTATTAGTTCAATGGTCACAGCACAAGAGAATCGCAACCGATACCGATACCGACACCGACCCCGTTACACTCAAGCGCTCACTCAAATTCGCGCGCGCATTCACATATACTTATATATATATATATTCTCGGCTTTCTTAAATCACTGTATTTATCACTGCAGTCTATGTTTTTAATGTACCACTGAACTAATATATCACTCGGTATTGTATTAAAAGAAGATTAAATTAATTTAAAATTGATAAATTGATTAATTGCAAATCGTAATCGTAATCGCTCGGAATCGATGTAGAGTGTGTCAAGAGTAGCCACAAACTACAACTTTTCTCAGTCTGCATTCTGGCAGCTCCCATTTTCCTCTCTCACTCTCTCGCTCTCACGCAACAAGTTCAAGCCTGCCAGAGGCTGCTGCATTGCGCGCGGAATTTGAAATAAAAGGCAAAGTCTTAATTTATACGATTTTTAAGGCGGAAAATGTGAGAAAACGGAAATATTAATGATTATAATTATTAATTTGCAGCTTTCAGTGCTCGGTAACGATGCAAAAGTAGTGCTGCAAATGATCGCTTGTCCTCTTATGCAATTTCATGCATAGCAATCAGCTTTTGTACGACTTTTTTGAAAAATGTGACGTCATACCGAATATTGCAATGCAAAAATACATTGTTAAATATTAACCCAATTATATTTTAATCTACTTGTACATTTGCATGTACATAAATTAAACATCAACATTCGATTTTTAGTTCGTGATTGTTTACTAATTTAAAACTGTTTACTAATTTCTGCTCGGTACCCAAAAAATTGGGTACTATTCGAACAGTCTTTGTGCTCTTTCTTTGCGTGCGGCTTGCATATAAACGTTTATATGCTGTCCCGCTGGCACGTTCATTTTGTTTTGCATGTGTAATTATTGAATTAAAAGTAATTCTTAAATATCTCCTTTATTTATGGATCAATCGCTTCAAAATTTTCAGGGTAGTTTAATGGGCTTACTTCTCAACTGGTTGTTCAGTTAGGGAGTGCTACCTTTAAAAATGCGCCTGTAAATGCTTATGTGCGATTTGTGGGCGAAGGGGGAGTGGCATCCAAAATTGAAAACAAACTTGATCTGCGTACGGTATTCAGGAATCTACATACCAAGTTTGAAGTCTCTAGCTCTTATAGTCTCTGAGATCGACGCGTTCAAACAGACGGACAGACGGACAGACAGACGGACATGGCTAAATCGACTCGACTGTTGATCCTGATCAAGAATATATATACTTTTGGGGGTCTGCCACGCCATCTTCTGCCTGTTACATTCTGCCAAATGCATTATACCCTTTTTTGCCCAATTTTAATGGGCACAGGGTATAAAAATAAGAACTGACCCCGCTGTGCGGCGAAAAAGAGCGTAGTTGGTTGGGGATAAATTGAAAGTCGTAGGTTTTACTGGTGTCGTAATTTTGAAGATTTTACCTTGAGTATAAGCAGAGATATTGACAAAGACTTTTATTAAACAGTTTTCATATGTTAAAAGTCTTAAAAGGCTTTTTTTTTATTCCTCAAAATAAAAGTCCTCAAAGTCTTTAAAGACTTTTATTCAAAATGTTTCAAAGACTTTTATAAAAGATTAATAAAAGTAAAAATCAAAAATAATAACTTTTTGAAATTTTTTTAATCACAAATAATTATTAAATGTGATTTATAATATAGAGTCTTTAAATAACCATTAATATTGATTTTTTTTTTTTATAAATCAAATAAAAGTTTATTCGCTGCTTGCAGAGATATTGAAACAACAAAAATTTTGGTACATTCAAAACCAAAATTGAACTTCTCCTTATGGTTGAACAATAATCATTAATTTCAGTCCCTGGCTCTTATCTTTTCCTGCACTTTCACATATTTTGAAGATAGCGCATCTGCTTAGTTTTCCATGGATATTGCTCCTTTAGCCTCCTCAAGCTTGCGTTTCCTTGTGTAGATTGAACACTCTTTCAAAGATTTTGTCGGTCTTCCTCTGTTTCGGCTAGTAGATGGGCCCGGGTAGATGGGTGTTTGTCAATCCTCTTCAAATAACGTAAAGTCTTCAAGCCAGTCTAAATAAAATTCCTGAAACCTTTCCGTTGATTTCTTCCGTCGGGATTCCTTTCATTTTTTCTCTATAAGCCGAAAAATGTTGTTAACTTTCAATTCCAAGTCTGGCGTGACACGTGATAAAAATATGCAATTCTTTTAGAATTGCCATTTGAAATTCAATTTTGGGTAACACTTTACTTTAGCGACCTGTCCCCTAAATCAAGCGAAAAAAAAGTGTTTTGCTATAAAAAACAAGTTGGCTTTTCAATATTTTCCAATAAAGCTGAGGTAGGCTTTTAAATTTTTGACAAAATTGCAGTTATTCATTTAATTTATTAGAAAATGGGCGTGTGTAATAACTGTTTTTTATCTTTCGGAAGTTTCTTGGAAAAGAACACGACAATTTCTGCAAGAACACGATGTGATTTTAAAGGAGCGGAAGTGTCCAAAATGCAGTAACCCGGCAAATCTTATCTTTGACAATGGTGATCTGCCATTTTGGAGATGCCGGCGCTCCGTCAAAGGGCCTGCATCAAATAAAAAAAAGAGGATGAGCACGCATTGCGACTTTAAGGAAATTATTTGAGTTATATTTTGATATTAGTTACGTTGTTTTTTTAGGAAAGTGAATTGAAAGGCACATTCTTTGGGATGTCTCTATTAAGGATGTATGCAAATTTATTGTGTGGGAGCTGAAAGGATCTACATATAGATTCTTGCTGGAGGAGCTCGGATGGTCGTCCAAGACAGTGGGTGATTGGAAGAGCTTCATCCGCGAAGTGTATATCGACTGGTTTGTAAAAAATGTGAAGCACGTCATCGGTGAAATTTTGCAAGTATTCGTGTATCTAAACCTTTTATTGTCCTTGTTTTTGCCTTCCTGTGCTTCTTCGGACAGCTCTCCAAGAAGCACATATTTACCGAGGTGACATGACATAACGCCCAAAGACTTATCGCCCAATGAAATAACGCCCCAAATAAGGAAATAATACCCCAAATTTGACAAGAAATCGTTGTTGTTGTTTTCTATACATTTTTTTGGGGCATTATTTCATTTTTTCTTTGGGGCCTTATTTCATTGGGGCCTTATTTCGCAGAGCCATACCCTTTTACTTATTTTTTTTAAGTAACGGGTATAATAAGAACAGAAACAAAATCAAAATAACACTCTTGGTTCTCTTTTATCTACACCAACCATTTAAAAAATATACCCTATTACATTGTAAAAAAAAGTACTAAAGTAGTTGAAAAAAAAGAAAGATATTTTTTGAAATCAAAAAATAATAATAGTATTTGAACTCATGTTTACAAATTCATTAAAAGGAACCTATCCCCCTGAGCTATTACTCCTATAGTTAATTCATTTTGTTACTCATAACGAAAAATGAAATTGTTCTTCAAAATTAGGTATTTGAATTTTAATACCCTTAAAGGTATAGTTCTCAATCAGTTTAAGCACGGTATACAGATATAAATCAACTTGTTTCTCTATAGTATTGCCAAATATCAAACAGAATTATAAATATAATAAGTTATATAAAAAAAAATGGGTCGAAAAATAAATCAAGCGGTGCGCGAGCTTTTCAAAATTGATAATAATGGTGGTAAACTACTAGCAGTGTGCAAAATTTGTGACGTTAATTTGCAGGGTGCATATGTAACCAACATGCAACGAAGCAAACATGCAAAGGAGTTTGAAGAAGTAGAAAAATTGGACATCAGTCAGGAAGTTCCAGAAAAAAAACAAAAAGTTGTTGTGTACGTAAACGAAAACGACCTTAAAAAAACATGTGTGGAATTTATCACTGAACGAAAATTGCCGTTTTCGTTTCTGGACTCAACCCAATTCAAATATTTGACCGAGCAACTCTTCCGTGGTTTGAAAATTAATCCAATCAATTCATGCAACATAAAGGAGATTATTGCAAATGAATATGAGAATTTAAAAGAAAATATTCGCAAAATACTAAAAAAGAAAATTGTTTGCTTAAAAATTGATTCAGCAACCAGGCATAGCCGTAGTGTCCTTGGAATTAATGTGCAATACTATGAAAAACAGAAACTGAACATCGTAACCCTCGGCATTATTGAGCTGCACAAAAGGCACACAGCCATCAACCTATGTAGCGAAATACAATCGGTTTTAGAAGATTTTTATTTGACAAAAGAACAAATTCACTCCGTCACATCGGATAATGGACGTAACATGATAAAAGCCATAGAAATTTTAAGTGACGAGCCGAATACTTTTGAGTTAGATCAGACATCTGGCATTTGAAGAAGTGGTTAATGATATTAAAGTGCACAATATCATTTCAGTAAGATGTGCGGCACATACTCTGCAATTGGCTGTCAATGACTTTTTAAAATTTATTAGTTGCCAGCCTGCAATAAATAATGCTAGATATTTAGCAAAAACATTAAGGTGCCCTTCTAATAGGTAAGTTAATATTATACTTGCAATTATATTCTCAGAACTCTTCTATCAGTTATGCTTAATTAATTTGTTTATTGCAGATATATTTTAAGCAGCATAAATCGATCTATACCAGTAATTGATGTACAAACGCGTTGGAGCTCAACATACAACATGTTAAGCAAATTAATCGATTTAAAGGATGTTTGTGAAGATTTTTCCGAGTCAAAAAATTTGTCGGAAACTGATTGGAAGCAGATAGAGTCTGTGGTTACCGCCCTGGAATCTGTCAATTGCACCACGCTGAAGCTACAGGCAGAGCAACTGTATTTCGCAGACTTCTATAAAATCTGGTTGGAAATGAAGCTTTCAATAAAGTCGAAAGGCTCTGAAACTTGTGATTTGTTGGCTAAATGCATTGAGGAGGATTTGATGGAATACTGGGAAGAAAAAAAATTTAAGTTTCCGAACCTGTTCGTTATTCAAAGCGTGCCTGCAACTCAAGTGAGCGTTGAGCGGGCATTTTCTGCACTTCGTTTGGTACTTACCGACAACAGGTGCAACTTATCTGAAGAGTCGGTACAAAATATATTGTTTAAACAATTAAATAAAAAATAACAAAATAAACGCAATTTTAAACAAACCTTAGTAAATTAATTAGCTAATTGCAGGGACCATAACTGTTATGAGGAATATCCAAAAAAATCATGTTTAATGATTATTTTAAGACTTTTAGTGGATATTGCTCCTTTAGCCTCCTCAAGCTTGCGTTTCCTTGTGTAGATTGAACACTCTTTCAAAGATTTTTTCGGTCTTCCTCTGCTTCGGCTAGTAGATGGGCCCGGGTAGATGGGTGTTTGTCAATCCTCTTCAAATAACGTAAAGTCTTCAAGCCAGTCTGAATAAAATTCCTGAAACCTTTCCGTTGCTTTCTTCCGTCGGGATTTCTTTCATTTTTTCTCTATAAGCCGAAAAATGTTGCTAACTTTCAATTCCAAGTCTGGCGTGACACGTGATAGAATATGCAATTCTTTTAGAATTGCCATTTGAAATTCAATTTTGGGTAACACTTTACTTTAGCGACCTGTCCCCTAAATTAAGCGAAAAAAAAGTGTTTTGCTATAAAAAAACAAGTTGGCTTTTCAATATTTTCCCATAAAGCTGAGGTAGGCTTTTAAATTTTTGACAAAATTGCAGTTATTCATTTAATTTATTAGAAAATGGGCGTTTGTAATAACTGTTTATTATCTTTCGGAAGTTTCTTGGAAAAGGATGCAGAGTCCATGTTCCAATTTCTGCAAGAAATTGATGTGATTTTAAAGGAGCGGAAGTGTCCAAAATGCAGTAACCCGGCAAATATTGTCTTTGACAATGGTGATCTGCCATTTTGGAGATGCCGGCGCTCCGTCAAAGGGCCTGCATCAAATAAAAAAAAGAGGATGAGCACGCATTGCGACTTTAACGTTGTTTTTTTAGGAAAGTGCATTGAAAGGCACATTCTTTGGGAAGGCACGAGTCTCTATTAAGGATGTATGCAAATTTATTGTGTGGGAGCTGAAAGGACATATAGATTCTTGCTGGAGGAGCTCGGATGGTCGTCTAAGACAGTGGGTGATTGGAAGAGCTTCATCCGCGAAGTGTATATCGACTGGTTTGTAAAAAATGTGAAGCGCGTCATCGGTGGCATTGGTAAAACCGTGGAAATAGACGAAACAAAGATTGGTCGGCGCAAATACAATTGCGGACGAATGATTGATGAACAGTGGGTATTCGGCGGAATTGAGCGGGAGTCGGGTGATTTTTTTTTTAATTCCAGTGGCGGACCGCTCGTCGTGGAAAACGTCGCCAGTGGAACGACCATTGTCTCTGATTGCTGGAAGGCATATGATTGTCTTAAGAACAGCGAATTTACACATTTGACGGTCAACCACACTCTTAACTTCGTTGATCCAGAGACAAATGCAAACACGCAGAGGATTGAGCGCTTGTGGCGGGACTTAAAGGAAAATATTCCACATTATGGCCGCAAAACGGAACATAATCCGGGATAATTAGCGCGCTTCATGTTTTTGAAAATGCACAAGTCCCACAAAACACAGTTGCATTCAATATTTTCAGCCATTGGTGACCTTTATAACCCGAGACATGATGATGATGACACTGAAAACAACTAGGTTCACTCTTAACACCGATTTTGAGTTGACATGTGGAGTAGGCCTTCTGGGGATACCCTAAAAAAAAAACGCGCCTGGAACATTACCTCGCAAGGTGGTGTGGAAAATTGTTCAATACACTTTTGAAGCATTTATAATTGCACTAATAAAACAAATATAGAAAAAAAAAATAATAAAATTAGTTGAATATTATTAAATGTCTTGCCGAAGTTTAGGAATTTGGGGCTAGAATTATGATGTATTTAAAAATCGCATGGACCGCGAGGGCTATTTTTGTTTTTTTTTGTCAAAATTTGAATAGCCTACCTTAGTTTTATTGGAAAATATTGAAAAGCCTAGCAAAACACGCTACTTTGAAATTAAATTACAAGAGAACCATGGCAGAGCGACAAATAATTTTTTCACGTAAATTCTTAAGAAATCGCGGTCCATGGAGGATAATTTTTTGAGAATATTGGAGTACTATGGCTAAAGTAAAGTATTACCCAATTTTGTTTTTTGTGGCTTTGAAGCATTTTGAATTAATTAAAGCCATGATTACACTTCACTTTTAACACTGACGATTATTCTCTGAATTATATTTAAAAATACTTTTCAATAGAAAAGCAGCTGTGTAATGGCTCTTATGAAGTCAAAAATGCACTGCCTGACCACATTCAATACCATTCATTAAATAGGTTTTTCTTTTAAACTAGGTAAAAAACAACACCGAAATTGACTTCAATTCATTAAATATGTATTTCTTTTGTACCTAGGAAAAAAAATTAAGCCCTTAATTCATATTACATCAGAACTGATACAAGTTCATATAGATTTCCTTCACTATCACTTTCACCTGATTATTTATTACCTGTCCAAAAATCTCCAAAATTGATTTTCAGAATAACGTTTTTAATAGGTTATAAAACAGGTGCAAGTTGAATAAGATGTTATTTCATAATACTGGCAGCCAGGAATAGCTATAAAGCATGTACCTACAGGTCGCTTTTCTTCTATCACAATTTGATTGAGAGGTTACATCAGTTTTAGCACTTTAAAAAAAGGCGCAAATCGACGCAAACAAATCAGGGTAATTTTGTTAGAATATTGATTACTAAAGAGTACTGTGGTAGTTCGATGGTGTTCAACAGTGTCAAATTTTTTTTATATTCCATCAAAGTTCAAAAATACCCTTATTTTTGAAAAATGGCTCAATTTTGAGAGGCTGCCACACCCACATATCTTTGAAGATTTCTTTATCGAATGCATATATTACTTTTTACATTTTTCTGAATATATTCATCAATTGTTTCCGAATGTTATCAACAACGTAATCGGTGTCAAACGGTACAAAAACGGTTTATCGGAAAATAATCACATTAGTTCTTAGCAGGGACCATAACTGTTATGAGGAATATCCAAACAAATCAGGGTAATTTTGTTAGAATATTGATTACTAAAGAATACTGTGGTAGTTCGATGGTGTTCAACAGTGTCAAATTTTTTTTATATTCCATCAAAGTGGAAAAATACCCTTATTTTTGAAAAATGGCTCAATTTTGAGAGGCTGCCACACCCACATATCTTTGAAGATTTCTTTATCGAATGCATATATTACTTTTTACATTTTTCTGAATATATTCATCAATTGTTTCCGAATGTTATCAACAACGTAATCGGTGTCAAACGGTACAAAAACGGTTTATCGGAAAATAATCACCATTGTCTCTGATTGCTGGAAGGCATATGATTGTCTTAAGAACAGCGAACTTACACATTTGACGGTCAACCACACTCTTAACTTCGTTGATCCAGAGACAAATGCTAACACGCAGACGATTGAGCGCTTGTGGCGGGACTTAAAGGAAAATATTCCACATTATGGCCGCAAAACGGAACATAATCCGGGATATTTAGCGCGCTTCATGTTTTTGAAAATGCACAAGTCCCACAAAACACAGTTGCATTCAATATTTTCAGCCATTGGTGACCTTTATAACCCGAGACATGATGATGATGACACTGAAAACAACTAGGTTCATTCTTAACACCGATTTTGATTTGACATGTGGAGTAGGCCTTCTGGGGATACCCTAAAAAAAAAACGCGCCTGGAACATTACCTCGGAGGGTGGTGTGGAAAATTGTTCAATACACTTTTGAAGCATTTATAATTGCACTAATAAAACAAATATAGAAAAAAACTAGGGGGCTCGCTTCGCTCGCGGTGCTATAGTCGAGCATACTCGACTGTCGGAGACCCCGTACTTACTATGGAAATAGAAAAGACTACAAAAATTATAAAATAATTTGGCCGCTTGATGCTGTTGCAGAGCGTTGTAATACATTTTCCACTACTTTTTTCAATGACAGCTATATGAGATAGTTGTCCGATATGAACCAACTTCGGTCAGGATATATAAAACCAAGTTATATGCATACTGTAATAGTTAAGTTGAGATATCTCATAAAACAAAAAAGTTTTTCTTACTAAGACTTGATTTTCGCCCGATCGGTCCTATGGAAGCTATATGATATAGTAGTCCGATGTAAACCAACTTTGGACAGGATATATAAAACCAAGTTATATGCATATTGTATTAGTTCGGTTAAGATATCTTATAAAACAAATAAGTTTTTTATACTAAGACTTGATTTTCGGCTGATCGGTCCTATGGAAGCTATATGGTATAGTGGTCCGATTTAAGCCAACTTCGGACAGGCAATATAAAACCAAGTTATATGCATACTGTAAAAGTTTTGTTGAGATATCTCATAAATCGGTCCTATGGCAGCTATATGATATAGTGGTCCGATCCAAAAAATAATCAAACTTGATATGCCTGCAATATAGAGGAATCTACATACTAAGTTTGGTGTCATTAGCTTTGATATTGTTCTTATAATTTGGATACGAAATTTTGTTTTTCGATTTGTGGGCGACAAAGGGGGCGTGGCCAAATTTTGAAACAAACTTGATCTGCTTGCAATATAGACAAACCTACACACCAAGTTTGGTGTCTCTAGCTCTTATAGTCTCTGAGATCTAGGTGTTCATACAGACGGACGGACAGACAGACAGACGGACAGACGGACAGACAGACAGACGGACAGACGGACATTGCTATATCGACTTGGCTATTGATGCTGATCAAGAATATATATACTTTATGGGGTCTGCCACGCCTCCTTCTGCCTGTTACGCACATTTTCGTTAAAACAAACCCAATAGACCCCTGTACTTTTTTTAAGTACGGGGTCTAAAAATAATAAAATTAGTTGAATATTATTAAATGTCTTGCCGAAGTTTAGGAATTTGGGGCTAGAATTATGATGTATTTAAAAATCGCATGGACCGCGAGGGCTATTTATACCCGTTACTTATAAAAAATAAGTATAATACCCATTTTACACTGGAGTCACTAGGCAAAGTCGCTAGCTGCGACAAAAAGTTCGTTCACATTGCATCAGTCACTAGAAAGTAGTCACTAACTGACAGCTGAGTTGTTTTGACAAACGTGTGTAGTTTCACAATTAAAAATTTATATAAAATTAACGCAGCCAATATTGAGATTTTGGAGGCTCTGACCGTGCTTTAATGCGTTAAAACTCTGGCGAGCGATGAGGATGAGAGGGCCGTTACATTGTACAACAACCAACTTTAAATGCATTGATATCAGTGGAAAGAGTCAGTTGGAGGGAAAATTTATGTACATAGTTAGGTGGAACTAAAGTTTTTTTTTGCATAGAAACGGCGCGGGTGCTTCTGAGGGATAGAAGTGTCCAACATTAACGAAGCTATGTTCAAGCAGCATTTTAAAGTGGAGCACCATATTTTTGAGGAGATAGTGAAGAAGCTACCACAATTGGAGAAAAAAGAAACGAACTTTCGCCCTAGCTAGCAACCCATTGAAAAAACGTATAGCAATAGGCAATAATACATGCATATTTTTTCTCTGGCCGCGCATCTCCCCGATCCGATCAGACCATTCGTCTATAAGTATATGTTCCAGATCCTCCGTCCACTTTTTGCGCTTCTTACCATTGTTTACTAATAAAATTAAGGAAATTATGAAACTTTTCTTTTTCCACAAAATAAATTGCACTTGCTCTTGTCGCTTGTCAACAAATGGTAACTTTTTATTTTTCAGTTGTCGAAAAAGAGCTTTTCAAAATTGGCGCTTCGAATTTCCAGTGTTGCAAAATATAAAATTAACAATGTTATCACTCTGTTAATAACATTTTAATTACCAACACTGGTTCCGACAGTCGCTACGACAGTCGCTAACAACAGCGGCAGTCACTATTTTAAACTCAACTGTCATGAACTGTCATGTTTTTGTATGAGCAGTGACTGAATTTGTGACTGCCACTAGATTTTCTCGTTAGTGACCTGTTAGTGGCTGCTGTGTAAAATGGGTATAAGGGTATATTGTGTTCGTTGGAATGTATGTAACAGGCAGAAGGAGGCTTCTCCGACCACATAAAGTATATATATTCTTGATCAGCATCAATAGCCGAGTCGATATAGCCATGTGTGTCTGTCCGTCCGTGTGAGCGCCTAGATCTCAGAGACCATAAGAGATAGAGATACCAAACTTTCACTAAAAGACTTCTATATACCCCACGCAGATCAAGTTTGTTTCAAATAAAAGCCACGCCCCCCTCCGCCCCCGCAAATAGCGAAAAACCGTCTAAACAAAGAAATCTCAGAGACTATAAGAGATAAAGTAACCAAATTTGGCACACAGATTTATATACACCTCACGCAGATCAAGTTTGTTTCAAATAAAAGCCACGCCCCCCTCCGCCCCCGCAAATAGCGAAAAACCGTCTAAACAAAGAAATCTCAGAGACTATAAGAGATAAAGTAACCAAATTTGGCACACAGATTTATATACACCTCACGCAGATCAAGTTTGTTTCAAATTTAAGCCACGCCCCCCTCCGCCCCCACAAATCGCGAAAAGCTGCCACACCCACAGTTTTTAAGATAATATAGTTTTTCTTGTAGTCACTGATATCTATTATTATTATTTATTATCCCACTGAATCGCAACACGATCGGACAAGTAGAACAGCAGTTATTGTCTGAAAATTATTCTTTAAGCAATACATGGCAATACATGCCCCTAGAGTATGCAATAGATTTTGTATTGTTAGAAAATTTTCTTTAAAGTACTTTTATATGTAGTGAAATAAGTAACGGGCATCCTATAGTCGGGATCTCGACTATAGCCTTTCCCACTTGTTTTGTTTTTTTTTTTGTCAAAATTTGAATAGCCTATCTTAGTTTTATTGGAAAATATTGAAAATCCTAGCAAAACACGCTACTTTGAAATTAAATTACAAGAGAACCATGGCCGACCGACAAATAATTTTTTCACGTAAATTCTTAAGAAATCGCGGTCCATGGAGGATAATTTTTTTGAGAATATTGGAGTACTATGGCTAAAGTAAAGTATTACCCAATTTTGTTTTTTGTGGATTTGAAGCATTTTGAATTGATTAAAGCCATGATTACACTTCACTTTTAACACTGACGATTATTCTCCGAATTATATTTAAAAATACTTTTCAATAGAAAAGCAGCTGTTTAATGGCTCTTATGAAGTCAAATATGCACTGGCTGACCACATTCAATACCATTCATTAAATAGGTTTTTCTTTTAAACTAGGTAAAAAACAACACCGAAATTGACTTCAATTCATTAAATATGTATTTCTTTTGTACCTAGGAAAAAAAATCAAGCCCTTAATTCATATTACATCAGAACTGATACAAGTTCATATAGATTTCCTGCACTATCACTTTCACCTGATTATTTATTACATATAGATTCTTGCTGGAGGAGCTCGGATGGTCGTCTAAGACAGTGGGTGATTGGAAGAGCTTCATCCGCGAAGTGTATATCGACTGGTTTGTAAAAAATGTGAAGCGCGTCATCGGTGGCATTGGTAAAACCGTGGAAATAGACGAAACAAAGATTGGTCGGCGCAAATACAATTGCGGACGAATGATTGATGAATTGAGCGGGAGTCGGGTGATTTTTTTTTTAATTCCAGTGGCGGACCGCTCGTCGTGGAAAACGTCGCCAGTGGAACGACCATTGTCTCTGATTGCTGGAAGGCATATGATTGTCTTAAGAACAGCGAATTTACACATTTGACGGTCAACCACACTCTTAACTTCGTTGATCCAGAGACAAATGCAAACACGCAGAGGATTGAGCGCTTGTGGCGGGACTTAAAGGAAAATATTCCACATTATGGCCGCAAAACGGAACATAATCCGGGATATTTAGCGCGCTTCATGTTTTTGAAAATGCACAAGTCCCACAAAACACAGTTGCATTCAATATTTTCAGCCATTGGTGACCTTTATAACCCGAGACATGATGATGATGACACTGAAAACAACTAGGTTCACTCTTAACACCGATTTTGATTTGACATGTGGAGTAGGCCTTCTGGGGATACCCTAAAAAAAAAACGCGCCTGGAACATTACCTCGGAAGGTGGTGTGGAAAATTGTTCAATACACTTTTGAAGCATTTATAATTGCACTAATAAAACAAATATAGAAAAAAAAAAATAATAAAATTAGTTGAATATTATTAAATGTCTTGCCGAAGTTCAGGAATTTGGGGCTAGAATTATGATGTATTTAAAAATCGCATGGACTGCGAGGGCTATTTTTCTTTTTTTTTTGTCAAAATTTGAATAGCCTACCTTAGTTTTATTGGAAAATATTGAAAAGCCTAGCAAAACACGCTACTTTGAAATTAAATTACAAGAGAACCATGGCCGACCGACAAATAATTTTTTCACGTAAATTCTTAAGAAATCGCGGTCCATGGAGAATAATTTTTTTGAGAATATTGGAGTACTATGGCTAAAGTAAAGTATTACCCAATTTTGTTTTTTGTGGCTTTGAAGCATTTTGAATTGATTAAAGCCATGATTACACTTCACTTTTAACACTGACGATTATTCTCTGAATTATATTTAAAAATACTTTTCAATAGAAAAGCAGCTGTGTAATGGCTCTTATGAAGTCAAAAATGCACTGCCTGACCACATTCAATACCATTCATTAAATAGGTTTTTCTTTTAAACTAGGTAAAAAACAACACCGAAATTGACTTCAATTCATTAAATATGTATTTCTTTTGTACCTAGGAAAAAAAATCAAGCTCTTAATTCATATTACATCAGAACTGATACAAGTTCATATAGATTTCCTTCACTATCACTTTCACCTGATTATTTATTACCTGTCCAAAAATCTCCAAAAATGATTTTCAGAATAAATAAGATGTTATTTCATAATACTGGCAGCCAGGAATAGCTATAAAGCATGTACCTACAGGTCGCTTTTTTTCTATCACAATTTGATTGAGAGGTTACATCAGTTTTAGAACTTTAAAAAAAGGCGCAAATCGGCGCAAACAAATCAGGGTAATTTTGTTAGAATATTGATTACTAAAGAGTACTGTGGTAGTTCGATGGTGTTCAACAGTGTCAAATTTTTTTTATATTCCAAAGTTGAAAAATACCCTTATTTTTGAAAAATGGCTCAATTTTGAGAGGCTGCCACACCCACATATCTTTGAAGATTTCTTTATCGAATGCATATATTACTTTTTACATTTTTCTGAATATATTCATCAATTGTTTCCGAATGTTATCAACAACGTAATCGGTGTCAAACGGTACAAAAACGGTTTATCGGAAAATAATCACATTAGTTCTTAGCAGGGACCATAACTGTTATGAGGAATATCCAAACAAATCAGGGTAATTTTGTTAGAATATTGATTACTAAAGAGTACTGTGGTAGTTCGATGGTGTTCAACAGTGTCAAATTTTTTTATATTCCATCAAAGTGGAAAAATACTCTTATTTTTGAAAAATGGCTCAATTTTGAGAGGCTGCCACACCCACATATCTTTGAAGATTTCTTTATCAAATGCATATATTACTTTTTACATTTTTCTGAATATATTCATCAATTGTTTCCGAATGTTATCAACAACGTAATCGGTGTCAAACGGTACAAAAACGGTTTATCGGAAAATAATCACATTAGTTCTTGGCAGGGACCATAACTGTTATGAGGAATATCCAAAAAAATCATGTTTAATGATTATTTTAAGACTTTTAGTGGATATTGCTCCCTTAGCCTCCTCAAGCTTGCGTTTCCTTGTGTAGATTGAACACTCTTTCAAAGATTTTTTCGGTCTTCCTCTGCTTCGGCTAGTAGATGGGCCCGGGTAGATGGGTGTTTGTCCATCCTCTTCAAATAACGTAAAGTCTTTAAGCCAGTCTGAATAAAATTTCTGAAACCTTTCCGTTGCTTTCTTCCGTCGGGATTTCTTTCATTTTTTCTCTATAAGCCGAAAAATGTTGCTAACTTTCAATTCCAAGTCTGGCGTGA
The DNA here is from genome assembly GCA_951394115.2 of Drosophila phalerata. Taxonomy (NCBI): domain Eukaryota; kingdom Metazoa; phylum Arthropoda; class Insecta; order Diptera; family Drosophilidae; genus Drosophila; species Drosophila phalerata. The sequence goes on from CATOAP020000073.1 coordinate 219,915, forward strand.
CACGTGATAGAAATATGCAATTCTTTTAGAATTGCCATTTGAAATTCAATTTTGGGTAACACTTTACTTTAGCGACCTGTCCCCTAAATTAAGCGAAAAAAAAGTGTTTTGCTATAAAAAACAAGTTGGCTTTTCAATATTTTCCCATAAAGCTGAGGTAGGCTTTTAAATTTTTGACAAAATTGCAGTTATTCATTTAATTTATTAGAAAATGGGCGTGTGTAATAACTGTTTATTATCTTTCGGAAGTTTCTTGGAAAAGGATGCAGAGTCCATGTTCCAATTTCTGCAAGAAATCGATGTGATTTTAAAGGAGCGGAAGTGTCCAAAATGCAGTAACCCGGCAAATCTTGTCTTTGACAATGGTGATCTGCCATTTTGGAGATGCCGGCGCTCCGTCAAAGGGCCTGCATCAAATAAAAAAATGAGGATGAGCACGCATTGCGACTTTAACGTTGGCACATTCTTTGGGAAGGCACGCGTCTCTATTAAGGATGTATGCAAATTTATTGTGTGGGAGCTGAAAGGATCTACATATAGATTCTTGCTGGAGGAGCTCGGATGGTCGTCTAAGACAGTGGGTGATTGGAAGAGTTTCATCCGCGAAGTGTATATCGACTGGTTTGTAAAAAATGTGAAGCGCGTCATCGGTGGCATTGGTAAAACCGTGGAAATAGACGAAACAAAGATTGGTCGGCGCAAATACAATTGCGGACGAATGATTGATGGACAGTGGGTATTCGGCGGAATTGAGCGGGAGTCGGGTGATTTTTTTTTTAATTCCAGTGGCGGACCGCTCGTAGTGGAAAACGTCGCCAGTGGAACGACCATTGTCTCTGATTGCTGGAAGGCATATGATTGTCTTAAGAACAGCGAATTTACACATTTGACGGTCAACCACACTCTTAACTTCGTTGATCCAGAGACAAATGCAAACACGCAGAGGATTGAGCGCTTGTGGCGGGACTTAAAGGAAAATATTCCACATTATGGCCGCAAAACGGAACATAATCCGGGATATTTAGCGCGCTTCATGTTTTTGAAAATGCACAAGTCCCACAAAACACAGTTGCATTCAATATTTTCAGCCATTGGTGACCTTTATAACCCGAGACATGATGATGATGACACTGAAAACAACTAGGTTCACTCATAACACCGATTTTGATTTGACATGTGGAGTAGGCCTTCTGGGGATACCCTAAAAAAAAAAACGCGCCTGGAACATCACCTCGGAAGGTGGTGTGGAAAATTGTTCAATACACTTTTGAAGCATTTATAATTGCACTAATAAAACAAATATAGAAAAAAACCAAGCGGGCTCCGCCCCCTGCTCGCTTCGCTCGCCTACCCCCGCCTCGCTTCGCTCGCGATGAGGTGTGGTATGTCTACAGTCGAGCGCACCCGACAGTAACTTGCTCGATACTCAAACGTTCACAACCGATTAATTCAATTTCAGTAAAATATGGTCAACATAAAATGCTACAGACTATATGCTATCCTATAGCCTACAGTTAGGGGTGCTAGTCTGTGACAGAACTGGTATTAATACTAACTATAATACAATACGTGAATAATAAAATACAGATTATATTATATATATATATTTAGTTACTCTTTTCACAAAATCAAAGAAAATACAAGTTGTTAAAAAAGTACAAATTGTAATAAAGAAAATAGTTGACAAAAAAAAAGGAAAAAGTTGACAAAAAAAAAAAAAAAAATTGCACATGGGCAAGATTGAAACGGGATTCGAACTCTCGACTCATCGCCTCGAAATACATGGCTCTATCATCAGAGCCATCGGAGCATTATATTTGCATGTGGCAATATCAATGTATATCATTTTTTTTGCTGCTAATTCATGGTACTGATTGCAAAATGTGCATCACATAAAATTATTGATTAAGTATGTAAAGTATTCATTTAAAAAGTATGTAATTATTAATTAATATGTAATTAATTTAATGCAATGAAAAAAAAAATAAAAAAATAAAATAATAATAATAATAAATAATTTGGTTCTAAAACAAAGAGTTGTTTTGATCCCGAGTCCAATGTACCCACAAATTTGTTTTGCCATCGGTCTTCGCTAACTGTTATAGATTGGGCTAGAAGTAGTAGCTGTGTACTGTTGTACCATTCCTGGCTAGTTCATCAGCTATACAGTTTCCTGTAATGTCCTGATGCCCTGGCACCCATATTAGGGAAATGTCGAAATGCTCAGCCATCTCATGTAGAGATTTGCGGCAGTTCGAAACTGAGGTGGAATTAGTTGTGGTCGATTTTATGGACTTGATAGCTGCTTGGCTGTCACTGTATATGTTAATACGGCCCGAATTGACTTTGGATTCTCTTAGGAGTTTCGGCTTGAAAGACGCTGCAATGGTCAGGTAGCCTAAAAGAGACCTGTATATTTAGATCCTGAGAGTATACCCCTCCACCCACTTGATTGTTCAACTTTGAACCATCTGTGTAGAAGGATATGGCCCCACTTTGTCCTGGGGTATGTGATGACCATTCCTCCCTGCGCGGAATGGTTGTTTGAAAGGGAGTTTCAATATGCTCAATTGGCATACAGTAGTCCGTTCTAGAAGGAACTATTTGGTTATCCTTAAGGATAGCGGAGTGCCCTGTTGAGCATTCTGTCCAAGAGTTAGTCTCTCAGTCGAATTGCTGTCATGGTGGCAATATTTTTGCTTACTTGCCTGATTGGCTGTATGTTAAGTATGGCGTCTAGAGCTTCTCCAGGTGTTGTGTTAAGAGCACCTGTGATGCAGATTTCGGCCATCCTTTGAATTTTGTTGAGCTGTTTGTTTATGGACTGCTTTGTTAAGACAGGCCACCATATTGCTATACCATATAGAAGTATCGGTCTGACTATAGCTATGTATAGCCAGTGGACGATATATGGCGACATGCCCCATTTCAGGCCGATCGCTTTCCTGCAAGTGTAGAGTGCAACTGATGCCTTTCTACATCTATCTTGCGTGTTAATTTTCCAGTCCAGCTTCCTGTCCAGAATTAAACCCAAGTATCTGGCGCTTTCGCTAAAGGAGAGGACGGAGTCTTTTATTTTTGGGGGTATTAGAGTTGGGATTTTGTATTTTCTAGAGAAAAGTACAAGTTCCGTTTTGGCTAGGTTTACTCCCAGGCCACACTCATCGGCCCAGGTGACCAGTTTTTGTAGCTTGACTGACATCAAGTCGCATAGTGTTTGAGGGAATTTTCCCGTGAAAATAAGTGCTACGTCGTCCGCGTAGGCAACCACCTGGCAGCCTCCACCCTCTATGTCGCATAACAGCCTGTTGACTGCTAGGCTCCATAAAAGAGGAGATAGAACCCCTCCTTGAGGTGTTCCCCTACTTACGAACCTGGAGAGTGTTGAAGAGCCAAGTGTGGACGTTACGACCCTGCTTGTGAGCAATTGGTCGATGAGTCCCACTAGCCGGCTTTCAATCCCCAAGTTTGTCAGTGCTCCAGTGATAGCTTCCGGGACGACGTTGTTAAAAGCTCCCTCGATGTCTAGGAAGGCTATGAGGGAGTATTCAGTGAGCGAAAGGGATTTTTCTATAGTGGCGACTACGGATTTGCCTTTCCGTCGATTTGCCTTTCCGATATGCGTGTTGAGAATTAGATAAGAGATGGGGGGAATGGATGCTCTTAGATGAAGAGCCAAGAGTCGCTCGAAGGTTTTGAGCATAAATGACGACAGGCTGATCGGTCTAAAGTCCTTTGCTGTCGTATGGGATGATTTGCCAGCTTTTGGTATGAAAACTATTTTAGAGACTCGCCATGCGTCAGGTATATGGCCAGTTTTGAGAACTTCTAGAAAGATAGATTGTAGCCAGTTTATGGCAGTGTCTCCTGCTTGTTGTAGTTGAGCAGGAAAAATGCCGTCTGGTCCAGGTGACTTATACGGTTTAAAGCTGCTTATAGCCCAGGCTATATTGCGTTTGCTTAGAAGAGAGGGAATGATGGGCACCTCAGTAGGGGCTTGGTATCTACCTTGATTGGTTGCTTTGCAACCTGGAAAGTGCTTTGTTAAGAGTACATCCAGCGACTCTTCGCTTGATGTAGTCCAGGTGTCATCCTCTTTTTTGAGGTATCCAAGTGTGGGGGCAGATTTCGATCAAATCTTCCTCAGTCTGGCCGCGTCCGGTGTTGATTCTATGTCAGAGCAGAAAGCTCTCCATGAATCTCTTTTGGCTTGTCGTGTCGCCTTTTTGTATGTTAAAAGGGCGTGTTTGTAATTGAGCCAAGATTCTTCTGCGTTAACAGCCTTGGCTTGATTGAAGAGGTTTCTCGAGCTCTTGCGAAGTTCTTGTAGGTTGGGATTCCACCATGGTGGTTTCTTTCCCCATTTAGGTCTGCTGATGGGACAAGCAGCCTTGAAAGCAGAGTTGCAAGCCTTAGTAAAGGTTTCTACTAGGTAACTTAGTCGCTCTGTAGATTGAAGTCAGGAGTTCCAGGCTCGCTGCCGTATTGTCCTCATTGCTAAAATTATGAAGCAAGAAAATATGCATGTGTTTTCTTGCGGGTTTTACCTTGTGTTTCAGCAACTACTAGCTTGTAGTCTGGTGTCCCTAGTCCAGAAACCTTACCACCAATCAACCAAGGTTCCTGGACTAGGACGATGTCGGCTCCGTCTCCAGCCAGACGGAGTAGCAGCGCAGCGGAGGCTGCTTTACAATGGTGGAGGTTTATCTGCAGAATCTTTATAGACATCTGAAGATCTACCCTCCACCACTGTCACATTCGCGTCCTCGTCGTCCGACGCTACCTCAGAGGTGGCTTCTCCTTCACCCATTTGGCATAGTGCCTTGAGGTCCCGCGTTATTGTAGACGCATCGGATGTATAGCCGTGTTCAACGTCGCTATGTTGCGGATCCTCTGGCTCTGCAGTTATGTCCTCCTCGACTGGCATGTCGGAAGGATCTATACCGGCCACGGTATCCGATCTGTAGACCCGGATTGAAACGGAGCTAAAGCCAAAGTTCAGCTCGTTGCCAGCGGCCTCGATTGGGGCGAGCAATGCTTTATTTACAATGAGCACGACCTGGTTTGTAGGTCCCTTCATCTCCTCTACCTTAACAACTTTCCAGTCATGAGTAGGGAGACTTGGGTTGCAACGCTGGAGCATCTTCAAGATTCTCTCCGGCTCTTTGATGGAGGATGGTATCCACAATCTGGCCCCGGGCCGGACTGGAATATCACTCCACTTGACAGCCTCCAATTTGGCTCCTGGGTATACCTCGCCGATATTTGAGACTGCCGCTCTGTAGAGCTCTGCAGATCTCTCATCGTCGCAAGCTATCACCTTCACGCTACCCTGGTACCAGCCAACATCTTTGCAGACTGGTGGTGGTCCAGGCTCCTGCTCCAGCATCTCGAAGCAGCGGGTGGCCAGTGCCGTCTCCACCCACTTCCATTGATTTTTGGGGATCCTACCTCCCGAATCGCCTCGGTCAAGAACCCCTATAAGGATCCTTTCCTTGGCGATCGGGGCGAAGGATTTACCCAGCTGGACCCTCGATTTCTTGGCAGATGGGCCGGGAGTCTCCTGAGAGCGTTGCCTTTTTGCCTGAGCCTGTGCCTGCGCCCTAGGCGCCAGCTCGCTGTAGGCGGGAAGCACGCTCTTGGCCAACGCCACCTTCTCTAGCCATTCCGCCGAGGGACTGGGTTCTGCTCCCGCATGTTGTCGCTGAAGTATGCTACTTGCACTCCTTTTCTCAGCGTAAGAAAATTTTCTAGCGACGCTGGCTGTTGGAGGTTTCCCCATCACACCTGCACCTGAAGGCGGCACTGCCGCACTAATGCTCTGCTGTGCCACCGTGGTGACAGGAGATGGAAGAAACACTCCATCTACCCCAAGGCCCGTGTAAAAAACTGGTTTACTTGGACCAGCTTTGCTGGGTCCACCGGCTGGTATGGTGACCATCTCCGGCGACTGTTTTAGGCTTTGGCCAAGCTTTGAAGCCCCTGCCGCTGCCGATGACGAGGAACCTGCGATTCCGTCGTCATTTTTATTGTTTTTTTTGTGGTTTTTTTGTGTTTTTTATATTTTTCTTGTTATTTTGTTTGTTTAAATTTGTATTGTTTATAGAGTTCATGTTTTGATTCCCACGAGTTGCGGAGAAAGGGTGGTCCGCCCGCACAGAGATCCGCACTATGCAGGTAAGGCTATCACGACCGGAGGGCGCCAGTTATCCGGCCGCTCCGTTTACGGCCCCCAGCCAGGCTGACTATCGGCACGGGTCGCATGACACCTTAGTCCGGCCCTCGTTACCTCAGACCATGACATGAGCTTTAGGCATGCATTAAGACTATTTAGGAGCCATTCTACATGTCTTCGACAAATGTCTTGGCTAACACGAGTTCCCAGAGGAGTGTTATTTCCAGTCGGCACCCTCGTGGAGGGTTCAGTCGAGGGTTTTTGCCGACCTCCAACGTTTGAATTTCCTTCGTCTTATTAGAGGCGATCTCATACTGCTGCAGTCCTTGCCTATCAAACTTTCTGATAAGAATGCACGCAATGAAAGGAATGGGAATCCCAGTCAAGGATGCAGAGCCATTCATTGCGAGCATTCTTATCAGAAAGTTTGATAGGCAAGGACTGCAGCAGTATGAGATCGCCTCTAATAAGACGAAGGAAATTCAAACGTTGGAGGATGTCATACAATTCCTGGAGAGACATTTACAAACAATCCAGGCGGCAAGACCGAGAAGCTACAAGGAAAACCCAATAATAATGAGTACGACGGTAGATAATGCTTGGCAGTACTGTCAAATACCAGGGCACAAAATCAAGAAAATAGAGACAAGTGACAAATGGCAATTCGTTCGATCTGAAGGGATATGTTTTAGATGCCTCAGTCACAAATATGGTCAAAAAAGATATTGTCAAGAAAAATGTGGAAAATGCGGAGAAAGACATCACGAGTTACTTCATTCCGAAAATGAAACGAAAACAACTGTTTATAAATAAACATATAATTTATCTTGCGAGCCTCAGAATATTAAGAACAACCCTCGCTAAGAAATGAGTAGAATATTCGTTGCATGTGATCATATAACATATGAGCTAAATATAGAAAAGGGTCAACCACTAAAGTTAAAGTATATGTGAGCCCTACGCCAACACATACGATAGTCATTACCTATAACTCAAGTAGGTACCAACTGTACAAAAACTCAAAATTTACCATTTGGAGTAATTCTTTGTAAAAATAAACCCAAATATTCTCACTCAAAAACTGAGGATAACATTACACTAGAATAAGAAACATTGTTTAGCATTAAGATAAAAAAGGACAACCATAGTATTGTTAAGGTTGTCACAAAAAGAAGATGATTCTCATAGCAGCTATATAAGCTGATGTGAGCCAATAAAGAAATTAGTCTTGAACTGAACCCGACCCACGGTAATTCTTTCATTTCTCATTGCTAGCGCTTGAACCCGACCAACGGTAATTTTTGCCTAGCTCTATCAGGGATTTTAGGAGGGGCCTCGATCGAGTATTTATCAATACTTGTTCATTTGGTCCATCGAGCGATTGCATACGTACTCGTATCAACCTCGACAAATAATACGCAGGCTTAGGTCTTCGGGCCTCCCGTGATTGTTATTTGAGACAGGGAAACAGCGAAAATTTCCAAAATTTTACGAAGTCCGTGCAGCTTGTAGCGCCGGCAAATTTTACGAAGTCCGTGCAGCTTGTAGCGCCGGCAAAAATAACAAAGTCCGAGTAGCTCGTAGCGCCGGCAAAAAATTTTCTCAGATACTTACAACATCTGGGCAACGCAGAAGGAAGAAGCAGAAAAAACTCAGATACTTACAACATCTGGGCAACGCAGAAGGAAGTAGCAGAAACAACATCAAAAATAAATATATTTTTTTGATAACAAAATTTTTTATTTTTAATTGTTTTGTTAAAAAACCAAAATTAAACATATAAATATAATTTTTTCTCACGCTAAAATTTCTTCTTTGTTTCGAATATTTGTCGTTGGTTAAATGGAGCAGAAGTTCTCTAAGCTACAAAATATTGAATTTTTAAAGGCAGCAGCTGAACCAGGTGCTGGCCCTAAACCATTAACAATTGAACAATATAAACAAAGACAAATAAAAAAAAAGGACCCCACTTCCTCAAGAAAAGAAAATTCGAAAAAGGGGATCGGGAAAAAAGAAACAAAGAAACAAAGAAAGCAGGGTAAAATTCTGTTTTACGCCGAAAGGTTCAAAAAAAAAAAAAAAAAAACTCCAAATAGCGGGTAATTTATCAAGAATTTAGCAAAAAAAAAAAGTTTGGGGACTCAAATAGTTTTTTTTTTTAAATCTTTGAAAATTCGAATTAAAATGAACTTTTTTGATGTTGCTTTGTTGAACTTTTCACTCTTTTCAGTAGTTTTCCAACACTTTTTATGTAATTTGATTCCGAATCGGAACTGTTCGATTAATTGCATGTTTACCAACACTATTTATAACGGGAAAAATAGTAGAGATAGACGAAGCAAAAGTGGGCATAAGAAAATATAACTGTGGACGAGTGGTTAAAGACCAGTGGGTGTTCGGAGGAAAAGAAAGGGATAGTGGCGCCTTTTTTATTCAGCCAGTGGAAGGCCGGGACTCAGCAACATTGCTAACCATAATCAAGGAACGGATAGCTGATGGAACCACCATCATGTCCGATTGCTGGAAGGCATATAATTGTTTGGAGGAAGAAGGATTCAACCACCAAACAGTTAACCACTCGAAAAACTTTGTCGATCCGGACAGTGGGGCACACACGCAGAATATTGAAAGACTGTGGCGGGACATGCGCGGCGAGATCCCACGTTATGGACGCAGAAAGGAGCACTTTATTGGCTACCTGGCTAAGTTCCATTTTAAAAAGACATTTTCTGACATCCCGAGCAAAATCCATGAGATTTTCATGGCCATAGGAAAACTTTACAACCCATCATCAAATGTGTCTATAATTAATGAAGATGTAGAGTTCTCGGAGGTATGTTGAAGAAATTAGGGAAATGCGCGGCAGGCAAAAATTTAAAAAAAAAAATCGCGCGATTTTTTTTTTTTTAATTTTTGCCTGCTGCGCTCTAATCACGATTTTTTTAAAAATATTTTTGCTTTCGCCTCTTTAATCACGCCATTTAAAAAAAAAAATTTGCGTACGGCTCTCTAATTCATTCCGCCCCCCTTTAGGAAGACGATAAAGGCCCCAATATTTTTTGAAAGAGATAATTATTTTCATATTAAGGTTTAAAAGCAGTGTTGGTAAACATTCAAAAAATCTTACAGTTCAATTGGTTCCAAATCGGAATCATATCACAAAAGCAGTGCTGGTAAACGAGCTGTTATAGTGACAAGTTGCACAAAGCAACAACAAAAATTAGCAATTTTCTATGCAAACTTTAAAGATTTTTTAAAATTCCACTATTTGAGTCCCCAAACTTTTTTTTTTTGCTAAATTAATTATAATTTGCCCTTTATTTGGGGTTTTTTTTTTTTTTTTTTTAATCTTTCGGCGTAAAACAGAATTTTACCGAAAGCAGAGAAAAGAACTTTATAGATTAATAACAATATCTACAGGAGAGCTTCAACAAAAATTTATAAGCGAACTGAAGCAATTAAATACACTAGCAAAAGTAAACAATAAGAATAAGAACAAAATAAATGTTAATAAATGTTAATAATAAGAAAACAAAATAAAAATATAAATTTCTGCCTTACAATTGAATTAAATTGAATTATACGATTAACAAAAAAAAAAAAACATACGAACAAATTTTTTCCGGAAGCTTCTATCAGTGACTACAAGAAAAACTATACTATCTTAAAAACTGTGGGTGTGGTAGCTTTTCGCGATTTGTGGGGGCGGAGGGGGGCGTGGCTTAAATTTGAAACAAACTTGATCTGCGTGAGGTATATAGAAATCTGTGTGCCAAATTTGGTTACTTTATCTCTTATAGTCTCTGAGATTCCTTTGTTTATACAGACCAACGAACGGTTTTTCGCGATTTGCGAGGGCGGAGGGGGGCGTGGCCAAAATTTGAAACAAACTTGATCTGCGCTGGGTATATAGAAATCTGTGTGCCAAATTTGGTTACTCTATCTCTTATAGTCTCTGAGATCCTTTTGTTCATACGGACAGACGGACAGACGGACGGACGGACAGACGGACAGACACACATGGCTATATCGACTCGGCTGTTGATGCTGATCAAGAATATATATACTTTATAGGGTCGGAGATGCCTCCTTCTCCCTGTTACATACATTCCAACGAACACAATATACCCTTATACTTATTTTTTATAAGTAACGGGTATAAAAATATATATATATTCATTCATTACAAGATATTTTTGCTGAAAAATATTCAAACAATATTAAAAAAAGTAAAATTCAAATTAATTCATTTTAAAAAACATTTTATATATATATATATAACTGAATTAACATGGCTCTTACTAGAGAACAGATGAAGGCTATCGCCAAAAATCAATTCTCAATCTACAACAATATAATAGAATTAGAACAGAAATGGATTGCAAAAAAGATAGACGAAGAGACAGCCGAAGCCGAAATTCTCAAGCTTTGGGCAGCCTTTGAAACACAGCATAGGGTAATGGAAGAGAATCGGGAAATAGTTCCAGAATGCAATTATAGTTGAGCACGAAACATTTCAGAAGGCACTCGATATAAAAGAAAGAATACTTATGAGTATTACTAGGGAAACAGTTGACCCAGTTGTAGTTTCACAATGGGAAAGGCAAATCCAAAGATTTTTACGAGGTACATATGATTTTCGAAAATCGATTGATTTCAGCAGGACCACTGAGGATGCAGATCTAGAAAAGAAATTTCTTGAAGATGAGTTTGATCTAATTCGAGATGACTTTAAAGCAGGGAATAATACCGGAACCGGTACCGGAACCGTTAACCGAAATTAACCGTTTCAATTTGAGTACCGGAACCGGAACCGGAACCGAAATAAATATTTTTGTAAGAACCGAAAACCGAAACGTTTGTACCGGTACGCTTTCGGTACACTTTTTTAAATTTTTTGTAGTTGTTTTCCATATATATTTATTTTAACAATACTGTTTTTTATTAAAAAATAACTTTAAATTTAAGATAGGTTTGTCTCGATAAAATACGAACATATAATTCGTATGTATGTACAAATCCGTTTATATATTTTTCTTTTTTACCATTTAATTATTTTTTGTTTTAAGTTAATTGCTGTACCGGTACGTACCGGTACTGATACCGGAACCGAAAGGAAAAAACCGAAATAGAACCGTTTACCGAAATAGTTGTTTCGGTACGTACCGTAACCGGAACCGGAACCGATATTTGTTTCGGTTTGATTCCCTGCTTTAAAGAGTTAAGAAAATTGAAGCTCGAAGTTGACGAAGAAAAGACAATCGAGCGTGAGTTCAAGGAGGTAATGGGCCTTTACCAATACCAATTAAAATCAATTTCAAGAAATAATGTTTCCCAGAAACAACTCAAATTAAAACAAATTGAGATTCCTCCCTTCAATGGAGATCTTGCGACTTGGGTTGCATTTTATGATTTGTTTAGCAATTTAGTAGATAATAACCACAATCTAAGCAGAAAGGAAAAACTTATCCGCTTAAAAGAATTGGTTAAAGGAGAAGCTGAGTATCTAATTAGACACCTAGTGGTCTCCGGAGAAAATTATGAGAGGGCAATTGAAATCTTGAAAGAAAGATTTGAAAACAGGAGGCAGCTATTCACAAATCATTTTGATACTTTATTGGATCAGCCTTTGATGAATAGCGAGTCTGAAAAAAGCGTGAGACAGATGTTAGACACAACTCGTCAATGCTTACATGCAATAAAAGGCATGAAAATTGATGTAGGAGACGCAGATCCGTTTCTAGCAAGAATAATTTTGAGAAAGTTTGATAGAAACGGACTGCAACAGTACGAACAAACAGTTCGGAAAACAAAAGATATCCTAAATTTGGATGACACATTTGAGTTTTTAGAGCAGCATCTGCAAGCTATAAAAACTCTTCAGCCTCATAAAAAATAGAAACCAAAAATTTTAAATACTGCGCAGGTGCAAAGCTGTGCATACTGAAAATTTTCAGGGCACGTTATTGAGAAAGTTTTCGTCCATAGCTTTGGACGATAAAAAGCAATTCTTAAGAAAAGTAAGCTTGTGCTTCAGGTGTTTAAGTCACCCATATATGGAGAAATGTAACAATTTCAATCCAGTATGCAACTTATGCAAGGGAAAGCATAATACATTGCTGCATAATGAAAGGGAGCACCAAGCGTCCCTGACAACACGTTCAGCTCCGATTATTTTGCTAGCTAATGCAATAGTAGAAGTGAAAGCAAAATCGGGTGAATGGATGACATTACGTGCGCTAATTGATCAAGGCTCACAGTCAACAGTCATTTCAGAAGAAACAGCTCAATTACTAAAGCTCCCAAGACAGAAGAAAAGAACTGAGCTTCATGGATTGGGAGATAATTTAGTCGGGATATCAAAGTCTATGCTGCAATTAGAAATGAAACCGAGATTCCCAAGCGAAATTCGCATTCAAAGCGATGCTATTGTTTTACCAAAAATAATAGGCCCACAACCCTTTAAATCATTTCCTTACAACAAAGAGAAGTGGAATGGTAAGGTGTTAGCTGATCCCCGGTTTAATGAAAGAAATAGAATAGATATTCTAATCGGTGGAAACGGTTACCTAAAATTCTTGATCAGGGCATAACCCAAGAAGGATCGATAATTGGGCAGTACACAAAACTAGGCTGGATTTTGTAAGGACCAATTCAAATTCCAGATAAAAAGAGAATTTGTACTGCACTGCCAGTGAATTTAGAAAAATTTTGCGAGCTAGAAGAAGTATCAGCTGATACAAGTCCTACCGATAATGAAAAATGCATGACTTTATTTGAAAATACTACAACCAGGGACCAAGAAGGACGATTTGTGGTAAAAATGCCCTTTGTGGACGACAAGTCATTGGGATCATCAAAAAATCGAGCAATGGCTCGAATGCTTAGTCTAGAAAAACGATTAGCAGCAAATAAACCTCTTAAAGAACAGTATACAGAGTTTATGGACGAATATACAAATAAAGGTCATATGGTTGAAGCAAAACAAAACACACAAGGAAGATACTATATGCCACATCAGCCAGTATTAAGGGAAGAAAGCCTGACAACAAAGCTTCGGGTAGTATTTGATGCATCGTGTAAAACGACAAACGGAAAAAGTCTTAACGACATCCAAGGGTCGATTATATTAACAAGATGGGACCTGATATAAACTGGAGGCATGTAGGGTCAAAAGATAATCCAGCCGACATAGGTTCTAGAGGAATTTCAGCAGACAAACTCAAGGAAAAACAGTTATGGTGGAATGGGCCAAAATGGTTACTTAAAAATAAAGAAGAATGGCCAGAAGAAGATAAGCTGGAAAACCAACTTAGTTTTCAGATAGGAGTAAAGGAAGACATAATTCAAGTTCTGGTGGAAAAATGTAGCTCCTTTGGAAAATTAACGCGGATAATAGGATATATTATATTATTTAAAAAACTTTGTCAAAGGAAAATTACACCAAGAAAATTAGAGAAAGATGAAATAGACGAAGCAGTCACTATAATTTTGATAAAACACCAACGGTTTGAGTTTGCCCAGGAGATCTTCGACTTACAAAACGACAAGAATGTTAACCTATAAAGCAAATTAGCTTCACTTTATCCATACCTAGATGACAAAGGAATTTTAAGAGTAGGAGGTAGACTATAATTTGCTGATATAAGTTATAATCATAAGTTATAATCAAGTCGCATTTAACGAATATCATTATAAGCAAAGTACACAAGGAAACGCTACATGGGGGAAACAAAGTAATGGAAGCACTGATACGTAGGCAATATTGGGTATTTGGGTTAAAAAATTCAATTAAAAAACTAAATCGGTTGTGTGTAAAATGCACAAGATATAGACAGCATAACTTACAACAAGTAATGAGACAAATACCAGAAGCACGTGTAAAAATAACTCCTGCATTTACTCACACTATTCAAATAAGAGTCTCAAAAGGAAGAGGAACAAAATCTTACAAAGGATACATTTCAGTGTTCGTATGTATGAGCACAAAAGCGATCCATTTGGGAGCAGTAAGCGACCTAACGACCGAGGCCTTTCTTGCGGCGCTTAAAAGATTTGTAGCAAGAAGAGGAAAATGCTCACACGTATACTCGGATAATGGTACAAATTTCGTTGGTGCTGAAAGAAAGCTTCATGCTGATTTTCTGAAAGCACTTCACAACAATAGTACAAACAACGTATGGGCTAATGAAGGCGTTCAATGGCATTTTATTCCCCCGGCAAGTCCTCACTTCGGAGGAATATGGGAAGCGGGAGTAAAATCGGTAAAATACCATTTAAAGAGAGTTATAGGGGATAGTACGTTAACTTTTGAAGAGATAAGTACGTTACTGTCACAAGTTGAAGCAGTATTAAATTCGAGACCATTATATTCAATCGATAATGGCAACGAACTCGACGACATACTGACGACAGGCCATTTCTTAATTGGTAAACCAATGTTAGATATACCTGAAGCAATTGACGATAGAGCAATATCATCACTGGACAGGTGGAAAATACTAACAGCTATGAAAAATCAATTCTGGCAAAAATGGAAAGATGAATACCTGGTAACGTTGCAGCAACGATTTAAGTGGAAAAGGACAGTCCAAATTTGAGAAAGGGACAGATAGTAATAGTTAAAAACGAAAACACAGCTGCTTCAAAATGGCCGTTAGGAAGAATTGAAGAAACTCACCCTGGAGACGACGGCAAAGTTAGAGTAGTAACAATAAAAACGGAAAATGGGTTGATAAAGCGCCCGTTAGTAAAATTCTGTCCATTAGAGACAGATACACCTGAGGAAGAATCAAGGCGAAAAAGAAGGGCCCCAACTGCAATGGCTCTCAGTTTTCTTATGGTATTATTAGCTTCAGGAATTACGGGAGCTACCACATTAGATATCAGGTCTCAAAATAGATCCGTAGATATTACTCCATTAGAAAATGAAACAATGATTTATTTAGACAATGTTGGACAAATGGACATCGTTTCTTCAAAATGGAGTTTAGTTATATACTATGACTTAGAGATGTTTAACAGGGAAATAGAGTCTATTCATAGACATATCTTAAAACTTGGTCAAGCATGTACGAAGTTAGGTAATTATGAACAAAGCTGTACAGAAATGACTCGAGCTCTTAACCGACGATAGAGAAGATATGGAGAACAACATGCGAAATATATTAGAAAATCAGCACGACCTTGTAACACTCCATAAAAAACAAACATCTATCATAGAGTCGACAATTAACATTATGAAGAAAACTCAAGAAGAAGTATATACTGGGTTTAAAACCGTTCAAGAACAAATTAACAAATTATTTGAAGACCTGGTAACTTGGAAGAACACAGAACAAATGGTATTAGACTTTCAAATATCAACTTCACAATTAATGATGTTAATCGAGGACTGCGAAAAAAGCCAAACAGCAATAGTAGCTCTTCTAATAGACCTAAATCATGGTCGAATAAATCCACAATTAATAAACCCCAAACAACTCATGAAAGAAATTAACACAATTAAGGGAAAATTAAACCAAAAACTTAAATTACCTGGGGACGACAAAGGCACAACTATTAAAGAAATTTACAGCTTAATAGAAGCTAAAGCTGTAATGGTTGATGGGAAACTAGTGGTAAACGCGGAAATACCACTATTTAACCAAGATACGTCTATAATATATAAGCTATTACCAGTCCCATTTATAAAACACGATAGAACAATAATTGCTGAAACTAAAGACGAGTTTATGGTCTACAATTTTAATCTAGACGCATATGTTTTATTAGGAAACTCAGAACTCAATAAATGTTTAAAGAGAAGTGATAATCACATACTTTGCAAGGGCAATTGGCCATGGTACATAGCTACTGACAATGATTTATTTAGACAATGTTGGACAAATGGACATCGTTTCTTCAAAATGGAGTTTAGTTTTATACTATGACTTAGAGATGTTTAACAGGGAAATAGAGTCTATTCATAGACATATCTTAAAACTTGGTCAAGCATGTACGAAGTTAGGTAATTATGAACAAAGCTGTACAGAAATGACTCGAGCTCTTAACCGACGGTATGCAAATCTAAAAATGAACAATGATCTGATAATGGTGAAAGATAGACAAAAAAGAGCACCATTCGAATTTGTAGGTTCTATTCATCATATGTTATTTGGTACAATGGATGCTGACGATAGAGAAGATATGGAGAACAAAATGCGAGATATATTAGAAAATCAGCACGACCTTGTAACACTCCATAAAAAACAAACATCTATCATAGAGTCGACAGTTAACATTATGAAGAAAACTCAAGAAGAAGTATATACTGGGTTTAAAACCGTTCAAGAACAAATTAACAAATTATTTGAAGACCTGGTAACTTGGAAGAACACAGAACATATGGTATTAGACTTTCAAATATCAACTTCACAATTAATGATGTTAATCGAGGACTGCGAAAAAAGCCAAACAGCAATAGTAGCTCTTCTAATAGACCTAAATCATGGTCGAATAAATCCACAATTAATAAACCCCGAACAACTCATGAAAGAAATTAACACAATTAAGGGAAAATTAAACCAAAAACTTAAATTACCTGGGGACGACAAAGGCACAACTATTAAAGAAATTTACAGCTTAATAGAAGCTAAAGCTGTAATGGTTGATGGGAAACTAGTGGTAAACGCGGAAATACCACTATTTAACCAAGATACGTCTATAATATATAAGCTAATACCAGTCCCATTTATAAAACACGATAGAACAATAATTACTGAAATTAAAGACGAGTTTATGGTCTACAATTTTAATCTAGACGCATATGTTTTATTAGGAAACTCAGAACTCAATAAATGTTTAAAGAGAAGTGATAATCACATACTTTGCAAGGGCAATTGGCCATGGAACATAGCTACTGACAATTCTTGCGAAATGTCAGCCCTTAAAAGAACAAGCATACCAGATTGTGAATTTGAGCAAACTTCATCACAGAACGTTTGGACAGTTTTAATTACACCAAACACATGGTTATATAAGGTGTTTGATAATAAGGTTTTAGAAGTAAACTGTGGAAACCTGCAGGGAGATGTTATAAAGATACCAACTCAGGGGGTTTTAAAATTACCAGAGGATTGCACAGCTAGACATGGAACAAAATTAATTATAGCAGCTAGCGAATTAAGATCAAGAGATTCAGTTCAAAGTCAAGCTTCTCCCATTACAAAACTAGTAGACTGGGTAAAATTAGAAGAAATAGTTCCCCTAGCCAAAATAATGATAAATAACACATTTAAGAAAATTAATCGAGGATCATAAAAAAGAAGGCATTAACCTAAAGGGTCTACTCTTTCATAGCTTAAGTGAGCATTCAAATCTAATATTAATTATGATTCTTATAACTATTGAATTACTCATAGTTTTATATATAAAATACAAATGTACAACTGGTAGAGTAAGAATTAATTTTGCCACTCCTAATATCCCAAATGTTTAAAATTAAGAAAAATAAAATAAGGAAATTATACATGAATATTCCATATTCAAAATGTAGATAGAAAAATACAGTCCATTATATAAGAAGGAATTAAAACAAATATTCCCCGCCGCAAAATGTTTATAAATAAACATAAACTTATAAATTCGTGCGGCCTTAGAATCAATAAAATTCCCCGCCGCAAAATGTTTATAAATAAACATATAATTTATCTTGCGAGCCTCAGAATATTAAGAACAACCCTCGCTAAGAAATGAGTAGAATATTCGTTGCATGTGATCATATAACATATGAGCTAAACATAGAAAAGGGTCAACCACTAAAGTAAAAGTATATGTGAGCCCTACAAAAACTCAAAATTTACCATTTGGAGTAATTCTTTGTAAAAATAAACCCAAATATTCTCACTCAAAAACTGAGGATAACATTACACTAGAATAAGAAACATTGTTTAGCATTAAGATACAAAAGGACAACCATAGTATTGTTAAGGTTGTCACAAAAAGAATATGATTCTCATAGCAGCTATATAAGCTGATATGAGCCAATAAAGAAATTAGTCTTGAACTGAACCCGATCCACGGTAATTCTTTCATTTCTCATTGCTAGCGCTTGAACCCGACCAACGGTAATTTTTGCCTAGCTCTATCAGGAATTTTAGGAGGGGCCTCGATCGAGTATTTATCAATACTTGTTCAACAACAATGACGACAAGGGCAGCAAAAAATACGCTGCTGGCTACAGCTCAAGTTGAGGTGCAATCACTAACAGGGGAATAGATCATTTGTCGCGCACTAGTGGACCAAGGATCACAGATCACCGTTATTTCCGAGGAAACAGCCCAGACGCTTAACTTACGAAAGCAAAAGAAGTGAACAGAGTTATATGGACTTGGAGAAAATCTAGTTGGCGTCTCTAAGGCTGTAGTAAAATTGAGAATCAGACCAAGATTCTGAAACTACGACAAGTTCGAAGCCGACGCAGTAGTCCTGACAAAGGTTGTAAGTCCACAACCTCCCCAATCATTCGAGTATGATAAAGATATTTGGAAGAATGAAGTGTTGGCGGATCCTACATTCAATAAGAGAAGTCGGATTGATATTCTGATTGGAGGCGAGCTGCTAGCAGCAATTTTAACAAAAGGGCTAAAACAAGACCGCACGGTAATAGGACAATGTAACAAACTTGGATGGATACTATCTGGAGCAGTGAAAATACCCGGAACAAAGCGGATCCATTCAGCGGTAAATTTGGAAAAGTTTTGGGAAATTGAAGAAGTTTCACAAACAAAAACGTCCAATGAAGATGAAAAGTGCATGGAGCTATTAAAAGAATCAACACAGATAACGATGGCAGATTCGTAGTAAAAATGCCATTTATTGAAAAAAAGAGTTGGGAGAATCAAGGAGCCGAGCAATGGCACGATTCATAAATTTAGAGAAAAGATTACTGAAAGACAATAATCTAAGAATACAGTACAATCAATTTATGAAAGAATATCAGGAAAACAATCACATGAGAGAAACAAAGGAATTTGGAGACGGAAAATATAATATACCACATCAACCAGTAATTAGAGAAGAAAGCTTGACAACCAAACTGCGGGTTGTGTTCGATGCTTCATCAAAAACGACTAATGGGAAAAGTTTAAATGCCGTTCAACTAATTGGACCCCATATTCCAAAAACAATTTTTGAGATAGTTTTAAAATTGAGAAACTGGAAATATGTTATGACCGCGGACGTTGAAAAAATGTACAGGCAGATAAAAGTAGCAGAAGAGGATCCTGAAGATCCTATGGAGAAACGAACCAAAAGAACCACCTAAGGAATTCAAGTTAACAACAGTAACGTATGGGACGACATCAGCGCCGTTTTTAGCAACAAGATGTACAAATCCAATCCTAAAAGAAACTATAAAAAACCATTTCTATGATGACTTAATGACAGGAGCGGAATGCAAAAAGGAATGTGTCGACATTTATAAACACATTTCAAAGGAACTAGAAAACTATTGATTTCACCTGCGGAAGTGGACTTCAAATGACAAATCAATTACAACAACCTTATCTGGCCAAGTCACCGAGAAATTATTTGAAATTAATAATGAAGAAACAATAAAAACACTGGGACAAAAATGGAATCCACAAGACGATCACTTCAGCTTCAATATTTGCAGTCCAACGGACACCAAATTAACAAAACGAAAAATTTTATCAACGTTAGCTAGAATTTTCGACCCAATGGGATGGCTGTCACCAATAACAATTGTAGCCAATTTGTTCATCCAAAAGCTTTGGATGTCAGAAATAAGCTGGGACGAGACACTGAGTACATCGGTATCCGAAGAATGGGTAGAATTTAACAAAAAACTAAAATCCATTGAAAGCAAAAGAATTCCACGTTGGACAGGAGCATCACACAGCACACCACTAGAAATTCATGGATTTGCGGATGCCTCTGAAATGGCATATGCTGCGGTTATATATGGGAAGACACCGACGGGTATATCTATAATTACCAGCAAAACAAAAGTAAACCCAATCAAAAACCGGAAGACGTTGCCAAAACTGGAGTTGTGTGCAGCACATCTACTAGCGAAATTACTTAATGTCGTTACATCTACAATACAAGTTAATGCAGAGATACACGCTTGGAGCGATTCTACAATTACATCCGGATGGATTAGGAACAACAGAAATAAGGACAAATTCGTGAGAATGAGAATAGAACAAATCCAAGAATTGGCGCCGACATCAACATGGAGGCAAGTGGGAACCAAAGAAAATCCAGACAAATTAACAATGTCAAAAATATGGTGGAATTGCCCAGATTGGTTGACAAAGGACTCAAAAGAATGGCCAACAGACACAAAAAAATATTATATCGACGTCTCTCCACAAATTTAAGCGACGCGTTATTAATTCAGCTATGCAAATAAAATTAAGGACAAAATGTAATAAATTTTTTTCGACTTTTCCTCGAATTTTAAAATAAAAAAAGCTTAAATAAATTCATCATTTTCTTAATTCAAGAATTGATGTCTCTTAAACAATTAGTTTAAATCTGAAACTTAGTATAAATGAGTTCTAGATATATTCATTGGCTTTCCGAAAAAGTAAAGCTTTTGAAAATGGTTTTGTCATTCACGAGTAATGATGACAAAAGTTAGCGCACCTCTGAAAAAAAGTACAAAAAAAAAACCAAATTTTAAAAAATTCTAAAAAAAAAATTTCACCATAGAAAAAAAATGTTTTTCGTCGTTTTTGGCCCCAAATCTATCCAAAAAAGTGGGTTTGGCTTGTGTAATAGCCAAAAAGTTCAAATTTGTTGCCTAGTGTTATTTAAAAAAATAGATAAATAATAATTATTTTTCAATTTTATAATAAATATTATAAATTGGAATATCGTATAAATTTCATATAAATTTAAAAATAATAATTATTTTTTATTTTTATTATAAAAATTTAATTTAATAATTAAAAATAATTTTTAAAATAAAAATGAAAAATAAAAGTTTATTATGTTTTCGAATTTGGCGAAGGATAGAAAATATATAATTAATAGAAGTTAATTTTAATTTTTATTATTTTGTATTTAGATTAATAATAGATTCGGTTAATAACAATAATAAAAATGATGACATGGAAAAATTGAGGAATCTTTTGGAAAGCTTTAATTTATCTAATCTCTTTGACGAACTTGTTTGTAAGTTGCATTAATTACTTATTCTTGACCAGAATGGCGAGCTGAGTCGATACATCTGTATTCCTGTTTATTGTTTTTGTTTATTGTTTATTGAATGTTTATTTACAAACTTGTCCCTCTTTCTTAAAGCTATCTTGTTGCAACTTGGTAGACGTAAATTTTTTTTTTTTGCGTCTTCCATGCAATTTCTGCTTTAACATGCAAGGGTATCACATCTTCGGTGTACTGAATATAAACTTTAAAGTTATCTTGTATTTCATTTGTAATATTTTCTTTTGATTGTAATTTATTTGTTATGTTTTGTTTTGTTGCTCACTAAAGTTTTTAAACGACGATGACATAAGAGATGCGATTAAAAATATAGGATTAAGAGCCGAATTTAGAGAGAAATTATACGATTGGCGAAAGCCACAGGTGAATTAAACATATATTATTTTAACATTTTGCTAAATGCTTTATTATGTTAGCATAGAAATTATGCTTATTTAAATATATTTTTTGTTTCGTCATTTAAAAAATTTGATAGGGCTTTAATGACGAGGAGATCCAAATGCAGCTGGTGTAAGCTATTTCCATCCGATTCCGAAGATAAATGTCGATACAAATTGGTAAGAAATAAATTATATCAATTGTGGTATATATTGATTTTCTTTTATATTTTCCAGAGTGTTTCCTCAATTTTGCACAGATTCCCACAAAGGAAGAGTATTCTTAGTTATGGTTGTCATTTTTCCGACAGAGCCTTATTCTAAGGTTTTTATTTGGTTTTATATTATATACTGTGCCAAACATAAATTAAATATTATAACAATCGTTTTAGAAATTGTATTACATTTCACGAACTGTAAGAAAAAATCCTGGAGGAAAATTGTACTCGAGTTAAGCGGTTGAAGCTGGCAAAAATATCTGAAACTTCCCACGAAACCTCAGATATAGAAAATATTGATCCGCAGCTCGAGTTCGATGAGTCGATAAGTCTCTCTCTTTAAGCAGAGCTGAAAAGAGACGTCTCTAAATGGAACGTCGCAGTGATCAAAAAAAGTTCGAGC
Organism: Drosophila phalerata; assembly: GCA_951394115.2. Lineage (NCBI taxonomy): Eukaryota > Metazoa > Arthropoda > Insecta > Diptera > Drosophilidae > Drosophila > Drosophila phalerata. The sequence continues at coordinate 242,325 of CATOAP020000073.1, forward strand.
TCTACGAGTTTTTACAAGAATGGCCTAAATACAAAGATAGTCGCGCCGTGGATTTGGTAAGTTTCATTTCACATTAACATTTATTTTAACATTACAATGTAATTGATTGATTATTTACAATTTTATTTTATTTTTATTACAGATTAAGCTTGATTTTACTTTTGTTTAACCGGGGAAAGAAGGAATGTTGTTCAGGAAGAGGAATGCTTTTAAGAAAAATATTGGCAAATATTATCAAAGTAATATTCAAAATCCAAGCTGTAAGAAGTTGCTATTTGATATCCACCTTGCATAAACAATTGGTAAATAAACGTGAATATTTTACTTTTCTTTTGAGTAATAAATTTTGTTTTTTATGTATAATAATAGATGCGTCAGACTACATAACAGAGTAACGAAGCTTTTCCAGCCGAGGTCGACGTCTCAGTCAGGCCAGGGCCATTTACAGAAAAATTTGTAAATTTTTGGGACAACTGGAGGAGCTACGGGAGCGCAAGAGGGTATGCGTGCGCTCTCGTAAGGATCGGCATGATTCCCTATTCTTCTTTGCCCTAGTACAACTGTTCGACCCAGGCGGGCGTGGCACCCTACCGTCGGGCGCAAGGGAGGATCCCCCAGACTTTAGTCCGTGGAGACACCCCATTGAGCCTCCCGGCAAGGCACATACGCTGCATCCGGGCCAGGTGCCAGCCCGACCGGTACCAAAGGTGATCGTAGAGGGACGTAGGGGCAACGCCCTTTATGGTCCCGACCGCGACACCCTTGGCGCCGTGTCAGACTGAGCCCCGGACCGGACTCCTCCAAAGGCTGCCCAAGATCTTGCAGGATGGCAGAACTATCACAGGAGATGTAGGGGCAACGCCCTTTATAATCTCGCCATGATGCCCCGACCACCTTGCCCAATCCAGGCCAGGTTACGTCCAGTTGTCCTGCCACCTGAAAAACCCTTTAAGCCCCAGAATAGAAAATATTTGCACGCATCGTTATAATTTTTATTCTCTCTATAAAAATAAGGCAGGGGAATCGCAGCGCATGGGGGTTTTTCTTTTATTGCTCCCGATGCGAAAAGGCCAGGTTAACTACTAATTGACAAACGCTTACCGCAGATCAAAGTACTTAAATTATCTCCCTCGTGGCAGCACCAGCCACTGTGCCTCTCCTGGTACCACTCCCAACAGACGCGGGAGCCGTAGGTAGCGTCGCGCGTTGCCTCGCTGTATGTAGTGGCGTCGTCGCTGCAGGTGTGGTGGTCGTTGTCTCCGTATACGGTGTGCTGTTTTGGCTGATAGTGACGTCTCTACAAACACACGCACACGGTGGTTGTTGTGCGGTGGTTGTTCCTGTTGCTCTCGGTGTAGCGGCAGCGGCGGCTAACAACGAGCAAACACACACAATTACGTGCCGAGAAGGCGTGCTGTTTTGGCGGACAACGGCGTCTCGCCCAAAACGCACAGCCACACACACACTTGCACTTGCACTCGCACTGTCCCTTGTCGTCGTTGTGTTGTTCTTTTCCCTCGTTGTTTTTATTGTTGCACTCCACTGGTCGCTTTGCACTTGTGCACTTTGTTTTTACCGCTCACTTGTACGTTGGATGCCACTCTTTTCTGCTCACGTACGCACACTGTGAGCCCGCCAGAAAAAGTGACGCTCCCGCCGCATGATGACCGCCGATCGCCTATATCAACCCTCCTGATATCGATACTGCTATGCAAGGTTGCCACCCTTGCAAAATGAGCGAAATGTGGATCATCGTCCTAAAGGTGGACGATGACCTAAAGATCGAAATGAACTATCGGCTCCATGCCGAATGACTAGTTCTCGATTATAGTTCGGTTCTTACGAACTATTGGCTCCGTGCCGTAAAAAAAATGTAGGTGGCTTCATGCCAAAAAGATAAATACTGTGGGATCAGCGGAATGCTGCCTCACACCCCCCCTTTACTACGGGGAAGAAAACGAAACCCGGATGTTCCAGGCCCGGGTAATTTTTACCTGGAAACGTTTGCGGTCTGCCTCCACGACGAACTTCTTTGTTGTCCGGACGATTTGGTAGAGAGGCAACTCATCCTCATCGACGTTGACCTCGCTCGCCGTTGACAACACCTCCTCCCAATCGTCGACGTCCAATGCGTCGTTTAGAATGGCGCGGATGCCGCTCGAGAAAGGCGCGTTATCGTCGTCGTCGCCTCGTGGATCGGTTGCGTTGCTATCATCCGAGTTGTACGGGGTGTGCACCACGTACCGAGAATTTCGGGGACGCCGGGGGTATTTCTGGGTATGACCTGCGCGGTCACCCAAAATGATGCCATCAGCCTCGGAAGGGTCGTACACCTCTGCATGGCGTGGTTGGTACCGGTCATTAGGGTTTCGCGGCTGTGGAAAGAACAATCGTCCTTGATCCATTGTTGGTTCGTCTGTGAAAAATAATTAGAAAAAAAAAGGAACGAAGGTTTAATCGTCGAGCTTACGCACCGTTTGTGGATACTTGGGTTGTAGTATCTGGAGACATAATGGTTTTGGACGGAGACGGACCGAGGGAATGCGCGTTAGGTTCGGGCGCTCTCCTCCCTGGGGTCTTCGTTCTCAGACTCCGCATGGAAAGCTTTGAGGTCTGCGAGGTTAGCAATCCGCCATCAAGTTGAGCCCACGCGTTGCACTCGTACTACGTTCGGTGAGATAAATTTTCCTTGACGATCTTGAAGATGTCCAGAAGCTGTTTCGCCTTGTCGTCGGGTGCTGCGGGTTCTCTTCCGATGCTAGGGGTAACTTCGTCGTATAGTGCTCCTGGTAACCGAGGCTCCCGACCTTGGACAAGGAAGGCTGGGCTGAATCCCGTTGTGTCCGAGATACTGGTGTTTATAGCGAGCATCATCTCAGGCAGCAACTCATCCCAAGTGTTTTGGTTTCTTTGGATTCCCTGCGCCAACACTGTCTTGATCGTCCGGTTAGCTCGCTCCGTCGGGTTTTGTTGTGGACGGTAAGGTGCGGTGTGATGAAGTTCCATACCTGCGGTCTGGCAGAAGGTGCGGAAAGAGCGGCTGGTAAACTGCGTTCCGTTGTCACAGACAAAGCGCTGTGGTACTCCAAACCGACAAAAGATGGTCTCGCGGAAGGCTCGCTCCAGATGTGCGGCTGTGGCTTTAATCAACGGGACGAGCTCGACCCACTTGGTGAAAGCATCGAAGAACACGAGTAGCATCGTGTTTCCATGCTTGGAACGTGGAAGCGGACCGATGAATTCTGAGCACAGTGTACCGAGCGGCTCGTTCACTTGCCGCGTCAGCATCTTCCCAGCAGGTTTCAGTTGGCTCAACTTAAACTTTTGGCACGCCTCACATCGCTTGACGTATCGTGCTACGTCGCGGAATAAGCCAGGCCAATAGTAGCGTTGAGTTATCCGCGCTATGGTCTTCCGGATACCCAGGTGTCCTGCAGTCGGGTGGTCGTGACATTCGGCTAGGACTCTTGGTCGGTAGTCTAGTCCGACGCACAGTTTCCACGGCACGTCCTCCTCTTCCTCCGGTCGATGACCCAAGTGCCGGTACACTTGGCCCGCTTCGATGGTGAAATCCGGAAACTGATCCGGTGCCTCGAGAATCCGTTCGCTAAGGCGAGTGATCCATTTGCACTGTGTTGTCTCCTCCTGTGTAAGCTGTGCGATGACCTCCATTGGATGGCGAGATAAGGCGTCTGCTACGATGTTCTGTTTCCCCCGTCGGTAGTGAACGTCGAACTGGTACTGTTGTAGCTCCAGTGCCCAGCGTGCGATCCGTCCGGTCGGATTATCGATGCTATTAAGCCACTTCAGAGCGAGATGATCGGTTATTACGTCGAACCGGTAGCCTTCCAAGTAACACCGAAGTTTCCGAATAGCCCAGACTATTGCCAGTCACTCCTTTTCAGTAGCGGAATAATTCACTTCAGCCTTGTCCAACCGGCAGCTAACGTACGCGATGACTCGTTCGGCTCCTTCGTGTTCCTGGGTGAGAACTGCTCCTAGTCCACAGTCACTGGCGTCGGTCTGTAATGCGAACTTTGAATTAAAATCTGGGCATGCCAGCACGGGCGTCTCGGTCAAACGTTTCTTCAGTTCCTCGAATGCAGTCTGTTGTTCGGGCTTCCACTCCCACTTCTGGCCTTTCTTGAGCAACATCGACATGGGTTGGACGATGGCTGCGAAGTTTGGCACGAAGCGGCGATACCATGATGCGATCCCTAGACAACGACGGAGCTCCCGGCAAGACGTAGGTGGCTGTAACTCTCGTACGGCTGCGATTTTATCCGGGTCTGTGTGGATCCCATCTCCACTGACGACATGACCAAGATACGCCAACCGGCGCCGAAAGCATTTGCACTTCGCTTTGTTGAGGCGTAGGTTCGCCTACGTGCTCCTCCAGAGTGGAACCGATAACGACAATGTCGTCCAAGTACGCGAAGGCGAAAGGTTCCATTTCGGGCCCGATCACGCTGTCCAGTGCTCTCTGGAAAGTGGCGGGAGCCGAATGAATCCCAAAAGGCATGACCTTCCAATGAAACAGTCCCCTCCCGGGTACTGTGAAAGCCGTAAAATTTCGGCTGCTGGCGGCCATGGGGATCTGCCAGTACCCGCTCTTCAGGTCAAACGTCGATATGTATCGAGCATTACGGAGCCGTTCCAGTATGTGATGTATCCGGGGCAATGGATACGCGTCGGGGACCGAACTCGAGTTCAGTTTTCGGTAATCGATGCACATCCGAACGTCACCAGTCTTCTTTCCCACTAGTACGATAGGAGCGCTATGGGGACTTTTTGACGGTTCGATGCAAATATCTCTGTTTGATGGGGCGGTCATTCTTCATGGTGATCACATGCTCGGCGATGTGGGTGACCCCCGACAAGGTATCGAAACTTGCCAGTTCTCGGTCTAGAAACTCCTGCACCCAGGGTTCCAGATCGGGTTTCTCCTCCTGGATGGCTCTTTCTTCGCCAGGACCGTCGTCCTCGGCCTCATTGACGTGAAGAATCGGCTCCGGGGCGTTTGCTATGCCACAGACCTCTGTTGTGGTTCCCCCGGGGGGGCGAGGACGTTGAGATGGCACGCCATCTTCAAGTGGCCCTCGTGAACATAGCTGGGCATGCTCCTCCGTCTCTTGTGTAATGCACGTGGTCGCAGTCTGGGTCTCGGTAGTCATTAGGATGGTTCCCCCGAAGGGCCGGGGACGTTGAGATGGCACGCCATCTTCAAGTGGCCCCCGTGAACATCGCTGGAAATTTTCCTGGGTTTCTTTGTCTTTTTTCTCCGTAGCACTGCCCGTGGTCGCGGTCGGGAAGACGCCGACTTCTCCGGAACCGCCCGTGGGCGCAGTCATGGTCATTTTCGAGTGATTAGTGCATGTCTCGTCGGCACCGCCTGGGGTCGTCGTTGATGGGACGCATGTTTCGTGGGCACCGCCTGGGGTCGTCGTTGATGGGACGCATGCCTCGTCGGCACCGCCTGTGGATCTCTGCTTGGTCTTCGAATGCTTAGCGCATGCCTCGTCGGCACCGCCTGGGGTCGTCGTTGATGGGACGCATGCCTCGTCGGCACCGCCTGTGGATCTCTGCTTGGTCTTCGAATGCTTAGCGCATGCCTCGTCGGCACCGCCTGGGGTCGTCGTTGATGGGACGCATGCCTCGTCGGCACCGCCCGTGGATCTCTGCTTGGTCTTCGAATGCTTAGCGCATGCCTCGTCAGCACCGCCTGGGGTCGTCGTTGAAGGGACGCATGCCTCGTCGGCACCGCCCATGGATCTCAGCTTGGTCTTCGAATGTTTAGCGCATGCCTCGTCAGCACCGCCTGGGGTCGTCGTTATCGCGTGTGTAGTACTAGCGTTGTCGGCTTCGCTAGTCGCTGTCCTACATCCGGGAAATGCATCCTGCCTCGCCGTTGTGGCGCGGATGGTGGATCGACGACCTGTGAGATTTGTTAAAGAAGCTGGGGACAATTGCAAACAGTCAGTGCCGCATTGTAGGGCGGCTTGGACGGCACACAAGAAATCGATTCCCAAGATCCCGTCATCGACGACGGTGGGCAATATTAGAAAAGGTATACACGCAACCTTCTCACCCAATTGCACCGCCGCGATAAGTGACTTGCCGACCATAGTGTGACTCCCATCCGCCATCCTGACTCTAGCACGCACATCCCGAAGGCATGAATCGCCGAGCTGACCAACTACACCCTCGCTGATCAACTCCTAGTCGCTCCAGTGTCAATGGTAGCTAGTCTCTCCTGTCCCTCGATCACGACTCTTGCCACTATGCGTGCCTGCTCCACTCGCATAGTTGGACCTATTCCCGGGACTGGTTGCCGGATGCTCCCACCTGGTCCTGGGGCAAGTGGGGCCGTTGTCCGTTTCCCGATGGCATACCGCAACACTCGATTGTCCTCACGTCTTTCTTACCACGACGCCAACAGAAATAAACCTGTCTATTCCGGCACTCCCGCATGAAGTGGCCGATCTCGGCGCACCGCTTGCAAGCTCGTTGCACGTCGATAGCAGGTCCGGTTTCTTGCATCATTCTGTTGACTGTGGGTGTTTCACCGGAGTTTCGACCGGACGGTTGATCCCGGAAGGGATTACGCGGCCTAGACGTCGACTGCGCGTTGACTGCCATAGCCCCCGGCGAGGCTGTTATGAAACCTGGCGAGGTGGGTTTGGGTTGAAGGCTCTGACGGTCACGATCCCGTACGAACTCGAAGCTAGTGGCGAACTGCATTAACTGGTTTAGAGAAATCGCCTCGTGTCGGCGAATGTAAAGCTGATATTCCGGTAGCAAGTTTTCGTAGGCTCGGTCTAGTTCTTGTGCTCCTGTGTATTCTGCTCGCTTCATGAGCAAGCGCAGCGCCACTTTGTATGCTCACCGGGTTTCTGTTGTCTTGCTCGTATCTGGTCTTCTAGCCGTTGGAAATATCGTGGGGGTAAATAGAAATCGAGGAACTCCCTTTAAAATTTGGCCCAACTCGCCCCTTGCAATCGACTGCCCCGGAACCAGTCACTAGCACTCCCTGTGAGCAATTCTGGAATAGCTTTTGACAGGTGGGCCAAGTCGATCACTGCTCCTTCCTCCACACTCTCAATAAAACTTAAGGGGTCGGACTCGCCGTCAAAAAGAATTCCCCAACGATGCACTTTCTCCGCGACGGTACGGTATGGTGTATCTGTGCGGACCGTGACGTGAGAGGTTGGGGACGGGCTACGGTTCCCCGTGAGTCTCGGGTAGCTGCCGAAGTGTCTGGCGGCTTCTCTCCCGGGGCTGTAACGACTACTTGTGGAGTACCCCCGGTTTTCAGTGAACCACAACGCGAACGGGGTTTTGTTTCCCGATCGCCATGTTCGGACCCGGAACCATCGGAGAATTGTTGCTCGAACTCGATTAACTTTTTCATCACATGATCGGCGTGCGCGCTCTGCGAATCGAAAGACGCCAAGCGTCTCCGAAGCTGGACTACCGTGCCTTCTGTGTCGAGGCCAAACTCGTCGAGTATGGGTAACAACTCCTCCTTCTTCCTGTAGTAGACCCAACTGACACTAACCATGTTGTAATTGAGAATCCTCGGTCTAGCACGGTTATCGAGCTGTACTGTCTTTCAGTCGAAGCAATCGAACGCGTTTTGAAAAAAAAAATTACCCAAATCGAACTTGTTCGATGACTATTTGGCGGAAATTGTCGCAGCTAGAAACGAGGCGTTGCAATTAAAATGTACGCGAGAATTCTTCTTCGTTATGTCCCCAATAAATCTCGGAAACTGTACTTGAAACTTTTCCTTGAATGCAGCGTTATTCAAGAATACGCGCGAGAAATTCGAAAAGTAATCAGCGTAGAAATGGTTCTTAACTTCGCGCCAAAAATTCTTTTGTACGTTACGTGGGATTTGGAAGATTCATCTTTACGACTGATCACCTCGAAGCTTTGCACTGGATTGTTCACTTGGCTAGCGGTGTATGTCTGTTCACTTTAAAGGTCTGAACTTAATTTGAAACGTGGCCTAGCTGCGTAGGACCGTTCGCGTTGAAGATTTGAAATACATTAAAAAGTGGCTTGTCTACGTATGACTGTTCGCGTTGAAGGTTTTCACTTGAATGTTCACTTAGGCTTAGCTGCGTATCACTGTCGTTGTGCTGCACACACAGAGAGAGAGCCAATTTATCATGAATTAAGCCGATAAAATTAGTTGGCGGTCTCATCTAGTTTTTTTTGCTTAAATGCTTAAAGTTTCTATACAAAAAAGCCTATTTTTGTTGTTGCCCTGTGCAACTTGTCACTGTAATGGCCCGTTCTACAAAAAGTAGAATCTTTAAAAAACAAGACACAAGACGAAACCTTTGTTGTTGATTGCTCTTTGTGGGAGTTTATTGAAAACTATTGCTTAGTGTTCAATCTTTTGCAGAAGAGTATACAAAAATTTCAAGATGATTACGATTGATATTATTAACGGGACATATATGTAGGCGCATAAATGCAAAAAAAAAAGTAAGTAATCAAGTTTTCGATCACGATCCCGTACGAACTCGAAGCTAGTGGCGAACTGCATCAACTGGTTTAGAGAAATCACCTCGTGTCGGCGAATGTAAAGCTGATATTCCGGTAGCAAGTTTTCGTTCTTGCTACCCAGTTGCGTACAGTTCTTGTGCTCCTGTGTATTCTGCTCGCTTCATGAGCAAGCGCAGCGCCACGATGTATGCTTCGAATGGCTCACCGGGTTTCTGTTATCTTGCTCGTATCTGGTCTTCTTGCCATTGGAAATATCGTGGGGGTAGATAGAAATCGAGGAACTCTCTTTTAAATTTGGCCCAGCTCGCCCCTTGCAATCGACTGCCCCGGAACCAGTCACTAGCACTCCCTGTGATAAATTCTGGAATAGCTTTTGACAGGTGGTGACAGCTGCTCTTTCCTCCACACTCTCAATAAAACTTAAGGGGTCGGACTCGCCGTCAAAAAGAATTCCCCAACGATGCACTTTCTCCGCGACGGTACGGTAGGGTGTATCCGTGCGGACCGTGACGTGAGAGGTTGGGGACGGGCTACGGTTTCCCCGTGAGTCTCGGGTAACTGCCGAAGTGTCTGGCGGCTTCTCTCCCGGGGCTGTAACGACTACTTGAGGAGTACCACCGGTTTTCGGTGAACCGCTACGCGAACGTGGTTTCGTCTCTCGATCGCCTTGTTCGGACCCGGAACCATCGGCGAATTGTTGCTCCAACTCGACCAACTTTTTCATGACATGAAAGGCATGCGCGCTCTGCGAAACGAAAGACGCCAAGCGGCTCCGAAGCTGTACTACCGTGCCTTCTGTGTCGAGGCCAAACTCGCCGAGTATGGGCAACAACTCCTCCTTCTTCCTGTAGTAGACCCAACTGACACCAACCATGTTGTAATTTAGAAAATGTGCGCGAGAATTGCTCTTCGTTAAGTCCCCAATAAATCTTGAAAACTGTACTTCAAACTTTTCCCTGATTGCAGCGTTACGTAGTAAAGGTGATTCAGGACCTCGAAGCTTTACACTCGATTGTTCACTTGGCTGGCGGTGTATGTCTGTTCACTTTAAAGGTCTGAATTTAATTCGCCACGTGGCTTAGCACCGTTCGTGTGGACGATTTGAAAATTATTTAAACGTGGCTTAACTGCGTAGGACCGTTCGCGTTGAAGGTTTTCAATTGAATGTTCACTTAGGCTTAGCTGTGTATCACTGTTCGCGTTGAAGCACCGAGCTTGAATGTTTCACTTAGGCTTAACTGTCTTAGTCTGATCGCGTTGAAGGTCCATACGAAATTTTAAAACTTTGGTTAGCTGGGTATGACTTCGCTTTGAAAGTCCGTACGTAAGTGAATGTTCGTTGTACTCGCGTGGCGCTCCAAGCCTATGCTTGCAAGCGTCGACGTCGGCAGAGGTTGTTCGACTGCGCTGCCCGACTTGTAGCGGCAGAACTCTCTATGTAGAATTCTGCTCGCGGGGTTTTGTGGCGCCAGAACATGTAGTTCTGCCCGCCCTTGTAGCGACAGAGCTCGCTCGGAGACATCTGCTCGCTCTTGTGACGCCAGAGCTCGCATTTGTAGCTCTGCCCGTCCTTGTAGCGACAGAGCTCGCTCGGAGACATCTGCTCGCTCTTGTCGCCGACGTTATTCTTCTTCTTTTTTTTTTTTTTCTCTGCTTCTCTGCTGCCGTTGTAGTTGTCGCTCTGCTCCTTCGTTTCGCTGGAAAACAACAAAAAATATTCCCCAAGATGCGATCCCTAACTGATAAGCTTCGAGCACGTGGCTATTGGTCAAAAAAATTCCTATTGGGTCAACAAAATTCTGTTGCGTGCTCGGATGAAATCTCTACGGGATTTAATGTGTCCCCGTAGCTAATGATGAAGTTTCTTTTCGTTGGCGTCGTGTTGCTGGGTTTTTCTTTGTGTATTTGTCATGTTCTGTTTTGCTTTCCTAGGTTTATAATCACTTTTCTGGTGTTTTGACTTTTCTGGCGGCTCCCTATGACTATGTTCCCCATTTTGTTAGTAAAACTGACAAATTTGGGGGGAAAATATATATATAGAAATTTCTATGCCTGGGGTGGAAAAATATATGCAATATATATAGACAATAATAATAAAAAAAACTTCGTATATATAATTATATGTAGCCATAAAAATGAATCTGAGCTAAGAATATAATAACGATGCGTGCGGGGGTGTGGCTTTGGTAATTCTTGTCTAAAAAAATAAAAAATGCCGATCTCTATGCTCAAGGTGGAATACTTTGTCTCCAGGGTCCCTGCTCGGGCGCCATCTGTAACAAAGCTTTTCCAGCCGAGGACGACGTCTCAGTCCGGCCAGGGAAATTTGTAAATTTCTGGGACAACTGGAGGAGCTACGGGAGCGCAAGAGGGTATGCGTGCGCTCTCGTAAGGATCGGCATGATTCCCTATCTTCTTTGCCCTAGTACAACTGGTCGACCCAGGCGGGCGTGGCACCCTACCGTCGGGCGCAAGGGAGGATCCCCCAGACTTTAGTCCGTGGAGACACCCCATTGAGCCTCTCGGCAAGGCACATACGCTGCATCCGTGCCAGGTCCCAGCCCGACCGGTACCAAAGGTGATCGTAGAGGGACGTAGGGGCAACGCCCTTTATGGTCCCGACCGCGACACCCTTGGCGCCGTGTCAGACTGAGCCCTGGACCGGACTCCTCCAAAGACTGGCCAAGATCTTCCAGGATGGCAGAGCTATCACAGGAGATGTAGGGGCAACGCCCTTTATTATCTCGCCATGATGCCTCGACCACCTTGCCCGATCCAGGCCAGGTTACGTGCAGTTGTCCTGCCACCTGAAAAACCCTTTAAGCCCCAGAATAGAAAATATTTGCACGCATTGTTATAATTTTTATTCTCTCTATAAAAATAAGGCAGGGGAATCGCAGCGCATGGGAGTTTTTCTTTTATTGCTCCCGATGCGAAAAGGCCAGGTTAACTACTAATTGACAAACGCTTACCGCAGATCAAAGTACTTAAATTATCTCCCTCGTGGCAGCACCAGCCACTGTGCCTCTCCTGGTACCACTCCCAACAGACGCGGGCGCCGTAGGTAGCGTCGCGCGTTGCCTCGCTGTGGGTAGTGGCGTCGTCGCTGCAGGTGTGGTGGTCGTTGTCTCCGTAGACGGTGTGCTGTTTTGGCTGGTAGTGACGTCTCTACAAACATACGCACACGGTGGTTGTTGTGCGGTGGTTGTTCCTGTTGCTCTCGGTGTAGCGGCAGCGGCGGCTGACAACGAGCAAACACACACACTTACGTGCCGAGACGGCGTGCTGTTTTGGCGGACAACGGCGTCTCGCCCAAAACGCACAGCCACACACACACACTTGCACTTGCACTCGCACTGTCCCTTGTCGTCGTTGTGTTGTTCTTTTCCCTCGTTGTTTTTATTGTTGCACTCCACTGGTCGCTTTGCACTTGTGCACTTTGTTTTTACCGCTCACTTGTACGTTGGATGCCACTCTTTTCTGCTCACGTCCGCACACTGTGAGCCCGCCAGAAAAAGGGACGCTCCCGCCGCATGATGGCCGCCGATCGCCGATATCAACCCTCCAGATATCGATACTGCTATGCAAGGTTGCCACCCTTGCAAAATGTGCGAAATGTGGATCATCGTCCTAAAGGTGGACGATGACCTAAAGATCGAAATGAACTATCGGCTCCATGCCGAATGACTAGTTCTCGATTATAGTTCGGTTCTTACGAACTATTGGCTCCGTGCCGTAAAAAAAATGTAGGTGGCTTCATGCCAAAAAGATAAATATTGTGGGGTCAGCGGAATGCTGCCTCACAACAGCGATTTTGTTGCAGGCAGTTCTATCTTCAAATGCTTGGTTTTCCACGAGCTCTAAGGGTTCTAGGACGAAGGTCACTCTTCTTGATTCGCAGGAAAGTTTCGTGCTGCGCTTGGATACACTTGGAGAGTACGAAGAAAAAATTAACAATCTTATAAAAAAAATTACGGTAATCATATTACTCTTCAACCTTTTGTTATTGTTGAAGGAGTTAATGCTTTTGAAAAAAAATCATTTTGTGTATATTTTGATAAAACATTGTATAAACTAAACTCATTTATAGAATGCATCGATATATGCTTTAAGTTATTTAATACCTTATATCTATAGTATCCCAAAGCGGCACACTTGACTTGGTTGTTTATTCAAAAATAATTTTTTGAAATTCGAACGGAGTTTGATTTAAATTATCTAAATTAACAGCTATATTGAAATTTCAAAAAAATTTTAAAAATGTATTCATGTTTTAAATGTGCATCAAAATATTCTGAAGTAAATTTATTGATTTTTCACTTAAAGCATGAACATTTAATAAAAAGCCCTACAGTAAGCACTCCATTGGTATGTAAGATAAATAACTGTAATCAATTATTTTCAACCTATTACATATATAAGAAACGTTTGAATAGGCCACATTTAGGTGACCAAAATTGTTCCACTAGTGAACAAAATGTTTTTGAAAATACTTTTAAACCTCTAAGTTCCGACATTTGTATAAAAGAAAAGCAAGCAACTGACTTAGAATGTTTTATGCCAAAATAATATAATAGGGCTATAAGTAAATAATATATTGAAAGAATAAGGGCCGTTTTCTCATCTTATTTTTAAAGCCTACTTTACTCATAGGGAACTTTGCTCTTAATGTAGGCTTTAACATTTTTCGTTCTCTCATCTTGATTTTAACGTCACATTTAGAAATGTGACTAAGTTGGCAGCTCGGTTCCACAAAAAGGGTCACACTTTTTAAAAATGAGCAACACTTGTCAGAAGGTTTGGCGAAAAATTTAAAATCCTGAAATTTTTGTGTGAATTGTGCCTATATCTCAACCGCTTTGAGAGCTAGTACAACCAAATTTGGTAGACGGAATACCATGAATGTGGAGTAATTCAATAATTCAATAGAGAAAACGGCCCTTAAAAAACAATCTATGCTTTTTTCGCTCCAACTTCACAATAAATCTTTGATGCCTCGAAATGAAGTTTTATCAATTCAAAATATGATATCAGAGTTGCTATCCCCTATTTCTAATATTCTTAATGAAGTAATTATAAATACCAGTAATTCAAAAATAAAAGAATATTGAAATGCTGTTAGTTCTTTTTGCAATAACCCATTTGATGATTAATTAAAGTTTTAAAAGAGAAGCATTTGTTTGACGAACCAAAGTCGTTCACAATTTCAAATACAATTGCGCCAAAAGATCAAAGGTGAAATGTATCTTTTCTTCCAGCAAAAATTGATATTAACATTATGCCAGTTCAGTTTAAAATTATGTCTTTTTTGAAATTCCAAATATGTTGAGCTTGACTTTAGAAAACCAAAAAAAACTTGAAAGTCAGACGTCTTTTAATGACTTCGTCAATTCAGATAAATTTTTTTATTTTTAGCTCGGTACCCAAAAAAGGGTACTAGAGCCTATTAGATTCGTGTCAATTATGGTACAGAATTTTGAACACATATATCTCCGCGACTATAAAAGTAAGAGCAACCAAATTTGGTGACAATACTCCTATGATGTTGATCTATATCAAGTTTGTTTTCAAATTTGGCCCCGCCCACGTCCGCCCACGTAAATGATATAAAATCGTATAACAAGAGCACTTTTAAAGCCACAGCCTTGAGACTTGGCACACAGGATAGGGGGTCCGTCCAGTCCTGAGGTGTGCTGAAATTTTCATCGAGATCGGTGAATAAACAAAGAATATATTTGAGGAAATATGATATATGGCGAAAATATAATCACCTGGATCTCAGAGACTATAAGAGATAGAGATACCAAATTTGGTGACAATACTCCTATGTTGGTCACGCAGATCAAGTTTGTTTTAGAATTTTGCCACGCCCCCCAATTATCCTGTATTCGACAAAAAAAACTAAAATATCCAAATACTACCCAATTTAAAAGGTACAGATGTCAAAATCTGCACACACACTAAACACAATTTTAATATTGCACCCTGAAAACTGCATTGCAATCGGATAACAAATACAGAAGATATTAATTAATATCTTTTCATTTCTCATGCGTACGTGCAGTGGCCAGATTTTGGTACAAAACTTGCAGCAATGCATGCGATTTGTGGGTACATTGGACTCGGGTTCAAAACGGCTCTTTGTTTTGAACAAAATTTGTATCATCATTTTTTTTGTTCATTACATTAAATTATTTACATACTTATTATTAATACATATACATTAATAATACTAATACATACTTTTTAAATGAATACTTTACATACTTAACCAATAGTTTTATGTGATGCACATTTTGCAATCAGTACCATGAATTAGCAGCACAACGAATTTGGTTCTATAAATAGCTTTATTTGCACATGTATGTATGTGTGTATGTAGCGCTTCTCTTCTAACGAGCGAGACATAATTGAAACAAAAGAAACGTGCAAAACGGACAACGAAAAAAAATGATATACATTGATATTGCCACCCGAAAATATGAGGCTGCGATGGCTCTGACGGTAGAGCAGTGTATTTTGAGGCGATGAGTCGAGGGTTCGATTCCCGTTTCAAATCTTGCCAGTGCGCAACATTTTTTTTTTTTTTTTTGTCAACTATTTTCTTTTTTTGGCAACTATTTTCTTTTTTACAATTTGTACTATTTTAACAATTTGTACTTTTTTAACAACTTGAATTTTTCTTTAATTTTGTGAAAAGAGTAACTAAATGTATGGAAACACAAAATAAACGCCATAAGGCCAAATTTTATTTAAATGAACAAATGGAATTGTGACCGCACCGGGATTTGAACCGTTACAATTTCGTCACAAGGCAAATATCATCCATCTCAGCCACCGTCACGATATTTCTACCGCCAAAATAAACCAAACCATGCTATTTTTATTGTGTCTGTTTTGCATTTTTCTTTTGTTTCATTTATGTTCCCTTATTATCGTGTGTTCTAAGAAAAGAGGGAAATAGTGCAAAGCATGCAAAGCTCACTCACACTAGCACTCTACATTAATTCGATCGATTGCTTTGAGTGCGTACTGTATCTTTCTGTGATTTGTGATAAAAAGTGTTTCGAAAAGCAATTTTCATTGCTCATATCTGTCAATAAGGACCCTAATTTCCTGTAGGCGTGTTAGTACTGTGTTATTTTACAAGTGCATTGAATAATAACACTAGGCAACAAATTGCAACTTTTTAGCTCGATACCCAAAAAATGGGTATAGAGCCTATTAGATTCGTGTCGATTATGGTACAGAATTTTGAACACATATATCTCCGCAACTATAAAAGTAAGAGCAACCAAATTTGGTGACAGTACTCCTAGGATGTTGATCTATACTAAGTTTGTATTTAAATTTGACCCCGCCCACGTCCGCCCACGTAAATGATATAAAATCTAATAACAAGAGCACTATTAAAGCTACAGCATTGAGACTTGTCACACAGGATGGGGGGACGAGTCCTGAGGTGTGCTGAAAATTTCATTGAGATCGGTTTATAAACAGGGAAGTAGTTTGAGAAAATATGATATATGGAGAAAATATAATCACCTGGATCTCAGAGACTATAAGAGATAGAGATTCCAAATTTGGTGACAATACTGCTATGTTGCGCACGCAGATCAAGTTTATTTTAGAATTTTGCCACGCCCCTCAATTATCCTGTAATCGACAAAAAACTAAAATATCCAAATACAAGGCCAATTTAATAGGTACAGATGTCAAAATCTGCACACACACTAAACACAATTTTGATAATGCATCCTGAAAACTGCATTGCAATCGGATAACAAATACCGAAGATATTAAATCAAAACTTCACATTTCTCATGCCTACGTGCAGTGGCCAGATTTTGGTACAAAACTTGCAGCAATGCATGCGATTTGTGGGTACATTGGACTCGGGATCAAAACAACTCTTTGTTTTGAACCAAATTATTTATTATTATTATTATTTTTATTTTTTTATTTTTTTTTTTCATTGCATTAAATTAATTACATATTAATTAATAATTACATACTTTGTAAATGAATACTTTACATACTTAATCAATAATTTTATGTGATGCACATTTTGCAATCAGTACCATGAATTAGCAGCAAAACGAATTTAGTTCTATAAAAATAGCTTTATTTGCACATGTATGTATGTGTGTATGTAGGGCTTCTCTTCTAACGAGCGAGACATAATTGAAACAAAAGAAACGTGCAAAACGTACAACGAAAAAAAATGATATACATTGATATTGCCACCCGAAAATATGAGGCTGCGATGGCTCTGACGGTAGAGCAGTGTATTTTGAGGCGATGAGTCGCGGGTTCGATTCCCGTTTTAAATCTTTCCAGTGCGCAACATTTTTGTTTTTTTTTTGTCAACTATTTTCTTTTTTTGGCAACTATTTTCTTTTTTACAATTTGTACTATTTTAACAATTTGTACTTTTTTAACAACTTGAATTTTTCTTTAATTTTGTGAAAAGAGTAACTAAATGTATGGAAACACAAAATAAACGCCATAAGGCCAAATTTTATTTAAATGAACAAAAGGAATTGTGACCGCACCGGAATTTGAACCGCTACAATTTCGTCAAAATGCAAAGATCATCCATCTCAGCCACCGTCACGATATTTCTACCGCCAAAATAAACCAAACCATCCTATTTTTATTGTGTCTGTTTTGCATTTTTCTTTTGTTTCATTTATGTTCCCTTATTATCGTGTGTTCTAAGAAAAGAGGGAAATAATGCAAAGCATGCAAAGCTCACTCACACTAGCACTCTACATTAATTCGATCGATTGCTTTGAGTGCGTACTGTATCTTTCTGTGATTTGTGATAAAAAGTGTTTCGAAAAGCAATTTTCATTGCTCATATCTGTCAATAAGGACCCTAATTTCCTGTAGGCGTGTTAGTACTGTGTTATTTTACAAGTGCATTGAATAATAACACTAGGCAACAAATTGCAACTTTTTTTTTCTGAATTGGACCAAACCGACTTTTTTGGATAGATTTGGGGCCCCAAACACCGAAAAACCTTTTTTTTTTTTCTATGGCAGAATTTTTTTTTTAGAATTTTTTGAAATCTGGCTGTTTTTTTTAATGCTTTTTTTTAGAGGTACGCCCACTTTTGTCATCATAACACCCGAATGCCATAACCGATATTCAAAAGCTTTACTTTTCCTGAAAGCTAATGAATATACCTATAATCTATACACAGTCTAAGATTAAAGTTAGTAGTTTAAGAGCTATTAATTTTTGAATTAAGAAAATGTTTTTTTTAAGCATTTTTTTTAGCTTTTTTTTGTCCTTATTCAAGGAAAACTCGAAAAAAAATCTGAACGGGAATTCATATTTTTTTTTTGCAAAGCTGCATTCTTTGAGCGTCGTTTAAGTTATGTCTTATGAAAACCTGTGGAGAGACGGCGATATAATATTTTTTTGTGTCTAGGCACGTTTTTGTCGACTTTTTTGACTTCCTTGTGGAGTGGCATAACCTTTTGTATGAAAATTTTTTTGTGTATTTAGAGATATCCTAACCAAACTCACAGGAAATCAATTTGATGTGGTTTTACGTATAGTGACCAAAGTTGGTTCAAATCGGTCGACTATATCATATAGCTGCCATAGGAACGATCGGTAGAAAATCCACCTTTAGTATGGAAAACTTTTTTATTTTCTAAGATATTATAATCGAACTCACAAATTGTGTACTCCATGTTGTCCTTTACATCTTTATTAATTTTGGTTCGAATCTGTCTACTATATCATAAAGCTGTCATCGGACCGATCGGTCTAAAAACAAGTTTTAGTATGAAAAACTTTTGTGTTTTTTGCCACACGCAAATATAATGCTCCGATGGCTCTGATGATAGAGCCGTGTATTTCGAGGCGATGAGTCGAGAGTTCGAATCCCGTTTCAATCTTGCCCATGTGCAACTTTTTTTTTTTTTTTTTGTCAACTATTTCCTTTTTTTTTTGTCAACTATTTTCTTTATTACAATTTGTACTTTTTTAACAACTTGTATTTTCTTTGATTTTGTGAAAAGAGTAACTAAATATATATATATAATATAATCTGTATTTTATTATTCACGTATTGTATTATAGTTAGTATTAATACCAGTTCTGTCACAGACTAGCACCCCTAACTGTAGGCTATAGGATAGCATATAGTCTGTAGCATTTTATGTTGACCATATTTTACTGAAATTTAATTAATCGGTTGTGAACGTTTGGGTATCGAGCAAGTTACTGTCGAGTGCGCTCGACTGTAGACATACCACACCTCATCGCGATCGAAGCGAGCCGGGGGTAGGCGAGCGAAGCGAGCAGGGGGCGGAGCCCCCTTGTTTATTTATTTTTTTTTTTTTTAATAGCAACATTTCAATGTGCAGTAATGATATTAACTATTTTAAACAAGAGTTTAAAAATACCCTTTAGTACGGCTGGAGCAGGTCAAGTATTTCCGTCAACCCAGCGTTGTCACTTGTACGGTGATGCGTCGTGACGAAAACGATTGATGCCGAACTCTAACAGAGAGAGAGAGGCTGTCTTTCATTCTTTTCTATGACAATTAGTGTGCAAAGGAAAGAAAAATAATTTAAAAAAAGGAATATACGAATCTTTGATCACCCTAGCAGAAAAATATTTCACAGCATGTCAGTGGAATGTATTGGAAATAAGCAATTATTATTAAAATGAGAACTTTTGACCAAAATAAAGAAATATTTTATAGTTTGGTTAAAATATTTTTTTGGGAAAAATATTTTTACTGTTTAATATTTTAAATTTCGGGAAGGGTATTCAAACGTCGCGCAATGGGAGCGTTTGATGCGTGCCAAGTTCAAAGGAAAGTGAAAAAAAAAAATGCTTTGTTTGCTTTTGTCTTATTTTGACATCTGTCATAAATATGTCATTTGAGGTGTAAAAAAGCATTTGTGGCGTGAGAATTGTAATTTAATTTTGGTGATTAAAAAGCTAGTTTTAATAAATATCAAGCTTATAATTATGGTTGGAGAACGGCAAATGCGGTGCTTGAAAGCAGCAGAAAGAGAGCGTTTGCAAAATCTATTGTGTATAGGAGTTGAAACAGAGCAACCCGCCGCGCATGAAGTGCGTGCGCTCGATTTGGCTTCCGCCGATGAGAGTGCGCACGAAATGCAAGATAGAATGGATTTGGACATGGACATTGACTTACTGGGCAGTACATGTAACAAAATGCAAATAACTTTGACTGCTAAGTTGCGCAATTGGTTTTTAAAATATAGACCTAGACGCGATTGCACCATTGCACTTATTAATATCCTGCGGGATGAAAATTTGAATGTGGGCGCTTTTTACAAGTTTAACTCCAAATCCAAACCCAAAATATCCAACATTAATGGGGGCTCATATTTAAATGTGGGGTTAAAAAATCAATTAGTCAAAATAAACTCAGGAATAAAATTGCCAAGCAGCTTGAGCTTGGACATCAATATTGATGGATTACCTTTGTTAAAAAGCTCAAGGACTCAATTGTGGCCGATTTTAATCTGTTTGAATAACGTTAAAAATGTCCCAATTTTTCCGGTCGGTGTTTTTTTAGGAAAAAGTAAGCCAGGAAATTGTAATGAGTTTCTCGGTGACTTTTGTTCAGAGTTGGAAGAAGTTGTTAAAGGCGGTGTTAGATTGGACGAAAGAAATGTTTCTGTACAGCTTCGAGCAATCGTGTGTGATGCGCCCGCTAGAGCCTTTATAAGTGGTACACCTGGTCATACGTCTCGCAATGGTTGTGCAAAATGTACACAGGTAGCCAAAAAAATCAATTCGACCTTAACGTACAGCACAGAGTCGGGAGTGTTATTAACGGACGCAGATTTCGCAAACAGAACTTTTCCTGGCCATCACAATAAGAAGTATTTAGTGCAAAAGTGCGCCTTTGAAAAAATTAATGTTGGTATGGTTACTCAGATACCCTTAGATTGCATGCACCTAATTGAACTAGGTGTCATGAGAAAATTTTTGCTTCGACTTAAAAATAATTTAGTTAAAAAAAAAATGTCCGATGCTCAAAAAAAAAATGTTTCTGACAAATTAAAGTCTATGAGCAATCATGTTCCGAATGAGTTTGCACGCAAACCGCGATCATTAATCGAACTGCCGCATTGGAAAGCGACTGAGTTCCGTCAATTTTTGCTGTATACTGGAATTGTCGCTTTGCAAGACGAGGTTGATGATGACCAGTACTATGTATTTTTATTGATACACTGTGCTTACAGATTACTTTGTAATCCACAGCAGCGCGTTTCTAATTTGAGAACATCGGGTCGGGAGGGGCTGCAGGAAATAAGGCCCCAATGAAATAAGGCCCTAAACGGGAAAATGAAATAAGGCCCCAGTAAGATGAAATAAGGCCCCAAAAAATGATGAAATAATGCCCCAAATTTGGGGTGAACTGTTATTCATATGAAATAACACCCCAATTTGAAAAATGAAATAACACCCCAAATTTTTATTTTTTTTTTATTTTATTGCTTTTGTATTAAATTTATTGTTTTATTAAGAAATGACTTGAATGGAACTATCCACTGGTTTTCTGAAATAAAGGCAGTCGTTTGCATGGCAAAAATAAAATATTTGGAACCATGTCCATATGAAATAACACCGGAATTTGAATAATTAAATAACGCCCCAATTTTTTAATGTTTTTTCTATATTTTATTGCTTATCATCACACAAAGACTTGCATGGAGCTATCTACAGGTTTTCTGCAATAAGGGCAACTGTAATGCTCGCAGTTATTTGCAATTGCATCGGCTTGTAGCTTTAAATTGCACTCTGCGCAAATTTTCAAATGTTTGCATGGCAAAAATAAAATATTTGGAACCTTCTCCATACAAACAATGCAATTACGATCCTCAGTTTTGGGTACCAAAGGGTTAACTGATTCTTTCTCATCGGATTCCTCATCTTCTTCTTCACCTTCTTCTTCTTCATCAGAAATGGCCTCATTTGGGACCATGTTGGTGCAAATTTCATTGCCGTCATACACCATGCCTGAAAGAAAAGTAGCTGCAGTTAGCTTTCCTTGATCCAGTAGCAAAGTTGCCTCCTCAATCTTCTTATCCTTTTTAGGGCCGTTTTCTCATCATGCTTTTAACCTTACAGTCTAGACAAATTGGCCTTGAAGGAAACTTTGATTTTCTTGTCAAAAATTTAGTTGCAGGCAGGCTGTAAGTTACAGGGCGGATCATCCATACTATAAGGGCTTAACATTCGCCAACTACGATTATTTCGGTGTTGCTAAGGGCAACGCCATAAAGTATATCAATTATTGCATACCTTTAGGGTCCTGAAGTGCTTATCATCATTTATCCTAATTTATAACCGCGATTTTATTGAGAATAAGCAGAATAATAGCTAAAAATAACACGAAACGTTATTTAAAAACAAAAGAGTTTTATACTCAAAAATTTGGGTGCAATATGTTGTTTTTGCGATTTGCATTGGACAACCGAGGCGTGGAATAAATTTGAAAGGCTATTGAATTACTCCACATTCATGGTAATCCGTCTACCAAATTTGGTTGTACTAGCTCTCAAAGCGGTTGAGATATAGGCACAATTCACACAAAAATTTCAGGATTTTAAATTTTGCGCCAAACCTTCTGACAAGTGTTGCTCATTTTTAAAAAGTGTGACCCTTTTTGTGGAACCGAGCTGCCAACTTAGTCACATTTCTAAATGTGACGTTAAAATCAAGATGAGAGAACGAAAAAAGTTAAAGCCTACATTTAGAGTAAAGTTCCCTATAAGTAAAGTAGGCTTTGAAATTAAGATGAGAAAACGGCCCTTAATATATCTCTTTCGCCTTTTGTTTGTGGTGAGCCCACCACTTTCAGTAAGCTGCGAAAATTCGCAACTTTTAAAGAACTCCTCGTCGCGAATAACATTTACAAATTTGAAAAAATTGCCATTTGGCATCGCAGAGCGACCCAATACACCATTGTATGCTTCCACAGCAGCTGTTGTGCGAATATTTTCCTTGTATACTGAAAAATTATTGCAGCCCACCTATTAACAATTTCAGAAATCATTAGTTAAATATTTCTCTTATTTTAAACTGAATAGTTATTACCTTTTTAATCCACTGCTTGTCGAAATAACTCAAAAAAGAGCCAAAATGGTTGTCAGAATCAAACATTAAAATTCTAGTTTTGACATAGCATTGGTAAAGCCAGTAATTTATGGAAAGCTGTGCTTGCAAGTTTTGAGTTCCTGATAAACTGTAGCAACGTTTTTTTCTTGCACATGTTTCTTCTTACTGCTTGGCAGAAATGGAACCTTAAAAAAAGTTAATCATTAAAGAAAATGTAAACAAAAATAAAATCAAGAAAAAACATACCAACATCCAACACTTTTTACTATGGGAAACACTTTTCGAATAGCTTTCCTCATGCCTTCCTCATAATCAGTAATTACTGTTGATGGCTCCATATCGAACACATTTTCTTTAATGTATTTCAGCATTTTCTCATGAAATAAGGCCCCAATGAAATAAGGCCCCAAATAAGGAAATAACACCCCAAATTTGACAAGAAATCGTTGTTGTTTTCTATACATTTTTTTGGGGCATTATTTCATTTTTTCTTTGGGGCCTTATTTCATTGGGGCCTTATTTCGCAGAGCCGTCGGGAGGCTCTCATTATAGGGTACACATAAATCAAATGAAGACTCTAAGGTTCGGTTAAAGAAATCAACGGCATCATTTATGTTTGAGTATGCATTCAAGCCAGACCAATCAGTGGAAAAAAGAATGTTATTTAACCGAATGTAATTTGTTTGAAAACAACGAGTTCTTAAAGGTTTCATTTTAACGTCCTTGATTGGGGCACCATCAAACTCAATTTTAATTTCTAAAGTAGGATGATAAACATCCTCTGGGACGGAGAGCGGTGGTATTCTCGTTAATAGGCAATTATCAACGGAACTGAGGAAAGCCAAATCAAGAAGACGATTTTTACATTTTAATCTGGAGCAAAGACATGTCAAATAGAGAGTCAATAAAGAAATGCTGTGACAAAGGGGTGAGGCAATTGGAATCATCAGAAACCTTCCAATCAATGTGAGGCAGATTAAAATCACCAATAGTAATCAAGGAGTCATTAGCAGAAAGAAATGAGTTTACATAAGAAATAGCACGAGAGTGGCTAAGATAGACAGAGTCATTAGATCCGGGATGAATGTATGAACATGTAATGTACAAAAAATATGATTGCAGTTTTACTCTGACGGCCAGAAATTCTATGTCAGGGTCGATGGTTAATGGAATTTGCTCAGACGGTAAGCTGATACTCACAGATATGAGTACACCACCCCCACGTCGAACAGGACGATCGAATCGGTATGTTAAAAATTTATCGACAAATAATTCAGAGCTATTAACTTTTGGGGTGAGCCATGTTTCAGTAAAATCGATTATATCAGCTTCAAAAGCGGCACTAGCAATGAAAAGTTTGCTAAGTTTACCCAAAAGGCTTCTTACATTTTGATAGTGTAAAATGTAAGAAGCATTTAGTTTTTTAAAACGTTGGCCGACGATGTTGATGCAACAGATGGCGATTTAGGCGGATTTAGGATGCATAACCATAACTCGCAAATAACTGTTGACACTTTTTCGTTGTCTGCAAATGAGTGTTTTTACTCACACAATAAAAAAGACTCAGACAGAAACTGATTTTGTCGCGTCTGACCTAGCTCGCTCGCGCTCTGAGCAAGACAGGTATTTCTGTTTTCTTTTCGCTCAAGTCAAACACTGAACGCTTGCTTGAGTTAAATGAAGCAAATTGTCTTTTGAGTATGTATTGGTAAGCACGCGCTTATTGCGTTCTTTTTGATTGCATTATACATATTAATTGCGTTTTAAATTCAGTGTGTGTTAAGCTAAACTCCATTAAAAAAAAAAAATGATATTGAAAACAAAATAAAAATAAACATTATAAACATTCCTTAAAAAACAAAATATTTTTTCCCCTTTTTTATTTAACAGCCAATTGCATTGTCTTTTTTATTATTTTCATGCTCATGTACATTTGTGTATATGTATGTATTTACACGGACACGAAGGCAAAGATCATTTCTGTTGAGTTTTTTAGTCAAACTGTCTTTTGGTGAGAGTCTTTGTGTGAGCGAAAATCGTTTTACTCTTCACGCGACACTTATTTGAGAGCGTCCCACGAATTAGTCAATGCAAAGCGCTTGAGCGAAAACCGCTTCGAAACAAAAACAAGTGGGAAAGGCTATAGTCGAGATCCCGACTATAAGATACCCGTTACTTATTTCACTACATATAAAAGTACTTTAAAGAAAATTTTCTAACAATACAAAATCTATTGCATACTCTAGGGGGCATGTATTGCCATGATTGCTTAAAGAATCATTTTCAGACAATAACTGCTGTTCTACTTGTCCGATCGTGTTGCGATTCAGTGGGATAATAAATAATAATAATAGATATCAGGGACTACAAGAAAAACTATATTATCTTAAAAACTGTGGGTGTGGTAGCTTTTCGCGATTTGTGGGGGCGGAGGGGGGCGTGGCTTAAATTTGAAACAAACTTGATCTGCGTGAGGTATATAGAAATCTGTGTGCCAAATTTGGTTACTTTATCTCTTATAGTCTCTGAGATTCCTTTGTTTATACAGACCAACGAACGGTTTTTCGCGATTTGCGAGGGCGGAGGGGGGCGTGGCCAAAATTTGAAACAAACTTGATCTGCGCTGGGTATATAGAAATCTGTGTGCCAAATTTGGTTACTCTATCTCTTATAGTCTCTGAGATCCTTTTGTTCATACGGACAGACGGACGGACGGACAGACGGACAGACACACATGGCTATATCGACTCGGCTGTTCATGCTGATCAAGAATATATATACTTTATAGGGTCGGAGATGTCTCCTTCTCCCTGTTACATACATTCCAACGAACACAATATACCCTGTAACGAAGCTTTTCCAGCCGAGGTCGACGTCTCAGTCTGTCCAGGGCCATTTACAGAAAATTTGTAAATTTCTGGAACAACTAGAGGAGCTACGGGAGCGCAAGAGGGTATGCGTGCGCTCTCGTAAGGATCGGCATGGTTCCCTATTTGTATTTGCCCTATCACCACTGGTTGGCCCAGATGGGCGCGGTACCCTACCGTCGGGCGCAAGGGAGGATCCCCCAGACTTGAGTCCGTGGAGACACCCCATTGAGCCTCCCGGTAGGGCACGCAAGCTGCATCCGATCCAGGTCCCGGTCCGACCGGTACCAAGGATGACCGTGGAGGGACGTAGGGGCAACGCCCTTTATTGTCCCGACCACGACACCCTCAGCGCCGTGTCAGGCCGGGCTCCGGACCGGACTCCTCCGAAGGCTAGCCCAGTGGTCCTACCGAAGCCTACCGTCGGGCGCAAGGGAGGATCCCCCAGACTCGAGTCCGTGGAGACACCCCATTGAACCTCCCGGCAGGGCACACACCCGTTGCATCCGGGCCAGGTCCCAGTCCGACCGGTGCCAGGAGGCGACCGTGGAGGGACGTAGGGGCAACGCCCTTTATTGTCCCGACCACGACACCCCTGGCGCCATGTCAGATTGAACTCTGGACCGGATGCCTCCGAGTGCTGGCCAAGATCCGGCAGGGTGGTAGGACTATCACGGGAGACGTAGGGGCAATGCCCTTTATAATCTCGCCATGATGCCGCGACCACCTTGCCCGATCCCGGCCAGGTCGTGCTCCATTGTTCTGCCACCTGAAATCCCCTAAACCCAAGAATTGAAAATATTTGCACGCATCGTTATAAATTTATTCGTCTAGAAAAGTAAGGCAGGGAGATCGCAGCGCATGGGGGTTTTTCTTTTGGTGCTCCCGATGCGAAAAGGTCAGGTTATCTACGAATTTACACACGCTTACCGCAGATCGAATTTGCCCTAGGGGCGGGAAATACTTCTCAAAAAAAACTTCTCCGTGGCAGCACCAGCCACTGTGCCTCTCTGGTTGTCGTGCGGCGCGGTTCCTGTTGCTGTCGGTGTAGCGGCAGCGGCGGCTGACACCAAGCAAACACACACGCGCTTATGTGCCGAGACGGCGTGCTGTTTTGGCGGACAACGGCGTCTCTCCCAAAACGCACAGCCACTCACACACACTTGCACTTGCACTTTCTAGTCCCTCGCCGCAGTCGTTGTTACCCTTGTCACCGCACACTTGTACGTTGTTGTCCCTCGTTGTCGCTTTTGTTGCACTGCACTTTTTATTTTACCGCACACTTGTACGTTGTTGTCCCTCGTTGTCGCTGTCTGATTTCCGTCCCCTTCATGCACTTGCACCACTTGTCGGTTTTGTTTTCACTGTCACTTGTCTTAATTTTCAGAACGATGCGTCTGCACTTGGCGAGTCCGCCAGAAAAGTGACGCTCCCGCCGCATGATGGCCGCCGATCGCCGATATCAACCCTCCTGATATCGATAATGTTATCAAGGTTGCCACCCTTGCAAAATGAGCGAAATGTGGCTCATCGTCCTAAAGGTGGACGATGACCTAAAGATCGAAATGAACTATCGGCTCCATGCCGAATGACTAGTTCTCGATTATAGTTCGTTTCCTAGGAACTATTGGCTCCGTGCCGAAATTAAAAAATATAATTGGCTTCATGCCATAAAAATAATGTGTGGCTTCGTGCCTTTTAAAAATCAAATTTGTGGGGTCAGCGGAATGCTGCCTCACATCCCCCTCTTACTTCGGGGGAGAAAAAGAGACCCGGATGTTCCCCGCCCGGGAAATTTTAACGTGGAAACGTTTGTTGTCGGCCTCCACGAGAAACTTCGTTGTTGTCTGTACGATAGACGGGCTCCAATTCACCGCGTCTATCACCGCCTGGGGCAATCTCCCGGACAACCCGCGTAAGGTCCAGTGAGCTGGTGCCTCCACCCAATCAATTTGGTAAAGGGGCAGCTCGTCCTCCTCGACGTCGACTTCGCTCGCCATTGAGAGCACCTCATCCCAAACCTCGACGTCCAACGCGTCGTTCAAAATGTCGCGGATGCCGCTCGAGGAAGGTGCGTCCTCGTCGATGTCGCCTCGTGGGTCCGTTGCGTTGCTGTCGTCAGAATTGTACGGGCTATGCACCACGTACCGTGCATTCCGGGGACGCCGAGGATATTTTTGGCTATGGCCAGCGCGGTCCCCCAAGATGATGCCTTCTGCCTCGGAGGGGTCATAAATTTCCTCATGGCGGGGTTGTAGCGGGTCGTTCCGGTCTCTCGGCTGCGGGAAGAATAACCGCCTTTGGTCCATCGTGGTTCGTCTGTGGAAAAAATAAGGAAACAAAAGGAACGATGGTTTAATCGTCGAGCTTACGCACCGCTTGCGGATACTTAGGTTTTAGTATCTGGAGACGTAATGATTTCGGACGGAGACGGATCAAGGGAATGCTCGTTAGTTTCGGGCTTTCTCTTCCCTGGGGTCTTCGCTCTCAGACTCCGCATGGAAAGCTTTGAGGTCTGCGAGGTTGGCAACCCGCCGTCGAGTTGAGTCCAGGCGTTGTAGTCGTACCACGTTCGGAGAGATGAATTTCCGAACAACGTAGGGGCCTTCATACTTCGGCGCTAGTTTCGCGGCGAAACCCTCAGCAGCATTGGACAGAACGTGGTTTTTTGACGAGGACGAGGCTTTGTAACTCCGGGCGCCACTCGCGCCGTCGGAGGTTGTAATGCCGAGCTTGGTCGATCGTGGCACGTTGAGTATTTTCTTTGACGATCTTGAAGATATCCAGCTGCTGTTTCGCCTTATCGTCGGGCGCTGCGGGTTCTCTTCCGATGCTCGGGGTGACTTCGTCGTAGAGTGCTCCTGGTAACCGAGGTTCTCGGCCTTGGACGAGGAATGCCGGGCTGAATCCTGTTGTGTCTGAGATGCTGGTGTTTATGGCGAGCATCATCTCAGGCAGCAACTCATCCCAAGTGTTTTGATTTCCTTGGATTCCCTGTGCCAGCATCGTCTTGATCGTCCGGTTAGCTCGCTCCGTCTCCTGTGTTCTGCCCGTGGTCGCAAAATTGGTCTGGTTGGTCATTAGGATGTTTCCCCCGAAGGGGTGGGGACGTTGAGATGGCACGCCATCTTCAAGTGGCCCCCATGAACATCGCTGGACATCTTTCTGGGTTTCGTTGGCCTTTTGCTCCGTAGCACTGCCCGTGGTCGCGGTCGGGAAGACGCCGACTTCTCCGGAACCGCCCGTGGTCGCAGTCTTCGTCCTGTCGTTGACGCATGCCTCGTCGGCATCGCCTGGGGTCCTTGCTGATGAGACGCGTGCCTCGTCGGCACCGCCTGTGGATCTCTGCTGGGTCTTCGTATGCTTAGCGCATGCCTCGTCGGCATCGCCTGGGGTCATTGCTGATGAGACGCGTGCCTCGTCGGCACCGCCTGTGGATCTCTGCTGGGTCTTCGTATGCTTAGCGCATGCCTCGTCGGCATCGCCTGGGGTCATCGCTGATCAGACGCGTGCCTCGTCGGCACCGCCTGTGGATCTCTTCTGGGTCTTCGTATGCTTAGCGCATGCCTCGTCGGCATCGACTGGGGTCATCGCTGATGAGACGCGTGCCTCGTCAGCACCGCCTGTGGATCTCTGCTGGGTCTTCGTATGCTTAGCGCATGCCTCGTCGGCATCGCCTGGGGTCATTGCTGATGAGACGCGTGCCTCGTCGGCACCGCCTGTGGATCTCTGCTGGGTCTCCGTATGCTTAGCGCATGCCTCGTCGGCATCGCCTGGGGTCATCGCTGATGAGACGCGTGCCTCGTCGGCACCGCCTGTGGATCTCTGCTTGGTATTCGAATGCTTAGCGCATGCCTCGTCGGCACCGCCTGGGGTCGTCGTTGATGGGACGCATGCCTCGTCGGCACCGCCCTTGGATCTCAGCTTGGTCTTCGAATGTTTAGCGCATGCCTCGTCAGCACCGCCTGGGGTCGTCGTTATCGCGTGTGTAGTACTAGCGTTGTCGGCTTCGCTAGTCGCTGTCCTACATCCGGGAAATGCATCCTGCCTCGCCGTTGTGGCGCGGATGGTGGATCGACGACCTGTGGGATTTGTTAAAGAAGCTGGGGACAATTGCAAACAGTCAGTGCCGCATTGTAGGGCGGCTTGGACGGCACACAAGAAATCGATTCCCAAGATCCCGTCATCGACGACGGTGGGCAATATTAGAAAAGGTATACACGCAACCTTCTCACCCAATTGCACCGCCGCGATAAGTGACTTGCCGACCATAGTGTGACTCCCATCCGCCATCCTGACTCTAGCACGCACATCCCGAAGGCATGAATCGCCGAGCTGACCAACTACACCCTCGCTGATCAACTCCTAGTCGCTCCAGTGTCAATGGTAGCTAGTCTCTCCTGTCCCTCGATCACGACTCTTGCCACTATGCGTGCCTGCTCCACTCGCATAGTTGGACCTATTCCCGGGACTGGTATGCTTAGCGCATGCCTCGTCGGCATCGCCCGTGGTCGCGGTCGGGAGAACGTCGACCTCTCCTGAACCGCCCGTGGCCGCGGTCCTCGTCATCGTTCGTGGAGTATTAACGTTGTCCACTTCGCTAGTCGCTGTCCTACATCCGGGAAATGCATCCTGCCCCGCCGTTGTGGCGCGGATGGTGGATCGACGACCTGTGGGACTGGTTAAAGAAGATGGGGACAATTGCAAAAAGTCAGTGCCGCAGTGTAGGGCGGCTTGGATGGCACACAAGAAGTCGATACCCAAAATCACGTCATCGACGACGGTAGGCAATACTAGGAAAGGTATACACGCAACCTTCTCACCCAATTGCACCGCCGCGATAAGCGACTTGCAGACCGTAGTGTGACTTCCATCCGCCATCCTGACTCTAGCGCGCACATCCCGCAGGCATGAATCGCCGAGCTGACCAACTACCCCCTCGCTGATGAAACTCCTAGTCGCTCCAGTGTCGATGGTAGCTAGTCTCTCCTGTCCCTCGATTACGACTCTTGCCACGATGCGCGCCCGCTCCACTCTCATAGCTGGACCTAATCCCGGGACTGGTTGCCGGCTGCTCCCACCTGGTCCTGGGGCAAGTGGGGCCGTTGTCCGTTTCCCGATGGCAGACCGCAACAGTGGATTGTCCTCACGTCTCTCTTACCACAACGCCAGCAGAAATAAACCTGTCTGTTCCGACACTCCCGCATCATATGACCGATCTCAGCACACCGCCTGCAAGCCCGTTGCACGTCGATCGGAGGTCCGGTTTCTTGCATCATTCGGTTGACTACAGGTGCTTCACCAGAGCGGGGGCCGGTCGGTTGGTCCCGGAAGGGGTTACGCGGCCTGGTCGTCGACTGCGCATTGGCTGCCATAGCCCCTGGCGAGGTTGCTGTGAAAGCTGGCGCCGCGGATTTAGGTTGAAGGCTTTGACGCTCCCGATCCCGTACGAACTCGAAACTCGTGGCGAACTGCATCAACTGGTTTAGAGAAATCGCCTCGTGTCGGCGAATATACAGCTGATATTCTGGCAACAAGTTTTCGTAGTCTCGGTCCAGTTCCTGTGCTCCTGTGTATTCTGCTCGCTTCATAAGCAAGCGCAGCTCTACGATGTAAGTCTTGAATGGCTCGCCGGGTCTCTGTTGTCTTGCTCGTATTTGGTCTTCGAGCCGTTGGAAATATCGAGGGGGTAAAAAGAAATCGAAGAATTCCCTTTTAAATTTGGCCCAACTCGCCCCTTGCAGTCGACTAACCCGGAACCAGTCACTAGCACTCCCTTTGAGTAGTTCTGGAATAGCTTTTCACAGGTGGGCCAAGTCGATTACATGGGCAGCTGCTCTCTCCTCCACGCGCTCAATAAAGCTTAAGGGGTCAGACTCGCCTCAAAAAGAATTCCCCAACGATGCACTTTCTCCGCGATGGTACGATAGGGTGCTTCTGTGTTGACCGTGACGTTAGCGGTGGGGGACGGGCTACGATTTCCTCGTGAGTCTCGGGTAACTGTCGAAGTGTCTGGCGGCTTCTCTCCCGGGGCTGTAACGACTACGCGTGGGTTGACCCCGGTTTTCGGTGAAGCGCTACGCGAACGTGGTTTCGTCTCTCGGTCGCCTTGTTCGGACCCGGAACCATCGGCGAATTGTTGCTCCAACTCGACCAACTTTTCCATGACATGATCAGCATGCGAGCTCTGCGAAACGAAAGACGCCAAGCGGCTCCGAAGCTGTACTACCGTGCCGTCGGTGTCGAGACCAAACTCGCCGAGTATGGGCAACAACTCCTCCTTCTTCCGGTAGTAGACCCAACTGACCCCAACCATGTTGTTATTGAAAATCTCGGTCTAGTCAAATCTCTAAGACAATCCAACTCGAACTTGCTCGATAACTATTTGGGCTGAAACTGTCCCAGCGAAAAAGGAGGTGTGTATTCAAAAAAAGAAAAATGTGCGCGAGGATTGTTCTTCGATGTGAAAACAGTACTTGGGAACCTTTTTTTTTTTTTGTTTTTTTTTTCTAATTGCCGCGTGACTTAGCAGACGTTATCCAAGAATACGCAAAAATATCGAAGAGTAGTCAGCGTAGCACCCGTTCTTAAAAATCACGCCAAAAATTCTTTTGTTCGGTACGAGGACTTCGGAAGATTTATCTCTACGATTGTTCACGTGGCTAGCTGCGTATGTCTGTTCACTTTGAAGGTCTGAATTTTTCTTGACCACGTGGCTTGGTTGCGTAAGACTGTTCGCGTTAAAGCACCGAACTGGGATGCTCACTTTCTCGAGGGGTACGTCTGATCGCGTCGAAGGTTCACTTTGGTTTTACTCTGTAGGTTCTGATAGCGTTGAAGGTCCGTACCGGAGTGTCACTTTAGCTTAGCTATGTAGATTCTGATAGCGTTGAAGGTCTATGAGTCACTGTCACTTTGGCTTAGCTATGTCGATCCGATCGCGTTGAAGGTCTATGTTTAATTGTCACTTTGGATTAGCTATGTCGATCCGATCGCGTTGAAGGTCTATGCTTAATTGATTCCCCGTTATCCTCGCGTGACGCTTTTATAACTATCCTCGCAAGCGTCGACGTCGGCAGAGGTTGTTGGCTGCGCTGCCCGACGTGTAGCGGCAGAATTCTCTATGAAAAATTCTGCTCGCGGGTTTTTGTGGCGCCAGAACTCGCGTATGTAGTTCTGCCCGCCCTTGTAGCGACAGAGTTCGCTTGTAGCTCTGCTCGCTCTTGTGACGCCAGAACTCGCGTATGTAGTTCTGCCCGCCCTTGTAGCGACAGAGTTCGCTTGTAGCTCTGCTCGCTCTTGTGACGCCAGAACTCGCGTATGTAGTTCTGCCCGCCCTTGTAGCGACAGAGTTCGCTTGTAGCTCTGCTCGCTCTTGTGACGCCAGAACTCGCGTACGTAGCTCTGCCCGTCGCTTGTAGCTCTGCTCGCTCTTGTGACGCCAGAACTCGCGTATGTAGCTCTGCCCGTCCTTGTAGCGACAGAGCTCGCTTGTAGCTCTGCTCGCGTTTATAGCCCGCGATGTAGCTTTGTAGCCACGTTGTTCTTGCTGCTTCTCTGCTGCCGTTGTATTTGTCGCTCTGCTCCTTCGTTTTCGATGGAAACAACAAAAAAAATATATGCCCCAAGATGCGATCCCCAAACGAAAACGCCGAGCACGTGGCTATATAAAAATATACCTATTGGGTCAACAAAATTCTGGTTGCGTGCTCGGATGCAATCTCTACGGGATTTAATGTTTCCCCGTAGCTACCTAGGACATTTCTTTTGTTGGCGTCGTGCCGCGTCTTGGACTTTTCTGGACGAGATCGGGGTGGTTGTGACTTTTCTGGCGGCTCCCTATCTAAGCTCCAAATTTTGTTAGTAAAAAAAAAATGCCGAATTCGGGAAAATATATATATACTTACTTGGCACTTGTTTTCGCTAAGTACCGAAATTAAATATTAGAACAAAAACACAAACACATTTGAGTGCAGATAAGTTTTTATTCAGCGTGTTCTTTGTGAGCTTAAGAATAAATTAAGACTAACTCGATCTTCGATCGAAATGAATAAAGAAACCTCAAAAGTTATGTTTACAATTCATTTTCAACTGCGGCCTACGTGACCATTGTCGCGAGGCGCATATGTTGGAGAAATTATGCTGTCGATGCAAATTATTTATTTATAAGTTGAATCGGCAGCTGCGGGACTTATCAAGATATTTTATGTTTACATTTGGCTTATATGATCTGCCTGTGAACCGTTCTGTTTCTTAATTGTTATGTTTTGAATTTGAGCTTCCTGAGAAGTGTTTATGTTATGAATTGTATCTGGCTGTGGTTCTGTCGGTTGAGTTATGTTTGTATTGGTACGTGCATCTAGCTCTATAACTACGTTACTCCCCCTTTCCTTGTTCGAATTACGTCCTCGAATTCGCAAATATACGTATAAAATGGCTATGGAGATGATAACAAAAATTATAATGTACAAAATTATTTCTTGCTGATTGGATTTTTTTACATAGTATTTCATTTCTTTGTTTATGTGTTCAATTGGTTCAAAATTAGGAGTATCACTTAAAATTACTTCCGTTTTGTACGGATAAATTTCTTCTACTGTTATTGTTACATTATTAATTTGAACGCCGCATTGATTTATTTGAATTAACTGATTCCCTGTAACCGAATATGGTGCTGATTTGCAATCTGTAAATAATGGCGTTGGACTTATTTTGTAAGTAATTAAAATATTTGGAAAGACATATTGAATCAAAGGTACATGCCCTTGTTTTGTTTTACATTGTAATTTTGATTTCTTAACTATTGATATAATACATTCATCAGTTATTAATGTTTTAGTTTTAAAATCTATGACATTGTCTTTGTATAAGTATGCTGATACAATATTATTTATTAACGTGTGTTCAATAAGGTTTTCATTATAGTCCGGATACGGTACCACTGTATACACTGGGATTTCAAGAGATTTTAATGGAATTTGTAAAATAATGTATAAATTATTATCTATTGATACCCAAACTGATGTTTCAATATGTAGGAGTTGGTCCTGGTTTAACTGAATTGCTGTGTCATGATTTAAAAGTTTTGGATCAAGTAAGCCTTGTCTTGCCAATTGCATGCCCATTTGAATGTCATCAATATACTCTAATAGTCTCTCTATTTGTTGGCGGGCCAAATTCGCTGTGTTTGCATCTTTTTTAGCAGATTGAATTTTATTTAGAGCTACATTTATTTGGTCAATTACTTCATTAATTTGGTCATTACTGATTATATTTTTTCGAATATCGTTAATGTTTTCATTTAAATCTTCTAAGTCATCGGCATCTAGAGTTCCATACAAATATTTGAAAGTTTTCCCCATAAAATTCATTAATCCCCGTTTTTGTCTTCCTGTGTTGGTAATTAGTTTCACTTGTAAATCTAGTTTGTGTAGTTCCCAATCTAAATCTTTTATTTTGGTTTTGTTTACTAATGTGATTATACTGTTATAGGTTTCTAAGATAGATGTCTTATTAATACGGATAAAGTGGTAAGAATAGTTATACGGTAATTTAATTTTATCCACTTCAAGTAGGATAAATCCATTATTAGTTTTTATTTCCGTCTTCTGTATTGTCTGGCTCCCGATTGATTGTATTATTAACAGGATTATTGTCATCTGCATCATGGTCTGGAATATTTTCGTCGGGTTCCCTGGAATATTTAGATTTGTTTATTTTCTTTTTCTTCTGGAATGCCGTCTTGTAGTGAACTGTTTTATGTCCTCGGTTCTGTATTTCGTATCGTTTGCTGTCTACTTGTGTAACGTTAGTATTTTTTCTAAATGGGTTGTGCGATTTCTGAGTCTTCTGTAAATTTTTTGAAATTTGTGGGTCAATTTCATGTTCTTTTCTATTTGCATTTATTTTATCGATCTTAATTTTTTTATTATCTTGCACATTTTTTATTGGTTGTTTATTGTACAAAAATATGTCGGCGGGCGTTCTACCAGTAGTTCCGTGTATTATTTTATGGTTATAAGTATAAGCTATTTCCTGCATTTCTGTACCTGATTGTTCAATATCCTTGGTAGTTAATATTATTCTCATTTTTTCATTAATTGTTTTATGAATTCTTTCAATGTCTGCAACTCCTGTTTTATTTGTATTGTATTCTATGGCTACGTTTTCACTTTCTAACCAGTTTCGAAGGCTTAAACTGTTCATTCCTGTATCTCTGTCTGATTTAATTAGTTTTGGTTTCCCCATTGTGTTAAATATTGTAAGTAATGCTCCTTTTACATCGAGCCATGTTCTTGATTCTGTTTCTACGGCCATCATGAATTTAGAATATACGTCAATACAAGTCAGATAGTTCCGTCTGTTATTTATGTAATAATCTATCATATATTTTTCTCTGGTTTTATTAAGTTTCGGTGTAATTTCCATAGGCAATTTGGTAAATCTATGTTCTGCTTTAACAAGTTTGCAAATTTCACATTTATTAATAATATTCTGTATTAAATTATGGTAGTCGGGGAAGTAAAAATCTGAAGCCTTAAATTCGTTTACAACTTTTTCTATACCTTGGTGTAATTTTTCTTCATGTAATTTTAAAATCATTTCTTTAAAATCTGCGTAGCTTTCCATGTTTTTCTTTAATGTTGTTGATTTTGTCAATTTTCCTCTAGTTCTGGGATTTAAAAAGGTCAAGTATGTTCTTTGTATTAGCGCGAAGTCTTGATCGTCGGTAATATAAATTGTTGTATTTTTGGTTCCTACGACGTTTTCTAGTATGTCTTTTGCTTCGGTTTCATTTAATGGCGATAGGTATTCTATTTGCGTTATGTTCTT
Source organism: Drosophila phalerata (assembly GCA_951394115.2). Taxonomy (NCBI): domain Eukaryota; kingdom Metazoa; phylum Arthropoda; class Insecta; order Diptera; family Drosophilidae; genus Drosophila; species Drosophila phalerata. Next base: position 278,670 of record CATOAP020000073.1, read on the forward strand.
GTTAAAATATTTTTCTGTTTTTACTTTATGCCCGGTTCCTTTAGTCATTATTATTTGCCTATTGTAATGATTTATTGGTCTTTCTGTTATCTGGATATACTGACTACCATCCTCTGATGCACTATGTATTGTTGCTAAGGTCGTATCAGCCTGACTATCATTGTCTTCACTATGCGCATCTCCCATAAATGTTTCATTTATTTTTATCCTAGACAGAGCATCTGCGACATGATTTTCTTTTCCCTGTATGTGTTTTATTTCAAAGTCAAATTCGTTAAGCTTTATTTTCCACCGTTGAAGTTTCATGTTGGGTTCTTTAAGAGATTCCAACCAAACTAAAGGTTTGTGATCTGTTTGTACTGTAAATCGGCGTCCATATAGATAGGGTCGGAAATATTTAGTGGCCCATACTATAGCTAATAACTCTTTTTCGATTGCTGAATATCTGGTTTCATGTTCATTTAGAGTTCGACTGGCAAAACATATTGGTTTATTTTCTTGTGCCAAAACTGCACCTAATGCAAAATTACTTGCGTCTGTAGTAAGGGTGAATTTTTTATTAAAATTGGGTCTTATTAATATGGGGTCGCTGGCTATTAAGGTCTTTAATTTATTAAACGAATTTTTATAGTCTTCAGTTTGATTTTTTTTAAGATAATTTGTCATTGGTTTTGCTATTTTTGCGAAGTCTTTTATAAATTTTCGGTAGTATCCTGCCAAACCTAAGAATGATTTTATTTCTTTTGGATTTTTTGGTATTGGATAACGTTGGATTGATTCTATTTTTTGCGGTTCTGGCTTGATGCCGTCGGGAGTTACGATGTGTCCTAGAAATGAAGTCTCTCTTTGCATAAATGTGCATTTACTTAATTGTAGTTTAAGATTGTATTGTTTTAAGCGATCTAAAACTTTTCTTATTGAAATCTCATGCTCTTGGAGTGAAGTCGAAAAGATGATGATATCGTCAAGATAAACAAGACAATGTTTTCCAATGATACCATTTAAAACGTGATTCATGCATCGTTGGAATGTTGCGGGTGCATTTTTTAAGCCGAATGGCATACGAGTATATTCGTAATGACCATGTTTTGTTGAGAAAGCTGTCTTTTTAATTGAATTTGAATGCATTTGGATTTGATGAAACCCTTTGGCCAAGTCAAGTGTGGTAAAATATTGGCATCTGCCCAGTTTGTCTAGTATCTCGTCGATGTTTGGGATTGGAAATCTGTCATCTACTGTAACTTCATTTAGTTTTCTATAGTCTATTACCAGACGAAATTTACCGTCTTTCTTTCCTACCACTAGTAGCGGACTATTATATGGTGAGTTCGAATGCCTGATTATACCCTGTTTTAACATGTCATTAATTTGTTCATTTACTTCGTTTTCGTGAATTTGTGCATAAGGGTATGATTTTCTATAAATTGGTTCTTCTGTTTTTGTTTTTATTTCGTGTTTAACACTATTTGTGAAAGTTAACACGTCGCCGTCGCTATATTGAATGTCTCTATAATCGGTAAGAATTTTTTGTAGTACATTTTGTTCTTCTGTATTAAGTTCGTTTAATGTCTTATTTTCCTTTACTTCTTCAATATTACCTAACCATTCGTGTGGGTGTGTAAGCTCGTATTCTTGATTAGCTTCAAGTGTTGGTTCTGGGTCTGGGCTTATGAATTCAAATTCTATGTTATTTAAAGTTACTGATCCCTTTATAAAATCGATGCTTGCGTGCAATTGTTGTAATAAGTCTCTGCCTATCAGTACGTGGTGGTTATCAGAAAAGTGGTGAACATACATTTTCGCTGTTGTGTTCAGTATATTTGGTAATTTTACATATTTCATGTATGGTATATTAATTGTTCCTGCCAATGTAGTGACTTTTAATGGATGAGTTAATATAATGGCCACTATATGTTTCCAAATATTTGGCGTGCAAAAACTAATATTTGACCCTGTATCGATTAAACATTTGCAACGCTGCCTTTCAATAAACAATTCTATGGTTGCTGTTGTAAATCTTGCTGGTATTGGTTGTATTCTTCCGGAGTTATATAGCTCTGCTCCTGGACTACGTATTCCTGATCCTGCTGATATTCCTCCTGACCTATTTGGTTGAACATTTGAGGATATTCTTGATCCTCTTGGTATTCCTCCTGACTCATTTGGTTCTGTAACTGTTCCTGCTGATTGTCCGAGGCTTGTAGCCGAAAATTTTCAACAACTTCCATTGGCTCTACGCGTCTTTGTTGTGTACTTTCTCTTTGTCTTTTAAATGGAACTCTAAATTCTGGCTGTTGCTGAGTTTGATTGTTTTGTGCCGGGTTAAACTGTGGTCTGGGTTGATATTGGCTTGTTCGAGGTAAAGTTTGTTGAATTTGATTCAATGGCTGATTTTGGACAAAATTTGGTCGTGGTATATAATTTGGATTGAAGCTGTATCTTGGTGTATACAGCGGTACTGCGTTTTGTGGAATTGGTTGAAAAGTATAATTTGGTCTAAAATTGGTCTGGTTGTATTTGATCTTATTAAATTGATCATTCTTGGAATATTCATTATTTTGTGGACAATTGTTTAATAATCCCTTTTCCATAGCTATTTGTCTTAATTTCATAGGTGTACTTATGTCAAATCTACTTAGTCTAAACAAAATTCTTTCTGGTAATTCTTCATAAATGCAATCACTTAAAAAGTCATCAAGGGATGACGAATACATTAATTTCTCACTTGGAGTTCCGCTTAAATTTAGTCGATTATAAACCCGATTTGATGTAAATTCAAGATCGTTTATGAACTTACTGAGATCTCCTTTAAATTTAATCGTCCTGATGCTCGCTATTAACTGATGTAATGGTGCCCGGTCTTCAAAATGTTGTAGTAGGGCTGCCCTTAAGGTGTACCACGTTTCGTAGTTCGCCTTCATCAATACCCGCATAGCGTCTCCGATGAGAAGCCCCTTCACTGCATTCAGCTGGAGTGTCATCTGGATTGGTCTACCGGTGGAAAACAGCGAAAGCGCTGAATCGATGCTCTTCACAAACAAGCACAGGTGCGTTGGGTTGCCATCGAATTTCCGTAGGCTGTTAATATATTTTAAGCACATTCCTATTTGCTCAACGCTAAGCTCGGCGTTAGCACTGCTGGCTGCATCTGGATCTGGTGCCATTTTTTAATTTATTAACTTTTTTTTTTTTTTTTTTTTAGTTTATTATTGTTCACCAAAAAGCTTCGTTCGAGCTTTGATTGATTAAATATTTCACTAACCGAATGTTGTAATTAACGCGGTTTAGGAAATTAAGATTTTTATTTTTAAGTTTATTATTATTTTATTTTTTTTTTTTTTCAAAAAGCTTCGTTCGAGCTTTGATTGATTTAATATTTCACTAACCGAATGTTGTAATTAACGCGGTATTGGAAATGTAGTTCTTTAGCGGATAGAAACTTTATCGTATACGTCAATAAATAATTTCTATCCTACCGGCTGCGCCACTTACTTGGCACTTGTTTTCGCTAAGTACCGAAATTAAATATTAGAACAAAAACACAAACACATTTGAGTGCAGATAAGTTTTTATTCAGCGTGTTCTTTGTGAGCTTAAGAATAAATTAAGACTAACTCGATCTTCGATCGAAATGAATAAAGAAACCTCAAAAGTTATGTTTACAATTCATTTTCAACTGCGGCCTACGTGACCATTGTCGCGAGGCGCATATGTTGGAGAAATTATGCTGTCGATGCAAATTATTTATTTATAAGTTGAATCGGCAGCTGCGGGACTTATCAAGATATTTTATGTTTACATTTGGCTTATATGATCTGCCTGTGAACCGTTCTGTTTCTTAATTGTTATGTTTTGAATTTGAGCTTCCTGAGAAGTGTTTATGTTATGAATTGTATCTGGCTGTGGTTCTGTCGGTTGAGTTATGTTTGTATTGGTACGTGCATCTAGCTCTATAACTACGTTACTATATATAGGTATTTTCCTATGCGTAGGTGGGAATATATATGCAATCAAAAAAATCGAAAATTATAATATATATATATATATATTAGTAGCCATATAACAAAATCTGAGTTAAGAAAGGAATATTAACGATGCGTGCGGGGCGTGGCTTTGGTATCTCTGGTCTATAGCAAAAAATAAAAAAAATGCCGATCTTTATGCTCATGATGGATAATTCTGTCTCCAGTGTCCCTGCTCGGGCGCCATCTGTAACGAAGCTTTTCCAGCCGAGGTCGACGTCTCAGTCTGTCCAGGGCCATTTACAGAAAATTTGTAAATTTCTGGAACAACTAGAGGAGCTACCGGAGCGCAAGAGGGTATGCGTGCGCTCTCGTAAGGATCGGCATAGTTCCCTATTTGTATTTGCCCTATCACCACTGGTTGGCCCAGATGGGCGCGGTACCCTACCGTCGGGCGCAAGGGAGGATCCCCCAGACTTGAGTCCGTGGAGACACCCCATTGAGCCTCCCGGTAGGGCACGCACGCTGCATCCGATCCAGGTCCCGGTCCGACCGGTACCAAGGATGACCGTGGAAGGACGTAGGGGCAACGCCCTTTATTGTCCCGACCACGACACCCTCAGCGCCGTGTCAGGCCGGGCTCCGGACCGGACTCCTCCGAAGGCTAGCCCAGTGGTCCTACCGAAGCCTACCGTCGGGCGCAAGGGAGGATCCCCCAGACTCGAGTCCGTGGAGACACCCCATTGAACCTCCCGGCAGGGCACACACCCGTTGCATCCGGGCCAGGTCTCAGTCCGACCGGTGCCAGGAGGCGACCGTGGAGGGACGTAGGGGCAACGCCCTTTATTGTCCCGACCACGACACCCCTGGCGCCATGTCAGATTGAACTCTGGCAGGGTGGTAGGACTATCACGGGAGACGTAGGGGCAATGCCCTTTATAATCTCGCCATGATGCCGCGACCACCTTGCCCGATCCCGGCCAGGTCGTGCTCCATTGTTCTGCCACCTGAAATCCCCTAAACCCAAGAATTGAAAATATTTGCACGCATCGTTATAAATTTATTCGTCTAGAAAAGTAAGGCAGGGAGATCGCAGCGCATGGGGGTTTTTCTTTTGGTGCTCCCGATGCGAAAAGGTCAGGTTATCTACGAATTTACACACGCTTACCGCAGATCGAATTTGCCCTAGGGGCGGGAAATACTTCTCAAAAAAAACTTCTCCGTGGCAGCACCAGCCACTGTGCCTCTCTGGTTGTCGTGCGGCGCGGTTCCTGTTGCTGTCGGTGTAGCGGCAGCGGCGGCTGACACCAAGCAAACACACACGCGCTTATGTGCCGAGACGGCGTGCTGTTTTGGCGGACAACGGCGTCTCTCCCAAAACGCACAGCCACTCACACACACTTGCACTTGCACTTTCTAGTCCCTCGCCGCAGTCGTTGTTACCCTTGTCACCGCACACTTGTACGTTGTCCCTCGTTGTCGCTTTTGTTGCACTGCACTTTTTATTTTACCGCACACTTGTACGTTGTTGTCCCTCGTTGTCGCTGTCTGATTTCCGTCCCCTTCATGCACTTGCACCACTTGTCGGTTTTGTTATCACTGTCACTTGTCTTAATTTTCAGAACGATGCGTCTGCACTTGGCGAGTCCGCCAGAAAAGTGACGCTCCCGCCGCATGATGGCCGCCGATCGCCGATATCAACCCTCCTGATATCGATAATGTTATCAAGGTTGCCAGCCTTGCAAAATGAGCGAAATGTGGCTCATCGTCCTAAAGGTGGACGATGACCTAAAGATCGAAATGAACTATCGGCTCCATGCCGAATGACTAGTTCTCGATTATAGTTCGTTTCCTACGAACTATTGGCTCCGTGCCGAAATTAAAAAACATAATTGGCTTCATGCCATAAAAATAATGTGTGGCTTCGTGCCTTTTAAAAATCAAATTTGTGGGGTCAGCGGAATGCTGCCTCACAACCCTTATACTTATTTTTTATAAGTAACGGGTATAAAAATAGAGCCGCTCAGAGAGAGATCGTGTCTGCACAATCTTTTCGGATATGTTACGAAGCAGAGCATATTAGAAAAAACGATCAACTGTCATTTGCGAGCTATGTGGATAACAGTATGTTGAGGCCAGAACGACGGTTCAAGCACAGATTTTAAAAAACGTTCAGGCAACGAAATTTTGAAAGATCCGATTTCGCGCTGATGCTTAAATGCGAATTTAGAGACAATAATCTCCTCAGGTATCCCATATTTTAGCTTACGGCAAATATGGCTTCTTACTAAATCTTCAGTGACTGCCGCCGCGAGTCTAGAAACAAAGATAGACTTTCGCGGGGGTATGGCAGACAGGACATCAAGCTGTAGAGTGGCTGAAGACAGTGGTGGAACAGCAGTCAGTGCCATTATCAATAGCAGCAGCATTGGCTGTCTCAGCAGCAAATGCTGTGTCAGCATTTGCATCCACGGCATTGGCCACAGCAGAGACATCAGTGATAGAGATATTGGCGACGCATCCCACATCAGAAATGCTGGTGAAAGTAGCACATCCAACATTATTAGCATCAGGTTCAGCAACACTCGCTGCAGTGGCAGCATCAGAAATAGTGACATCGGTGCCATTGACTGTGATGCCAATATTAGGTGCATTTGCAGCAGCCACAGAAATAGCTGATGCAGCGGTGGTGGTCACAAGGTGAACCTCCGTAAGACATCCCGAGGCAGATGTGGGTGTAGATATAGGTGTTGCCGGCAAATCAAGTTCTGGAACAGATAAATTATTATTAGGTAAAGAAAGATTGCTCTTCTTTTTTTTGGGAGACTCATTGGTCTCTATAAGGTTTTTAAAGTGTGACTCCATATCAAGAAATCTTGTATTGAGTTCACGAAAACCAGAGTTTACAAGATCAAACTTCAGCTGAGTTTGACGCATAAGCACTCGCATATCAATTTCCATTTTTTGACAATTCCAGCAGGACCAGCTTAAGCCGCAGTTGGCTTTTATCAAATCACCTACTCGGCCACCAATATGGCCAAATTCAGCACAAGTAGTATGAGCAGTGTTATCACATAGCCAGCAATACACACAGGATTGACGTGAGTTTATTTTGCGACCGTAAACGCAGCGGGCAGCACAGCAAAGACTCATGTTTCAAAAAATAGAAAAAAGATTGTTAGTTAGAAACAACAAAACATAACAATCTAGAATGACAAGACAAGTAATGTAAATGTAATGCAAAAGCAGTAAACAAAGTACATTAGTTTGTTACTTGTGTGTGAAAGTATATATGTTTGTAGTATTGTAGGTAGACGCGAAGCGAAAACAGCTGAGTACCGCAAATAACAGCGAGCCAGCAAACTTCAGCAATAACAACACACACGTCAGGTGGGTCACTTGAGTTCAGCGCGAACAACAGCAATGTCTTAGGTAGCAATTGCAGCCCAACAACAAGAGCAATGTTAGGCGTAGGAGTAAATGCATAAACAACAATTGCTTAGAAGCAAGGCAAAGCAAAACGAAAACTTTGTAATGCTGTGAGGCGCTCACATATGGGGCGTCATCGGCGCTGCTAGACCCGTTCATTTTATTATTAATTTTTGTATATTTTTCATTTTGATTTTTATTACTTTCTATTACTTTTTATTTTTCGTTATTATTTCAATTTGATTTTGTTATTATCTATTACTTTTATTTCTCGTTATGATTTCAATAAGCAGCCACGAAAGAGCGCTTAAGAGAGGGCCGCTGGATCGATTTCCCTCCATAGTGTTAAGAGTAGTTAAGTAAGAGAAGGAAGACAAAGAAAAGAAAAGTAAGGAAGAGAGAAACAAGGAAGAGAGCGCCCAGTTCGTTCGTCGCTTAACGTGGTGAATTCGGGAGCGAAGGGTTCCGACGTTAAGCGGCGAACGAATTGCGGATTAATTAGATAGAGGCAACCGACGAGAAAAGTCGAAACGTTTGTGAAAAAGTGAAGTGAAGAAATTAATTAAAGAAAACCCTTTTGATTTTTGAAGAGGCGATTGGCGTATTTTCTTTTATTTGGACAACAGTTTTTTTTGCGTAACAAGTGATTATTGGCTGCAATTTATATTGACAATTTGGTTAGTGACGGCAAACGGCGGTTGGTGTGCACATAACGGTAGTTGATCTTCGTTTTGCGTAAATCGTGAAGCGGCCAACGCGAGAGTTTTGCAAGCGCCGACGGCAAGATACCCTGTTGTTGAGTGGAGAACTGATTTTTGGAAGAAGAAAAGGTGCAGTGCGTGTGATTTCGAAGTCCGCTTTTGGTGATATGCGCTGAGTCGGATACCCCTTTATTTTGTGGCTATTTTCGCTACTGAGCCGAATCAGGGGTATATTAGAGTGAAGCGTTTTTCTTGTTCCCCGAGTGTGGAGTGCCTTAATTTTGGTGGCGTAGCGAAAGCAATTTCGTTTTGCAAACGGCGGGTCTCCTAAAAAATAAAATTTTCTTGTGGAGAAACCTTGGCTGCGGCTGAGTATATTACCTCGGCCAGGAATATACGTCTTTATAAGTGGCGCCCGAGCAGGGACCCTGTCGTTTGCAAATTTCACTCGGACGGACTTAAAACCCCAAAAACGTGAAGCTAGAGGTTAGGGTGAATGCTCGTCGAATATACCCCGACACGCGGTAAAAGAAAAAAAAAGAAGTGCAAAGCGGCAGCCGAAAAGGCTGATTGTCTTGGCAGCGAAAGGGAGAAAGAGAGGGAAGACAAGTGCCGTTAGTTTTCGTTTTCGTGTTTCTTAGTTTCTTCCGTTTGTTCTTTTGCGGGCACGTGTTCGAATTGTTGAAATCGACACTTGCGAGAAGGGGAGTAAGAAAAGGGCTGGCAATGTGTGGAGGCGTGGTCAAGCGTGACACACTGAGAACAATCGGGTCGACTGACTGGAGTTATACCTCGCAATTTTATAATAAAACAGAATATAATAAGATCAAATAATATAAAATATAATAAAATAAAATATAATAAAATAAAATAAAATATAATAAAAATAAAATATAATAAAATAAAATAAAATAAAATAAAGTAATATAATATAAAACAAAATAAAATAAAATATAATATTATAATATAAAATAATATAATTTAATATAAAACAAAATAAAATATAACAAAAATAAGATATAATAAAATAAGATAATCTATATATATAAAATTGCTTGACCTCATTCATTCATTCACTGACTTAGCATTGCACAGGCCAAATGGCTAAAGATACAAGTCTGAAACTTGGCCAAAATAAACTTAAGATAATTTCATCGGCGTTTAAGACGCCATTTTGTAATATTGTAAGTGGAAGTGCGTCAAAATCGAGGTCAAAGTTCGCGTGTATTTTGATTTATATATAGCAGCGTTTGGTCAGCCGGCAGGCGAAATGGTTAGGTAGTGCAGAGGATGGTGTGTTAGACCCGGGAGCGTGCAGGCACTGGTTCAAACCCCAGCAAGGGCAAGAATTTTTTTTTAATTTTTCTTTTTGAATTTAATTTTTTTAATACTTTTTTTAGTTTTAAGATATTTTACAATTTAATAAAAGTCGGGTTACTATATAGTGTAGCTACATCGCGCTCACATTAATCTTCAGTATGAAAAACTTTTTTGTTTCTTCAGCTATCTCAGTAACAGCGGGCAGCGTGAATATAATTATGTTTCTCATAAAAAAAAAATTTTACTTTGATTTATATATAACAGCGTTTGGTCAGCCGGCAGGCGAAATGGTTAGGTAGTGCAGAGGATAGTGTGTTAGACCCAGGTGCGTGCAGGCACTGGTTCAAATCCCAGCAAGGGCAAGAACATTTTTTAAATTTTTTTTTATCCTTTTTTTAATTTAACGATATTTTACAATTTGATAAAAGTCGGGTTACTATATAGTATAGCTACATCGGGCTCACATTAATCTTCAGTATGAAAAACTTTTTTGTTTCTTCAGCTATCTCAGTGGCAGCGGGCAGCGTGAATATAATTATTCGTTTCTTTTTTTTTTTTAATGTTACTTTGATTTATATATAGCAGCGTTTGGTGAGGCGGAGGACTAACATAAGTGAGTTGGTAGTGCAGAGGATGGTGTGTTAGACCGAGGCGTTCGCCGGCGCACGATCACACCCCAGCAAAGGCAAGAATTTACTTTTTCTTAAGTTCTTTTTTAAATTCAATAATATTTTACAATTTGGTGAAAATCGGGTTACAGTACAATATGGCTACACCCTGACCAAATTTGGTCATTATGGAGTAACTATATCATATAGCTGCCATTGGAACAATTGGATGGAAATTAACTTTTACTATGAAAATTATTTTCGTTTTGAGCTATCTCAACCAAACACTTTATTTACTAAATGTTAAACCCTGTTCAAATTTGGTCTAAGTCGGATGAGTTATAATATAGATGACATATGAACGTCGGTTTCAAAATAACCTTTAATATGAAAAATATTTTTAATTTTTGCAATTTCTTAACAAAACTCACAGATTTGCTTTTGCACGCCAAATTTCTAACTTTTCTGTCAAATCTAGCAGCGTGCATACAATTGTTCGATTCTTTTACTTAAATTGTTATATTATAATCTATATATATAAAATTGCTTGACCTCATTCATTCATTCACTGACTTAGCATTGCACAGGCCAAATGGCTAAAGATACAAGTCTGAAACTTGGCCAAAATAAACTTAAGATAATTTCATCGGCGTTTAAGACGCCATTTTGTAATATTGTAAGTGGAAGTGCGTCAAAATCGAGGTCAAAGTTCGCGTGTATTTTGATTTATATATAGCAGCGTTTGGTCAGCCGGCAGGCGAAATGGTTAGGTAGTGCAGAGGATGGTGTGTTAGACCCGGGAGCGTGCAGGCACTGGTTCAAACCCCAGCAAGGGCAAGAATTTTTTTTTAATTTTTCTTTTTGAATTTAATTTTTTTAATACTTTTTTTAGTTTTAAGATATTTTACAATTTAATAAAAGTCGGGTTACTATATAGTGTAGCTACATCGCGCTCACATTAATCTTCAGTATGAAAAACTTTTTTGTTTCTTCAGCTATCTCAGTGGCAGCGGGCAGCGTGAATATAATTATGTTTCTCATAAAAAAAAAATTTTACTTTGATTTATATATAACAGCGTTTGCTCAGCCGGCAGGCGAAATGGTTAGGTAGTGCAGAGGATAGTGTGTTAGACCCAGGTGCGTGCAGGCACTGGTTCAAATCCCAGCAAGGGCAAGAACTTTTTTTAAATTTTTTTTTATCCTTTTTTTAATTTAACGATATTTTACAATTTGATAAAAGTCGGGTTACTATATAGTATAGCTACATCGGGCTCACATTAATCTTCAGTATGAAAAACTTTTTTGTTTCTTCAGCTATCTCAGTGGCAGCGGGCAGCGTGAATATAATTATTCGTTTCTTTTTTTTTTTTAAATGTTACTTTGATTTATATATAGCAGCGTTTGGTGAGGCGGAGGACTAACATAAGTGAGTTGGTAGTGCAGAGGATGGTGTGTTAGACCGAGGCGTTCGCCGGCGCACGATCACACCCCAGCAAAGGCAAGAATTTACTTTTTCTTAAGTTCTTTTTTAAATTAAATAATATTTTACAATTTGGTGAAAATCGGGTTACAGTACAATATGGCTACACCCTGACCAAATTTGGTCATTATCGATTAACTATATCATATAGCTGCCATTGGAACAATTGGATGGAAATTTACTTTTACTATGAAAATTATTTTCGTTTTGAGCTATCTCAACCAAACACTTTATTTACTAAATGTTAAACCCTGTTCAAATTTGGTCTAAGTCGGATGAGTTATAATATAGATGACATATGAACGTCGGTTTCAAAATAACCTTTAATATGAAAAATATTTTTAATTTTTGCAATTTCTTAACAAAACTCACAGATTTGCTTTTGCACGCCAAATTTCTAACTTTTCTGTCAAATCTAGCAGCGTGCATACAATTGTTCGATTCTTTTACTTAAATTGTTATATTATATAATTTTATTGCTACTTATAACATTCAGAAGGGAATTTCCAACAACAAAAAATTTTTAATTCTTCTCTAAAACCTGATTACTGATAATAATTGCTTTGTACGAACGGTGAAAAAACATGGTAGTCTAATATGTATAAGAAGGTATCATGTCATTTAGCAAGTACTGATAACTGATCCATCAGAATTAAAGAGAGATTACTGATTAAGAAATCTGATTAAATAAACCCAATGTTAGAGAGACGACCCTTTCCTATAAAATGACAGAAACTTTAGTTTTAATGCCTTCTCTTGCACATATTTTTGCTACTTTTATTCTTTTTTCTACACGCAAACACGTTAATGTGATCGGATATCAGACTCAACAGATTTGTATGGTGCCTGGGCAACAGATTATTTTTATAGATAAAAAATTAATTCAAGACAAATATAAGAAGTGCTTCGCTCTTTTACGCTTCAATTCCGCGAGCGAAGCGAGCCGGGGGTTGGTGAGCGAAGCGAGCAGGGGGCGGAGCCCCCTAGTATAATATAAAAATATAATAGAATAAGAAAATTAATTAAAATAAAATAAAATAACATAAGACAAAATAAAATAAAAATTTAATATAAAATTAAATATAATGAAATAAAATAATAGTAAATAGAACAAAATAAAACGAAAAAAAAATAGATAAAATAAAGTTTAACAAAACAAAGAAAAAATTTTTAATATAAAATTAAAATAAACTTAATAAAATAAAATAAATTGAAACGAAATTAAAGTTAATAATAATAATAATAAAAATATAAAAATAAATAAAGATAAATAATAATAAATTAAAATAGCGAGCGGTATGGCATCGTCAGATAATGAATCCGACACTACGCCGTTGGAAATAGTGAACCCCGGGGTCGGAGTGAAGTGGATTTACCACTTACGGAAGGAAGAGTTGGAAGTCGTTGCTCGGGAGTTAGGGTTGGGTACGGGGATCAAGGTTGAAGATCTCCGACCCCAAGTGTCAGCAGCAATAAAGGGAGGTCGCTATTCGTCCGAGACGTGGGCTCGTTTGGCAGATATGGAGGGGTACTCCGCCAAATCAAAGGGAGTGACGGTCGCTAAGACTGCCTCAGAAGTTTTGGGGAGGAGGTGGCGGAAATCAGAATCGGATGTCCACAAAGCAGCGGAAATGGCGGGATCGGCCAAGGGGCTCGCGGAAACGGACAGAAAGGAGGACGTGATTCCGCCCTTGGATCGGGCAGGTAGGACAGAAAAGTTGCCGAGCGGACATACATCTACACCCGAGCGCGCGGTGGCGACCCGACCCTATTACATGGAGGAAAGATGCCGAACGCCTATTCCGGAACGGGTCAGAAAGTGGGGTATTCGTTTTGACGGGACAGGGGATCCTTTGTCGTTCCGAGCAATGTCACACGATATCGATAAGGATCGTTTGGCGCGAGTCATGGGTGAAGTGCTAACAGATAAGGCTTCACGCTGGCTAATGACTAGTCGGTTACGGGATGTGCCGTGGGCGACATTTCGGGCAGAGTTTTTAGAGTTTTTCTTGCCGCCACGATATTTCGAGAGGCTGGAGGATGAGATCAGAGTTCGACGTCAAAAGGTAGGGGAGGAATTTCAGGACTACCTGATCGAGCTGCGGAGCATGATGTACCATGCGAGCTATAGCCCTGCTCAAGAGTTGCATAGGATTTATGAAAACTGTGCTTCTGAGTATCGCCTATACATTCGCAGGACGGAATTTTCGATCCTCTCACAACTCACGCAAATGGCAGTCGAGTTTGAAAGTGTTCGCAAACAGAGTCGCGAATATTCTGCGACAAGTACGAGTTTTCCCGCGAATGTGAGATCAAGCGTTGAAACGTCCAGACAGACACAGAATCCCTTCAGGACAGCGACTACCACGGACAATGAAGTGCGGGAGCAAACGTTCGGACAGTGCGAAAGCAGCGGGGGTACGACCCGAGTTCTCCTACCCGACAGACCCCAGAGCTCGCGGAATGTTTGTTTCCGGTGCGCTCAGGAAGGTCACTACGCTCGCGAATGCCCGAATCCAAAAGTTTTGTTTTGCAGGCGATGTGGGACTCGACAGGTGAGAACCGAGCAGTGTTGTCAGTTGCCGGAGGCGGGAAACGAGCAGCAGCGGCACCTGGGACGGGATCAGGCAGCCGCGCAGGGGACCGAAGCCCGTCAGTAGAAAGATGTCCTCTGTTTCTCGTCGATGGGCGCGTTGGCGCTCGTGTGACGGTGGGCACTCACGAGGTGATCGCCACCGTAGACACCGGTGCCACGCGAAGTTTTGTCAGGGAGGATTGTACGAAGAGGATTGCAAGAGGGGACAGGGTAAGAGTAGACACGACGGTCAGGCTGGCTGATGGGACAAAGCAGCTGATCAGTCAGAAGGTGCGAGTCGAGGTACAGTTGGCTGGGAAAAGGGTGACGACGGAGATGCTCGTCATGCCGATAATGCTCGACGAAATGATATTGGGGATGGATTTCCTAAAGGCGATCGGGACCACTATACAGTTTGAAGTTGCTAATTTGCAATTGCGGGACAAAATGATTCCAGAAACGACGGTGCCTGAGGGCGATCCCATGCCATCCGCGGATGACACGCATGAGGAAATAAAGTTGGAAGGAGTGGTCGATACGGTGTTCAAGAATGAGGTCGTATCATCCCATTCGCAGGATGGAGGAGTCACAGGGAAAATTACGGCAGGCGAATCGGTGTGCCCAGAGGATTTGGCGGACGATTTACGAATCTTCCTGGAGGAAGAATTGGCCAAGTTTGATGGTCTCAAAGGCGTGACGCACATAGCGGAGCATAGTATCGTTATGAGGGACGATAAACCTCTCAAGCAACGATACTATCCAAAGAATCCGGCTATGCAAAATATCATTAATGACCAGGTGAACGAGTTGCTCGATCAAGGGGCCATAGAGCCATCGAAGAGTCCACACAGTGCCCCGATCGTGTTGGTAAAAAAAAAGACGGGCGATTGGCGAATGTGCGTTGACTACAGGCAACTGAACGCGCATTCCGTACCCGACGCTTATCCGGTGCCAAGGATAAACCACATTTTGGAACGTCTCCGACAGGCTCGTTTCATATCAACACTGGATTTGAAACATGGGTATTGGCAGATACCCATGGCTGAAGCTAGTCGAGAATGCACAGCATTTACTGTTCCCGGACGTGGCTTATTCCAATGGCGTGTGATGCCGTTCGGCCTACATTCTGCTGGTGCGACCTTTCAGAGGGCACTCGATACGGTGATCGGCCCGGCAATGGAACCTAGACGACATCATTGTGATTGGCAGAACCAAGGAGGAACATCTGAGAAATTTGAAAGAAGTGTTCCGACGGTTGAGAGCCGCTAACTTGAGACTGAACAAGGATAAATGTTCGTTCTTCAAGAAGAGCCTCGTATATCTGGGGCATCTGGTGAGCGAGAAGGGAATTCAACCAGACCCAGCGAAAGTGGAGGCCATCCAACTGCTGACGCCGCCGACCAACCTGAGGGAGTTGCGACAATGCTTGGGAATGGCGTCTTGGTACAGGCGCTTCGTCCCCAACTTCGCAACGTTGGTGGCACCGATGACACTACTTCTTAAGAAGGCCCGTAAGTGGTGCTGGGGTGATGAACAGCAAGCAGCGTTTGAGGAAATCAAACGTCATTTGACGACGGCGCCTATATTGGCGTGGCCGGATTTCTCGTCGAATTTTACAGTGCAAACTGACGCAAGTGATTGCGGGCTTGGAGCGGTGTTGACACAAAGTATTAACGACCAGGAGGTGGTGATCGCGCATGCGAGCCGGAAACTTTTGCAAGCGGAGGTGAATTATTCTGCCACGGAAAAGGAGTGCCTGGCAATCGTATGGGCGATACGCAAGTTCCGATGCTACCTCGAGGGATATTGTTTTGGAGTAATCACGGATCATTTGGCACTAAAATGGCTGAACTCTATCGAGAGCCCGTCCGGGAGGATCGCTCGATGGGCTTTAGAACTTCAACAATACCAATTCGACGTGAAATATCGGCGAGGCAAACTCAACGTGGTGGCGGACGCGCTTTCGAGACAACCAGCAGAAATATGATGAAGATGATGGAAGAAATACCTGAGTGCAAATGGCTTGCTAGCATGCGGAGGAAAATAATCCAGGAGCCTGACAAATTCCCCGATTATACCGAGGAAAATAATCAGCTTTATCGTCATTTGGGGTACCGAGCCGATGACGAAGATTATATACCCTGGAAGTTATGCGTGGGAGCATCAATGCGAAGACGAGTGCTAGAAGAATGCCATGATATGCCCACTGCAGGACACCAGGGGGTGAGGAAGACGATAGCCAGGCTGGCACAGAGGTATTACTGGCCCGGCATGTATAGAGATGCCGCAAGACATGTGAGATGCTGTGAAGTGTGCCAGAAGTTCAAAGTAGAACAAAGGAGGCCCGCAGGACAGATGTTGACCCGTCAGGTGGCAGAGCCGATGACGGTGTTATGTGCCGATTTCGTGGGACCCTTGCCCCGGTCGAAACATGGGAACACAATGTTGTTGGTGTTCCACGACGCCTTCTCGAAGTGGGTGGAGCTGGTGCCTCTAAGAAAAGCGACGGCAGCACATTTACTAAAAGCATTTAGACAACTTATATTGTGCTGTTACGGGATCCCCAAGAAGTTTGTATGCGACAACGGGGCACAATTCACAAGTCGGAGCTTCAAGACGTTCATGAAGAATTTGGGCGTTGAGTTGGAACATATCGGGATAGTTCGATCGACAGCCGAGAAGAAGTCGATCACGCCGAACCAACCGCCAAACATTAACGATCGCTGATACTCTAAGAATGTTTAATACTTAGAATTACGAAATTTTACTTTTATAATTATAGATAGAAATGGAGGGACATGTGTGCGAGGAGAAACCAGCTCCGTCTGACGCTGCAGCCCGAGCATGCGTACACTGTTCCGGGGCTTTGAGAGGAGCTTTCCGCGGCCGCCGTTTCATCGGGTATACATCCCGTCTTCTCGTACAAGGAAAGATGCGAGCAAAGTCGAGGACCCTTCCCCAAAACCGAATGAAGCTCCGAATACCGAGTCGTCGATGGACCCGGAGGACATCCGGCCGGATGAGATTTGTGCGGCGCGCCGTCCGAACTGGACAATAAGGCCCAAGGGGCAACGGTTCACCCCGACCGCGTTGGAGGCCATTGAGAGGGAGTTGCGCATCATGTAGGGGATCGCATTTATAATGTGACGGTCCACGAGGATGGATCCGTGGTCGTCACGCTCCCGAAGGAGAGGGGAGATGTGAGGCGCTCACATATGGGCCGTCATCGGCGCTGCTAGACCTGTTCATTTTATTATTAATTTTTGTATATTTTTCATTTTGATTTTTATTACTTTCTATTACTTTTTATTTTTCGTTATTATTTCAATTTGATTTTGTTATTTTCTATTACTTTTATTTTTCGTTATGATTTCAATAAGCAGCCACGAAAGAGCGCTTAAGAGAGGGCCGCTGGATCGATTTCCCTCCATAGTGTTAAGAGTAGTTAAGTAAGAGAAGGAAGACAAAGAAAAGAAAAGTAAGGAAGAGAGAAACAAGGAAGAGAGCGCCCAGTTCGTTCGTAGCTTAACGTGGTGAATTCGGGAGCGAAGGGTTCCGACGTTAAGCGGCGAACGAATTGCGGATTAATTAGATAGAGGCAACCGACGAGAAAAGTCGAAACGTTTGTGAAAAAGTGAAGTGAAGAAATTAATTAAAGAAACCCCTTTTGATTTTTGAAGAGGCGATTGGCGTATTTTCTTTTATTTGGACAACAGTTTTTTTTGCGTAACAAGTGAGTATTGGCTGCAATTTATATTGACAATTTGGTTAGAGACGGCAAACGGCGGTTGGTGTGCACATAACGGTAGTTGATCTTCGTTTTGCGTAAATCGTGAAGCGGCCAACGCGAGAGTTTTGCAAGCGCCGACGGTAAGATACCCTGTTGAGTGGAGAACTGATTTTTGGAAGAAGAAAAGGTGCAGTGCCTGTGATTTCGAAGTCCGCTTTTGGTGATATGCGCTGAGTCGGATACCCCTTTATTTTGTGGCTATTTTCGCTACTGAGCCGAATCAGGGGTATATTAGAGTGAAGCGTTTTTCTTGTTCCCCGAGTGTGGAGTGCCTTAATTTTGGTGGCGTAGCGAAAGCAATTTCGTTTTGCAAACGGCGGGTCTCCTAAAAAATAAAATTTTCTTGTGGAGAAACCTTGGCTGCGGCAGAGTATATTACCTCGGCCAGGAATATACGTCTTTACAATGCGCGACAACAACAATGTTAAGTTGCTTGTAGAAATCAACAGTTTATTAATATAAATCGTTTAAAAAGTCACTATCTTTCGGTGCGCGGCTTAATAACGTTAAACAGTAGAGATATCTACATCCGAACAACAAGACAGAATTATTTGATAATAATTAATATAATCAGTATTTAGTATAATTCAGAGCGCAAGGTGAAAACACGTCTGACCACGACGAAGACTAAAAAAGACTAAAAACGACTGCAACAAAAAAGAAAAACTATTCACAAGATGATATTGTAATTCCATTCTTCCTTTATTTTGATGATTTTCAAACAAACAAAACGCGCAGCCACATACACATCGCACTTGCACTTCTCTATCCTTGTAGTCGTCGTTGTTGTTCTTTATTATGCTTCGTTTTCTTATTCTCCTCGTTGCACTGCACTTGTAGCCTTTTATGCACTTTGTTTCACTGCACACTTGTACGTTTTATCCACCTCTTTTCTGCTCACGTCTGCACGCTGTGAGCCCGCCAGAAAAGTGACGCTACCATCGCATGCCTGCTATCGATCGCCGATATCGACCCTCTTGATCGATACTGCTCTGCAAAGTTGCCACCCTTGAAAAATGTGCGAAATGTGGATCATCGTCCTAAAGGTGGACGATGATCTAAAGATCGAAATGAACTATCGGCTCCATGCCGAATGACTAGTTCTCGATTATAGTTCTGTTCTTACGAACTATTGGCTCCGTGCCGTAGATAAAATGTAGGTGGCTTCATGCCATAAAAGTAAATTTTTGTGGGGTCAGCGGAATACTGCCTCACAATATTAAAACAGAGATTTATAGCCTCTTCACATTGAGCCCATCTACGGGGAACGCATGGGAATGATGGTAGATGTGAAACAGCAATTCACACTGCCAACATCTGACATCTACCATCAATTTACCTTAAATGTATTGTGATTGTGAAATTGTCTTACATTTTATAGAAAAACTAAATTTGAGAAGAAATTGGATTTTGTTGTTTTTATTGGTGGTATAAAATACAACAGACGAAATGGAGCAGAAGACAGACAGCCAAGAAGACGACTTGCCGATTTACTGCCAATTTCTATAAGATGTTCAACTAAAAAATAGACATAAAAGTAAACAATAAAAATTCAGTTTTTATTTATTATTAGCATGCATTGCAGCTATTTATTAATTATTATAATAATCTATTTTAAAAAGTTTCTTCTGCGATTTGTGCTACTCTTCGCGTAATTCAGTCTTCTGCTTCACTAATTACACTCGCTCCCGCACTACCACATATCAACTCTATTTGGTGGAGTTAACTGGAGGTACCTCTGTACTCTTCGGCTCACCTGGTGATAGCAAGTCTTCCATTCCACTAGGCAATCCCGCGACGTTGAGCATGGGGGTCCTGCGCGTTTCCCTCGTTAATCAGTTGATTCTCCAACTCTGCTGACCGTGTGACCTCGCAGGCAGTTCCTTTATTGGGCGCCATTGACTAAAATTCATTTAATATTAGCTATACAATTTTAAAATAGTTTTTACTTACCTGATTCGGTTATTTTTCATTGTTTTTGATTCTTGTTCTTGTTGTATTTGCCATTCATTTTAGTTGACATTGTTTACATTTTCGTAGCGAATGACAAATTTCCAGCGTTGCATTCGGAAAATAAAGTCCTAAAACTGATTGGGAACGTATGGGATAGCAACATCAATAATAGATGTTGAAACAAATGGCAAAATTTCGGCACGGGTTAAGGTATGGAACCATCACGAAAATTGATGGTAGATGGTAGATGTTGCTCAGTGTGAATTGCCTATAAAGTGTACAGACTTTGAATCAACTACAAACATATGTGGTGATAAATCATTCGTAAAAATATTTAAATCAAAGTGATCATAGTGAGATTTATGTTTTTTTATACCCGTTACTTATAAAAAATAAGTATAAGGGTATATTGTGTTCGTTGGAATGTATGTAACAGGCAGAAGGAGGCTTCTCCGACCACATAAAGTATATATATTCTTGATCAGCATCAATAGCCGAGTCGATATAGCCATGTGTGTCTGTCCGTCTGTCCGTCTGTAGAGACTATAAGAGATAAAGTAACCAAATTTGGCACACAGATTTATATACACCTCACGCAGATCAAGTTTGTTTCAAATTTAAGCCACGCCCCCCTCCGCCCCCACAAATCGCGAAAAGCTACCACACCCACAGTTTTTAAGATAATATAGTTTTTCTTGTAGTCACTGATATCTATTATTATTATTTATTATCCCACTGAATCGCAACACGATCGGACAAGTAGAACAGCAGTTATTGTCTGAAAATTATTCTTTAAGCAATACATGGCAATACATGCCCCTAGAGTATGCAATAGATTTTGTATTGTTAGAAAATTTTCTTTAAAGTACTTTTATATGTAGTGAAATAAGTAACGGGTATCCTATAGTCGGGATCTCGACTATAGCCTTTCCCACTTGTTTTGTTTTTTTTTTGTCAAAATTTGAATAGCCTACCTTAGTTTTATTGGAAAATATTGAAAAGCCTAGCAAAACACGCTACTTTGAAATTAAATTACAAGAGAACCATGGCCGACCGACAAATAATTTTTTCACGTAAATTCTTAAGAAATCGCGGTCCATGGAGGATAATTTTTTTGAGAATATTGGAGTACTACACTCAGAAAAAAGTAGTTCGATTCGTTCTACAAAAAATAAATCTTAAATTAATCCCGTTTTGGTCTAGAAATTTTTTAGATCGATTCGTTCTGAAATATTCTTGATTTAAGAGCGAATCGTTCTTAAAGCATAAATATCCGTTAAAAATTAGCAAATAAGAACAAAATTCTTAAATTAAGAATTATGTGTACTAAATAAAGGCTGTTTCGTTCTAAAATATAAACATGTTTTATCCTGATCTAAAAATACTTCGGTAAGTACGATTGCTTAGTAGTTTAAGTATAAATCGTGCTTAACGTATAAAAATAAGAACGACAATATTTTAACATAATGTTGAAAAAAAAATCATTTCATCCTAAAAGTGTGTATGTTTGTTCACTGTTTGTATGTATGAACGATCAGAAAAACAGAGATTGACCGGTATTATTTTAAGTACAATATGACTTGAATCAAGATATTTAATTCTTATATATTTTAGCTTTCGGTTGCTTAGAATTCTCAAGTAGTTCTGGCTTGTCTGCTATGAGGAGCTGTTCGACTGAAAAATTAAGACTGTAGTTGAGGACTCTAAATAACAGGATAATTTCTGTAGTCAGTTCTCACTTACTTTAGATGATAATTGATTTTGATCATTTTATCATTTTATTTTGTTGCAAAATGCTCATAATACTTCTTTAGTATTTTTATTTTAAGATGGTTTTGCACTCAGTTATAGAATTTAAAAGACTTGAATCAAGTATGAAATATACTTAAGTCAAGTACGTTTTGAAGTTATAAATCTGAAAAGCGCTTAAAGTAAGTACAAAATGTTCTCAAATTTATTATATTTTGGGGTTATATCGAGACCATAAGATTCTTAAAAAATTCCTAAAACGAGCTTGAATTATCCGAACGCTCTTGAAATCAAGAATTTAAGAAATTTCTCAAATTTAGAATTTCGTACTTGAATCAAGAATTTTCGGGCTTGGCTGACTTTTGACACCGGAAATTCTTGATTCAAGTACGATCGGGCTTGATTTTTCTCTCAGTGTATGGCTAAAGTAAAGTATTACCCAATTTTGTTTTTTGTGGCTTTGAAGCATTTTGAATTGATTAAAGCCATGATTACACTTCACTTTTAACACTGACGATTATTCTCTGAATTATATTTAAAAATACTTTTCAATAGAAAAGCAGCTGTGTAATGGCTCTTATGAAGTCAAAAATGCACTGCCTGACCACATTCAATACCATTCATTAAATAGGTTTTTCTTTTAAACTAGGTAAAAAGCAACACCGAAATTGACTTCAATTCATTAAATATGTATTTCTTTTGTACCTAGGAAAAAAAATCAAGCCCTTAATTCATATTACATCAGAACTGATACAAGTTCATATAGATTTCCTTCACTATCACTTTCACCTGATTATTTATTTTTGTTCTCTGTGTAAGCAAATAGAAGTCTTAATCCTAATTTTAATCTTTTTTATCTTTTTATAGTTAAGAAATAATTTGTCTGCTCTACAACCTCTCCTATCACTATTCCTGAGTTCTGACCTTACTATGGTTGTTAAACTTTCCTGACACTTTCTTTTATTGCCAGCAAATATAGTTGGAAACGACAACTCCTCAAAATCGTCATCCTGAATCATCATCCTGAAGATCGAAATTCTAGATCTTGTCTGTGAATAGCGTGCTCTAAGCTGTCTCTTTGTCGTTCTCTTTCTCGAAATTCTGGATCTTGTCTGTGCACCTGGAGTTGCAAAGAATTAGCTGCCTGCTCAGTAATCCTGAGTATTCCACTACTACCCTTTGAACTTGACTATATTCTTCATTTTCCCTACGCTCTCTTTGAGATAAAGCATTTACTTGTCTCTCACGTTCAGCGTATTCGGAGTCTGACCTATTTAAATTGTTTCTATTTTGTTGACTTCTAGACCTAGCGGAAGCTGACAATCTTTTCTGTCTTGACATTTTTATAAAGTAGTATTAAATTTTAAAATATAATAATAATTATTAAAGTACATTAATATTATTAAAAATAATATTAATAACAATAATATTATTATTTAAAAAAAATAAAATGTAAAAATCAATAAATGTAAGTAATAATATTAATAATAATTTGTATTATTATATTTGAAAATAATAATATTTGATATTATATTGTAGCGTTTGTAGAAACTACAAGACACTGGGTGACCGAGTGGGAATCTTTTGTCGGAATGGGGTTGCGTCACGAACGGCCAGCAAACAATAGCGGACCCAAAACCTGGCTAAAGCCAAACACTAGGGGAGGCTAAATTCTAATTGTCGTTTATTTTCTCAGTACAAATTTTATAATGCCCGAAACCCGTGCCGTTTTTCAAGCGTGTCTTGGAAGAAGGGGGTAAGAAGCGGGTTGTCAAAGACCAGCTTTCGCAGGGTCGCACTGCACTGTGTCAAGGTTACACTGCCCCCGTGTAAGACTCGAGCCTCCTGGCCGATGTCAGGATCTTCAGCGGCTGTATATGGGGCAAGCCGATTGTACCATATTGGTAGTGCGTTTCCCAGGTGGACGCACCTCGTACACGAGATGAGAGATTCGCCGGATTACGGTGGTTGGCCCCATCCAGTCCGATTGCAGTTTTGGACAGCGTCCCACTTTACGCGATGGAGAATGAATCCACACCAGATCCCCAGCTTCGAGCTCCCTTGGCTTAGCGCGTAGGTCATAGCGACATTTATTGTTGTCCGCAGCCGCCTTCAATTGCTGACGTGCCATCTCGTGGGTGTAGCTCAGCTGGGATTTTAACTCCTCTACGAACGCGGGGTAGCTTTCCGGGTCGAGGGTAGACTGACCGTAAACCAACTCGCAGGGGAGCCGGAGCTCACGGCCCAGTGCCAAAAGAGATGGTGAAAACCCTGTAGCCTCATTTGGTGCTGATCGGTAGGCCCATAGAGCCATGGGGAGTAACTGGTCCCAATCCCTTTGGTCATTGGCTACAAACTTGGCCAAATAGTCGAGGAGCGTCCTGTTGAACCGCTCCACCATTCCGTCTGATTGTGGGTGCAAGGGCGGGGTCCGAGTCTTCTCAACGTCCAGAATGCGCAGACAGGCCTTGAAGATGGCCGACTCAAAATTCCGACCTTGGTCCGACTGCAGGACAAACGGCACGCCTGACCAAAATACTTCCTGAATTATTACTCGTGCAACGGTTTCGGCCGTTTGGTTAGGCAAAGCGAAGCACTCTGGCCACTTTGTGAAGTAGCACATCACTACGGCAATGTAACGGTTCCCTTTCGCAGTGGTAGGCAATGGTCCGAGAATGTCGATGGCTATCCGCTCAAATGGAGCCCCAATAGCGCTGGGTTGTAGGCGACCCACAGTCCGTCGGGTTGGACCTTTTCGTGCCTTGCAAACCGCACAACGTGCGCACCAGGTGGCCACGTCTGCACTCTGCCCGATCCAATAGTAACGCATTTTCGCCTTAATGAGTGTCTTCTTAATGCCAAAGAGCCCAACAGTTGGAGAGTTATGGACACTTCGCAAAATCTACGGTTGCAAGGATTGCGGGATGACCGGCACAGCATTTCCATCTCGGTTTTTAATCATCAGTACTTCTTTATTCAGATGCAACTGTTCGAAAAGATGCCAGTACGCTTTAACTTCCGGATTTTCTCCCCAGATACTGTGTTTCGGTGGCCGCTCATTTTTGACAACCCACCAATGAACTACCGACAAGACCGGGTCGTCTTTTTGACTTCTGGAATAGTCAGTAGCCAGGGCTTGTAGAAACAAAATGTGATTCGTAGAATTCCTTTCAGTTCTCTCGCAGGTGCGGCACTCGCCACATGGCCTTCGCGACAGTCCATCGGCGTTCCCATGTTGATTACCGCTCCGGTGCTGAATTTCCATGTCGTATTGCTCCAACCTCTCAATCCAACGAGCGACCTGTCCTTCCGGCTCCCGAAAACTACAGAGCCGTCCTGATTAAAAACTTGCGTCCGTATAGATAATGGTGAAATTGTTTGGTTGCTCGCACCACCGCCAGCAGTTCTCTCCGGGTAACACAATAGTTCCGTTCCGTGGAACTGAAGGATTTGCTGTAGTACTCGATAACGCACTCCTGGCCGTTTTGGATTTGACTCAGTACTGCTCCAGCACCTTAGTTGGAGGCGTCGGTGTCCAAGACGAAGGGGCTGTCGGGATCGGGAAACGCCAGGATTGGCGCTGTGGTCAGTTTAACCTTCAGGGCGTCAAACGACTCCTGAGCCGAGGATGTCCAGACAAATTTCCGACGAGACTCCGTGGCATGAACACCATGGCGGCTCACTATGTGCCCCAGAAAACTCACTTCGGGCTTGAGGAAATCACATTTGCGAGGACTCAGTTTTAGTCCCGCACCAGCCAGTCGTTCGAACACGGCTTCCAATTGCCTGAGATGTTCTTCGGCGGTGCGCGAATGCACGATGACATCGTCGAGGTATATCAGGGCAGACTTCCAAGTCATTCCCGAGAACAGTCCGTCCATTAGTCTTTCGAAGGTGGCAGGCGCATTCGTCAACCCGAACGGCATAACATTAAATTCGAATAGGCCAGCATCGCACGCAAATGCAGTCTTGGGTCGGGACTCCTCATCCATCTCCACCTGCCAGTAACCACTTTGCAGGTCCATAGTAGAAAACCAGCTCGAGCCATGCAAGGAGGTGAGGATGTAGTCCATGCGTGGCAGGGGATAAGAGTCCTTAACGGTGACCTTGTTCAGACGCCGATAGTCCACACAAAACCGGGTACATCCGTCCTTTTTTTGCACTAGCACGACTGGTGATGCCCATGGGCTAGTTGAGGTTCGCACGACGCCCTTCGATCGCATCTCCGCCAACACCCGCTCCACCTCCAACTTCTTCGCCACTGCAGCGCGCCGTAACGGCTGCTTGATGGGACGCGTTTGCCCGGTATTAATGTGATGGCGAACCAAAGTCGTTCGGCCGTTATCGTCCTCGCTTTTAGTGAATACTTGGCTGTACCGGCGCAGAAGCTCCAGGAAACGCTGGCGAACTTCATCAGGTAAGTTGTCGGGCAGCGGTGGACTCCAGTCTAGCGGATCTGCCGTTTCCTGACTGAGGTTCGGCAAAACGTCCACTGGTTCTAGCCTACCCAACACTGTAAGTTCGGGTAATTTATAGGACTGTGCCGAGAGGTTGAGTATCCGCACCACTATGGTATCACGAACGGCATCAACGACAGTGCTGCCCAGAATTAATTAAGGTGGAAAATCAGATGCTTCTCCACGCTCCAGGACCACATTCGTCTGCGGTTGAATGCACGCACAGCTCAATTTCAACTGGGTATCGCTGAACGGGGGCACACAGGCCGGAGCCGTCAGGTACAGAAGATTGGTCGCGTCCAAACTGGGTGGTTGTAATGGAACCACACCCCACTCGAATGATAAACGCAACGCCTTCAAATCCACGGTTGCTTGATGGCGGATTAGGAAATCGACGCCCAACAAGCTTGGGGTGGTCCCCTCGACCAGCAAGAACTCGTGCTGTAGAGGTCGCCGACCCAGTCTCAGTGTGATGGAGGCACGCGCAGTTACCTCAAAAGTTTCGGATGCAGGGCCTCGTAAAATGTCACGGCAAGCAGTGGTTGTCAGGGGCTCGTGGACGTCTCGCTTGTTCAGTAGGGACACCGCCGCACCAGTGTCCACCACCATGCGCACCGGACGTTTCTGGAAAAGAATTGTGCAATGTAAACTCTGATCATCTACCGTAGCGATAGTGTACATAGCTCGGGGGCTGTTGGGTGTCCCTCGCTGAACGTCACTTCTTGCCTCCTCGGCCACAGCTGCTACTTAGTCTCCTCCGATTTCAGGTTCTTTAAACCAAGAAGCTAGGATGCCTATCTCTTCCTTCGATGGTGCTGTCGATGCAGGACTGGAGCAGCTGGGATGGAAACTTCCGGGTGTCGAACTCGAGGACGTTAGACCGGCGATGGAGAACGGTTCCGGACACTCAGGCACCGAATCTGGTTGCGGCACGAACGAAAGCGTGGCACCGATGGCGGCTGTCGGGCCTCCGCTGACACAGGTAGTTGACATAGCGCGTGGCGGCTCTTCTGGCTCCGCGGCTGAGGCTCGGCATAGAGCTCGGAGCGGGCGGCGGTAGCGGAAGTATTTGCGGCGACGGCATGTACTCGGTCTCGGGATTCCAATTGGGCTTCAGTTATAGGCATCATAGGCAAAATTGGAGGGACACCTGGTGAGTTTTTAGAGGTCACCAAGTTCACCTTCGTGGGTACCGCCAAGCTTGGGCGGTATGAACTTTGGTCCATTAGGGGCTGGTTTTAGGTTAGCCAACTCGCGCCCCAGAGAGCTGACTTCTTTCAGTTTTCCAATTTCACCACGGGCTCAGCCGGTGGCGTCGCAGCGGAGGCGGTGGTGCGTCCACGCTTGCCGCTGTGGTTATATACACGGGGCGGCTCGAGTGCCGTGAGCATTGCGCCTGTAAACGAATCGCCATGTCTCGCGCTTCGGCCGGCGTTTGAGGTTTGCTAGATAGCACCAGAGTTTGATGCGCCGTTTCTCGCATTCCGTCGATGAATTGCTGAACCATGATTGCGTTGTAGGTTGGCTCCGGTGCATCCGCAAACACAACCCGCCCAAGACGTTCCAGTTCCAATGCAAAGTCGACTAAAGATTCCTTCGAGCGCTGCGCGCGGTTACGTAGCTGATGATAACTCGCCTGGCAATCCAACTCGAACTGACTTCTCATAGCCTCCACAAGTAGACGATAATCTCGGGTCACGTACACTGGCAATCCACTAAAAAATTTCTGAGCTTGACCTTGCACATTTAAGGCGATTCCAAAACAACGCTCCGAGTCACTCCATCGATGTTGGTCTGCTAGCATGTCCAGAACTCGTTCATAATCTGCCCAGGAGCTTGAGCCATCGTAGCTGGGAAGACTGCAGTTATATCTTCTTGAAATTGTTTCACGTGTTTGTTGGCTGAACCTTTGGGCATCGTGGTGGGAATCCTTGCGGATTCGATCGCACACCCCACACCTGACACCAATGTAGTGTTTGTAGAAACTTCAAGACACTGGGTGACCAAGCGGGAATCCTTTGTCGGAATGGGGTTGCGTCACGAACGGCCAGCAAACAATAGCGGACCCAAAACCTGGCTAAAGCCAAACACGAGGGGAGGCTAAATTCTAATTGTCGTTTATTTTCTCAGTACAAATTTTATAATGCCCGAAACACGTGCCTTTTTCAAGCGTGTCTTGGAAGAAGGGGGTAAGAAGCAGCGGGTTGTCAAACACCAGCTTTCGCAGGGTCGCACTGCACTGTGTCAAGGTTGCCACTCTGCTCCTTTTACGCGCGCAATATTTGAATTTGATTATACTTTCGTTACAATATTTTAAAAATATATTAATAAATATTTCAGTTTATTAATATTATTTTGTGAAGCTGCATTAAAAATACCGCCTCCCATTGCCAAGAAGGCACCGTAGAATAGCGGCATGGAGCCAACATATGATTAGTTATTGCAAACTATTATAATTAAGTTTAAAGTGCGATCGAGTCGACATCGGCGCCGACGGCCGAAGTGTTAAGCAATAAATAGCGCGCAATAAATGGCACTACGTGAGTAATTGTGAGAGCAGTGGGACAAAGTTTACCAAATTGTGTCGTGTTCAATTTTTTTGTAAATAAAAAAAGGGGGAAAAAAAAACAAATCGGAATAAAACAAAATAAAATAATAATAAAGTAATAAGAGAATAGTAATAAAATAACAGTGCCGGTACAAGACGAAGTGAAACACGCAACAAAAGAATTCGTAAGCTATCATGGCGGACGCAGGTGAGTCTAAGAGTCCGGGGGTAGGGGTTCGCTGGGTGCACCAGCGACGCAAAGAAGAGTTGGTGGCTATCACCCAAGAGTTTGGCGTAGACCACGAGGGTCGCGTGGAGGACCTCCGTAAACGGTTTTCCGCGTTCATTCAGAACGGAGGACATTCTCCCGAGACGTGGGATCGGCTGTCTCGCCTCGACTGCTAGAGCCATTAGCAGAGTTGGGTCTATAAGCATTATCATTACTTTTTAATTAGCATTAAAAAAAGTAATGCTAATGAAATTTCATTTCACTAGCATTGTAAAATGTAGTGCTAATGAAATTTCATTTCACTAGCATTGAAAAAAAGTAGTGCTAATGAAATTTCATTTCACTAGCATTGAAAAAAGTAGTGCTAATGAAATTTCATTTCACTAGCATTGAAAAAAAGTAGTGCTAATGAAAAATTATTTAATTGGCATTGAAAAAAAGTAGTGCTAATGAAAAATTATTTAATTGGCATTGAAAAAAAGTAGTGCTAGTGAAAAATTATTTAATTGGCAATAAATGAAAAATTTTTCGTTGGCATTAAGTAATGCCAATGAAAACCCATTTTAATTAGCATTGAAAATAATATTTTGAAATAACTAAAGTTATTTACTTTAATAGCATACTTTTATGTTATATTGTTTTTTCAAATTTAGAAAATATTCCCAAAATAAATATATAATACACATAAATATATTCAAAAAATTATTTTCAATGCTAATTAAAATGGGTTTTCATTGGCATTACTTAATGCCAACGAAAAATTTTTCATTTATTGCCAATTAAATAATTTTTCACTAGCACTACTTTTTTTCAATGCCAATTAAATAATTTTTCATTAGCACTACTTTTTTTCAATGCTAGTGAAATGAAATTTCATTAGCACTACTTTTTTTCAATGCTAGTGAAATGAAATTTCATTAGCACTACTTTTTTCAATGCTAGTGAAATGAAATTTCATTAGCACTACTTTTTTTTAATGCTAGTGAAATGAAATTTCATTAGCACTACTTTTTTTAATGCTAGTGAAATGACGATTTCATTAGCACTACTTTTTTTAATGCTAGTGAAATGACGATTTCATTAAAAAAGTAGTTAATTAGGAACAACTCTGGCCATTAGCGGCGTGCGGCGAGCCTCATCTGGGGGAGCGCGGACTACAGAAATCCGAGCCAGACTTAAGGAGTGCTCAGGTGCGCGATACATTGCAAGCAAAGGCTGGCGTTGCGAGCGCGCCCGCCTCTAAGGAGCTACCCATTATTAAAGTAAGTCCCGAAGCAACTGGCGGGGAGTTAGTTATCGAGCAGACCAATGTCAATCCGGGTTTGGGGGCGCTATCGGAGGCTAGACCGCCGCGATCGGTCGCAGAGCAGGTCCGAAAATGGGGAATGAAGTACGACGGGCAGACTGACCCGCTCGAATTTCTATAGATTCTAGAAGAACGAGCTTTCAATTACAGCATCGATCTTGATCGAATGCCCAGGGCCGTGAGTGAAGTGCTTGTAGATAGGGCGGCTCGATGGTTCTTAACCAGCAAGCTGAGAGATGCGCCTTGGGCGAACTTTCGAAGCGAGTTCTTGAGTTTTTTTGCCTCCACAATATTTTGAGCGTCTGGAGGATCAGATCAGGGCCCGCCGACAGCGCGAGGGAGAAGATTTCAAGGACTACCTAATAGAGTTCAGAGCTTTGATGCACCACGCGGGCTACGGCATGGTACAAGAAATGCGTCGGGTTTACGAGAACGCTGCTCCGGAGTACAAACTGTACATACGCCGCCAAGATTTTTCACCTCTTGGTCAGTTGACTCAAATGGCTGCGGAGTATGCAAACGTTAGGAGCCAGAGGGCCGCGATAGCTAGGTCTACGAACGGTACGGTCTCGATCGCAATCCATTCCGCTCCCCGCCCGAAACGTCACGGACGGTCGAACCCGTTAGTGGAGTTCCCGCCCTGCCCGCACCAAACGCGGTTACTAATCGTATGATAACCCAAGATGGCGGACCAGGATTCGACCCGCGAAACACGTGTCATAGATGTGCACAGGAGGGGCATTTTACCAGGGATTGCCAGAATGCACGGGTAGTGTTTTGTCGGTTGTGCGGGCAGAAAGGTAGGAGTAGCCAAAATTGTTGCGGTCGGGCAGAGGCGGGAAACGGGCCATGGCGTCTCCCAGCTCAGGGTGACGCCAACGCTCCTGCGGCCCGTCAATAGAACCTGCGTTACTAGTGGAAGGCGGCCGAATCGTCGCCAGGGTGGAGATCGGAGGGCAGGACATGCCGGCAACGATCGACACTGGGGCAACTCGCAGCTTGATAAGTGAGTATTATGTGCGCAAATGGGCAATCCCAGGTGAGGAACACAACATGAGGACACGGATTCGGCTTGCAGACGGGTCCACGTTGGAGGTGGGGAGATCCTTAACCGTGAAGGTGAGTCTGGCCGGGAAGGTGGTAAGCATGTCAATGCTCATCATGCTGATTTCGTTGGCCCTCTCCCTCGTTCAAAACGCGGGAATACTATGTTCCTGGTGTTCCACGACGCGTTTTCTAAGTGGGTGGAGCTGGTCCCCCTCAAGAGGGCGACATCGACCCAATTGCAGACAGCATTTCGCGAGCGAACATTTAGTCGGTTCGGGATGCCGAAAAAGTTCGTCTGTGATAACGGGGCACAGTTTACGAGTCGGGATTTTCAAGCTTTCATGGACTCCCTGGGGGTGGAGATTCAACATACGGCCCCTTACTGCCCTCAAGAAAATCCCACTGAAAGGACAAACCGCACCGTAAAGACAATGATTGCACAATTTATCGAAGGCCATCCAAGTTCTTGGGACGAACTGTTACCCGAGATATCGTTAGCGGTCAACTCCAGCGTGGCCGACTCAACCGGATTTAGTCCAGCGTTTTTAATTCAGGGGAGAGAACCAAGTCTTCCCGCCGCTTTATACGACGAGGTTACGCCGGGGTCGGCAACTAGCGATCTCGACCCAAAGGAGAGAGGAATTAGGCTCAAGGAAATCTTCAACATCGTTCGCGGTAATCTGCAACGAGCATCAAAGGACCACAGTCGACACTACAACTTGCAAAGACGGGAATGGCGACCGTCATTGGGATTGATGGTGTCATTACGGCAACACCAACTCTCCAATGCAGCGGAGGGTTTTGCTGCGAAATTAGCACCCAAGTTTGACGGTCCGTACAAAGTTGCTAAGTTTATATCCCCCAACATCGTGCGCCTCGCAAAAAAGGCGAACGCAAGAGATGGGTGGCCAATATCATGCAACTTAAACCTTTTTTTCAGAGTGAAGTCAGCGGCGAGGATGGGCGTCCGACCGAGGAGTCGGACGAAATAGGGCCACAGTGAGTAAGCACAGTCTGGGAAAATGGGAAAAATCCCGCCCGCGTTAGTTACTAATTCAATTTTTCGAAGTTTTTTAGCCGCACGGATAAAGAAGTTACTACTGAATAAGGCGATTAGTATTAATTTAGTTAAGTTCACAGATGGATCCCGACGAGATTGTCGTAATTAGTGACGAGGAGGAAGCAGAGTGGGATGATAGCGAGGTCGACAGCGACGCCACGGAGTCGCGGTCTGGACCAAGCGGCGGTGGAAATTGGCGCGATCCCCGTCGAGGAAGGGCTTACTACAAGCCTCGTACAGCCGAGACCGTTGGATCTCCAGATGTATACGTAGGAGACGACCCCGACGAGGTTGAACCGCCGGGTTTTCCCCCAGACGCAGGCGAAGACGAATGGGAGGAGGAGCCGCCGGAGCCGCTCCTACATATGGTGTATACGAGCACCATTAACAGCGTTAGCCGCCTCGATGGGGTTGTAATGCTGTTGTCGGCTCAGTACACAACGCTGTTTATCGAATCCCCCAATTCGGTAAATCCCCACTATTACGTGGAGGAGCGCCGTTCCCCACCGCTACCACCTGCCCTGCCGGAGCCGGAGGCCGTGATCGAAACGGTCTAAGCCGACGACTCGGTCGCCCCGTTTGGCCAGGAAGTCCCCGAGCCGCCAGCAAGTTCCCTGCCAAGTTCGCCAGGATGGACGGACGAACAGGAGGAAGACAGCGTCCGGCTTGCAAGGATCGACGTTGTGGAGGAAGTCCCTCCTTCACCGTCGATGTCGGGTGCCTCGCGACCGCACACGTCCGACGTGGACGAAGACGTCCCCGAGTTGGCCGGCTATTCTGTCTCATTCGAGCCAATATCGAGTGATGAAGGAGAGGGACCCCTTGTTCGACGTCGATTCGCCAACAGGGTGCCCGAGGTGGATCCGAGCAGTTCATTCCCCCGGATAAGTAACCGATACCGTCCCGGCGTGGTAAATAACCCTAAGAAGAGGCGATACCCGGTCAACCCCGTCGACGAGCCATCCCCGAAGCGCCATCACCACAGACACCAATCGGCGGCCCGAACTCCCGCCCAAGGAGTACTGGCGGTGCATGAGGAGACCACGCCAAGCGGAGACGGCAAGTCGATTACATAGTCGACATAGGAAAGGTGCGCGTTGAGGAAGCAGAGGAAGACCCACCGGCACAACTTTGGCCATTGATCCCTCGGGGTTGGAAGGTATTTCCGAGGGGAACAACGCTTTGACGACATTTGGTCGAATTACTGCAGGCGGAGGTGCAGCCGTGTCTGAACGTGCACCGCCGAACGCGTTTCCGCCTGGTAGATGGGGAGGGCACCTACAGCGTCACGATAACCGTCGCGGTAGGGGTGACAGTGAATGTCCTGAAGAAAGGGGTGGAGGGGGGGGGGGAGGGTGTGAGGCTGCATTTAAAATACCGCCTCCCATTGCCAAGAAGGCACCGTAGAATAGCGGCATGGAGCCAACATATGATTAGTTATTGCAAACTATTATAATTAAGTTTGAAATGTAACCGACTTAGTATTAAGTGGGCACGAAGCCTGCGCTCGAAGCGCCTATGTCGAGATTTAAATGTAACGGCTGCTATCGCAGGCTTGCATTTGCTAGCGATCAATTACACAACACTGCCGAGCGAAGTGCCGCTTCACCTCGTAGGGAGAGAGCGAAAGCTCCGAGGTGAAGAGCGAGAAAGTCGTGGTGAGTTGTGGGACTGACGCTGGCACGTTGCCTAGTGACGAGCAGGGAGTCACTTGGTGTTAGATAGTGTGAACGAACGAACGCACAACTGGTGTGTTCGCGAAGAACTAGAGGAAATAACGTAAGTGTGAAGATAGGAGCGAGAGGGCTCATTAGAACAGTGCGGCAGGGTACGCGTACTTTAAATAACCGCTAAGCGAATTATAAGTAATAAACTGTGAATTAAACAATAGAACTAATCTCTTCTTCCTAACGAAATTACCCATAACTCTAGTATACTAGCTAACTGTAGTTCTACAACGAGGCTAGATCCCGTTGGTCGTGTGAGCAAACCCGACAACGTAGTTAACCTATTAACCAACTGTAGTTCTACAATGAGGCTAGATCCCGTTGGTCGTGTGAGCAATCCCGACAACGTAGTTAACCTATTAACCAACTGTAGTTCTACATCGAGGCTAGATCCCGTTGGTCGTGTGAGCAATCCCGACACGTAGTTAACTTAGTAATCCACGGTAGTGAGACAACGAGGTTAGATCCCGTTGGCCGAGTGAACAATCCCGGCCGTAGAGACGTAGTAATTGCAAATCGTAAAAGGATCACTGGAATACCAGTGTCGATTGTCCCACACCCGGACACGTGTGTGAGGTTATAGTTAGGTTATGTCATATTATACCAATATCGTTCTGTCGCAGCAAGCATTTCTTTCCCCTAATCCCCGCGTCTAGCGAAACTTACAAATTTCTTGAAAGTTCCAAACCCTGGCAGACTGAGATCTGTACCCTGGTTGGAAACTTCCTTACAATTTAAAATAAAACATAGAAAATATAAATATTTGAAATAAAACAAATATATAAAAATAAATAAAATGTAAATAATAAAAAAATTTAAGTAATAATAATAATAATAATTACTATTATATTTTAAAAATATAATAATAATTATTAATATTTATAAAAAGAATATTATTTTTAAATTAAAAATGTAGAAATTTTTTATTTTTGATATAATAAATTATTAATTATATATATAGCTTGCGATTATTATCAACTCAATGCTCACAGCTCAAGGAAAACACAATCAATACCGATAAGGACAAAATACAAAAGAAAATTCGAGCGCGCACTCTACATATACATATAACATGTATTGCACAAAAATGACACTCGCGGATCTATGATCACCACCATTGAATTAATAAATCACTCGCTCTTTTAAATAAATAACTGGCGATTATTATTAGTTTATTGGTCACAGCACAAGCGAATCACAACCGATACCGATACCGACACCGACAATATATATGTATATGCGAATGCGCGCGCGAATTTGAGTGAGCGCTTGAGTGTAACAGTGTCGGTATCGGTATCGGTTGTGATTCGCTTGTGCTGTGACCAATGAACTAATAATAATCACTGAAATAAACTCAAATATCAAAATCACTAAGTCTTTTGCCTCTCCTAATTACATGGCGACCGTGACATGGTCTGTTAAGTGTTCAAATGTTCAAAATAATGTGTAAAAAGTGACTTACAAGCTAAAAAAAAAAAAAAAAAAAAAGCAAAAAGATTTAAATAATTTAAAATAATAAATTGATTGATGTATGCTTTTGAATTTGTGTGGACTACATAAGAGAAATGAATAACAAATAAAAACAAGGGGGCTCCGCCCCCTACTCGCTTCGATCGCCTACCCCCGGCTCGCTTCGCTCGCGGTGAGGTGCGGCTACAGTCGAGCACGCTCGACAGTATGATACCCTGAGCCCAGGTACTCTTTTATAAAAGTTGATTTTCGACTGTGGCAGCTATATGATATATGGAACCGATTTGAACCAAATCTGGCCCTCTCCCTCGTTCAAAACGCGGGAATACTATGTTCCTGGTGTTCCACGACGCGTTTTCTAAGTGGGTGGAGCTGGTCCCCCTCAAGAGGGCGACATCGACCCAATTGCAGACAGCATTTCGCGAGCGAACATTTAGTCGGTTCGGGATGCCGAAAAAGTTCGTCTGTGATAACGGGGCACAGTTTACGAGTCGGGATTTTCAAGCTTTCATGGACTCCCTGGGGGTGGAGATTCAACATACGGCCCCTTACTGCCCTCAAGAAAATCCCACTGAAAGGACAAACCGCACCGTAAAGACAATGATTGCACAATTTATCGAAGGCCATCCAAGTTCTTGGGACGAACTGTTACCCGAGATATCGTTAGCGGTCAACTCCA
Organism: Drosophila phalerata; assembly: GCA_951394115.2. Classification (NCBI taxonomy): domain Eukaryota; kingdom Metazoa; phylum Arthropoda; class Insecta; order Diptera; family Drosophilidae; genus Drosophila; species Drosophila phalerata. Next base: position 314,760 of record CATOAP020000073.1, read on the forward strand.
GCGTGGCCGACTCAACCGGATTTAGTCCAGCGTTTTTAATTCAGGGGAGAGAACCAAGTCTTCCCGCCGCTTTATACGACGAGGTTACGCCGGGGTCGGCAACTAGCGATCTCGACCCAAAGGAGAGAGGAATTAGGCTCAAGGAAATCTTCAACATCGTTCGCGGTAATCTGCAACGAGCATCAAAGGACCACAGTCGACACTACAACTTGCAAAGACGGGAATGGCGACCGTCATTGGGATTGATGGTGTCATTACGGCAACACCAACTCTCCAATGCAGCGGAGGGTTTTGCTGCGAAATTAGCACCCAAGTTTGACGGTCCGTACAAAGTTGCTAAGTTTATATCCCCCAACATCGTGCGCCTCGCAAAAAAGGCGAACGCAAGAGATGGGTGGCCAATATCATGCAACTTAAACCTTTTTTTCAGAGTGAAGTCAGCGGCGAGGATGGGCGTCCGACCGAGGAGTCGGACGAAATAGGGCCACAGTGAGTAAGCACAGTCTGGGAAAATGGGAAAAATCCCGCCCGCGTTAGTTACTAATTAAATTTTTCGAAGTTTTTTAGCCGCACGGATAAAGAAGTTACTACTGAATAAGGCGATTAGTATTAATTTAGTTAAGTTCACAGATGGATCCCGACGAGATTGTCGTAATTAGTGACGAGGAGGAAGCAGAGTGGGATGATAGCGAGGTCGACAGCGACGCCACGGAGTCGCGGTCTGGACCAAGCGGCGGTGGAAATTGGCGCGATCCCCGTCGAGGAAGGGCTTACTACAAGCCTCGTACAGCCGAGACCGTTGGATCTCCAGATGTATACGTAGGAGACGACCCCGACGAGGTTGAACCACCGGGTTTTCCCCCAGACGCAGGCGAAGACGAATGGGAGGAGGAGCCGCCGGAGCCGCTCCTACATATGGTGTATACGAGCACCATTAACAGCGTTAGCCGCCTCGATGGGGTTGTAATGCTGTTGTCGGCTCAGTACACAACGCTGTTTATCGAATCCCCCAATTCGGTAAATCCCCACTATTACGTGGAGGAGCGCCGTTCCCCACCGCTACCACCTGCCCTGCCGGAGCCGGAGGCCGTGATCGAAACGGTCTAAGCCGACGACTCGGTCGCCCCGTTTGGCCAGGAAGTCCCCGAGCCGCCAGCAAGTTCCCTGCCAAGTTCGCCAGGATGGACGGACGAACAGGAGGAAGACAGCGTCCGGCTTGCAAGGATCGACGTTGTGGAGGAAGTCCCTCCTTCACCGTCGATGTCGGGTGCCTCGCGACCGCACACGTCCGACGTGGACGAAGACGTCCCCGAGTTGGCCGGCTATTCTGTCTCATTCGAGCCAATATCGAGTGATGAAGGAGAGGGACCCCTTGTTCGACGTCGATTCGCCAACAGGGTGCCCGAGGTGGATCCGAGCAGTTCATTCCCCCGGATAAGTAACCGATACCGTCCCGGCGTGGTAAATAACCCTAAGAAGAGGCGATACCCGGTCAACCCCGTCGACGAGCCATCCCCGAAGCGCCATCACCACAGACACCAATCGGCGGCCCGAACTCCCGCCCAAGGAGTACTGGCGGTGCATGAGGAGACCACGCCAAGCGGAGACGGCAAGTCGATTACATAGTCGACATAGGAAAGGTGCGCGTTGAGGAAGCAGAGGAAGACCCACCGGCACAACTTTGGCCATTGATCCCTCGGGGTTGGAAGGTATTTCCGAGGGGAACAACGCTTTGACGACATTTGGTCGAATTACTGCAGGCGGAGGTGCAGCCGTGTCTGAACGTGCACCGCCGAACGCGTTTCCGCCTGGTAGATGGGGAGGGCACCTACAGCGTCACGATAACCGTCGCGGTAGGGGTGACAGTGAATGTCCTGAAGAAAGGGGTGGAGGGGGGGGGGGAGGGTGTGAGGCTGCATTTAAAATACCGCCTCCCATTGCCAAGAAGGCACCGTAGAATAGCGGCATGGAGCCAACATATGATTAGTTATTGCAAACTATTATAATTAAGTTTGAAATGTAACCGACTTAGTATTAAGTGGGCACGAAGCCTGCGCTCGAAGCGCCTATGTCGAGATTTAAATGTAACGGCTGCTATCGCAGGCTTGCATTTGCTAGCGATCAATTACACAACACTGCCGAGCGAAGTGCCGCTTCACCTCGTAGGGAGAGAGCGAAAGCTCCGAGGTGAAGAGCGAGAAAGTCGTGGTGAGTTGTGGGACTGACGCTGGCACGTTGCCTAGTGACGAGCAGGGAGTCACTTGGTGTTAGATAGTGTGAACGAACGAACGCACAACTGGTGTGTTCGCGAAGAACTAGAGGAAATAACGTAAGTGTGAAGATAGGAGCGAGAGGGCTCATTAGAACAGTGCGGCAGGGTACGCGTACTTTAAATAACCGCTAAGCGAATTATAAGTAATAAACTGTGAATTAAACAATAGAACTAATCTCTTCTTCCTAACGAAATTACCCATAACTCTAGTATACTAGCTAACTGTAGTTCTACAACGAGGCTAGATCCCGTTGGTCGTGTGAGCAAACCCGACAACGTAGTTAACCTATTAACCAACTGTAGTTCTACAATGAGGCTAGATCCCGTTGGTCGTGTGAGCAATCCCGACAACGTAGTTAACCTATTAACCAACTGTAGTTCTACATCGAGGCTAGATCCCGTTGGTCGTGTGAGCAATCCCGACACGTAGTTAACTTAGTAATCCACGGTAGTGAGACAACGAGGTTAGATCCCGTTGGCCGAGTGAACAATCCCGGCCGTAGAGACGTAGTAATTGCAAATCGTAAAAGGATCACTGGAATACCAGTGTCGATTGTCCCACACCCGGACACGTGTGTGAGGTTATAGTTAGGTTATGTCATATTATACCAATATCGTTCTGTCGCAGCAAGCATTTCTTTCCCCTAATCCCCGCGTCTAGCGAAACTTACAAATTTCTTGAAAGTTCCAAACCCTGGCAGACTGAGATCTGTACCCTGGTTGGAAACTTCCTTACAATTTAAAATAAAACATAGAAAATATAAATATTTGAAATAAAACAAATATATAAAAATAAATAAAATGTAAATAATAAAAAAATTTAAGTAATAATAATAATAATAATTACTATTATATTTTAAAAATATAATAATAATTATTAATATTTATAAAAAGAATATTATTTTTAAATTAAAAATGTAGAAATTTTTTATTTTTGATATAATAAATTATTAATTATATATATAGCTTGCGATTATTATCAACTCAATGCTCACAGCTCAAGGAAAACACAATCAATACCGATAAGGACAAAATACAAAAGAAAATTCGAGCGCGCACTCTACATATACATATAACATGTATTGCACAAAAATGACACTCGCGGATCTATGATCACCACCATTGAATTAATAAATCACTCGCTCTTTTAAATAAATAACTGGCGATTATTATTAGTTTATTGGTCACAGCACAAGCGAATCACAACCGATACCGATACCGACACCGACAATATATATGTATATGCGAATGCGCGCGCGAATTTGAGTGAGCGCTTGAGTGTAACAGTGTCGGTATCGGTATCGGTTGTGATTCGCTTGTGCTGTGACCAATGAACTAATAATAATCACTGAAATAAACTCAAATATCAAAATCACTAAGTCTTTTGCCTCTCCTAATTACATGGCGACCGTGACATGGTCTGTTAAGTGTTCAAATGTTCAAAATAATGTGTAAAAAGTGACTTACAAGCTAAAAAAAAAAAAAAAAAAAAGCAAAAAGATTTAAATAATTTAAAATAATAAATTGATTGATGTATGCTTTTGAATTTGTGTGGACTACATAAGAGAAATGAATAACAAATAAAAACAAGGGGGCTCCGCCCCCTACTCGCTTCGATCGCCTACCCCCGGCTCGCTTCGCTCGCGGTGAGGTGCGGCTACAGTCGAGCACGCTCGACAGTATGATACCCTGAGCCCAGGTACTCTTTTATAAAAGTTGATTTTCGACTGTGGCAGCTATATGATATATGGAACCGATTTGAACCAAATCTGGTCAGAACTTACAAAACTAACCTAAATGCATATTCTATCAGTTTGGTTAACATATCTCAATAAACCAAAAATTTTTTCATACTAACACTTACTTTTTGATTGAGCGTCTCTATTGCAGCTATATGATATAGTGGTCCGATCTGAACCAAATTTGGCCAGAATATATGAGACGAACTTAAATGTTCATTCTATCAGTTTGGTTAGGCTATCTCTAAAAACAAAAAACTTTTTCTTACTTAAACTTGATTTTCGACTGAGCGTCTCTATGGTAGCTATATGATATAGTGGTCCGATTTGGACCAAATTCGGTGAGGATGTATAATACCAGCCCAGATGCATATTCTATCAGTTTGGTTACGATATCTCAAAAAACAAAAAACTATTTCATACTTAAGCTTGATTTTCGGCAGAGCGTCTCTATGACAGCTATATCATATAGTGGGCCGACATTAACCAAATTTGGTCACGACCACCCCAAATGTATATCGTGTGAGATTGGTTGAGATATTTCAAAAATTTAAGAAGCTTTTCATACTAAAACTTCATTTTCGATGTATCATTCCTATGGCAGCTATATGATATAGTTGTCCGATCCAAAAATAAAAACAAACTTGATCTGCGTACGGTATCCAGGAACCTAGATACCAAGTTTGAAGTCTCTAGCTCTTATGGTTTCTGAGATCGACGCGTTCAAACAGACGGACAGACAGACGGACAGACGGACAGACAGACGGACATGTCTCAATCGACTCGGCTGTTGATCCTGATCAAGAATATATATACTTTTGGGGATCTGCCACGCCCCCTTCTGCCTGTTACATACATTCTGCCAAATGCAATTTACCCTTTTTTGCCCATTTTTAATGGGCTCAGGGTATAAAAAGAAGTTACACAACTAATTACACAAATAATTACAACTAAAAAGAACAACGAAGCAGACGATGACCAGAGCCTGTGCGATGACCAGCACCGGCACCGGCACCGCCTGAGCCCATAGGCCCAGGACAGCAGCAGCAGATAAAGCAAGGGCGAGAGGCAGACCGCCACTTGCTCCAACGTGGGAAATTGATGAGCGACGTTGGACAGGAAGAGGCTGCTCCTATCGAGCAAAGGGACGCACCTACTCTAGAAGAAGCTCTAGAGGTGTATCCCAACGCTGGACCACGCCCACTCACAATAGCTGAGTACCGGGCACGGCAACAGAAGCCGAAGGTGGTAAAAAGAAAACGAAGCGGAAAGAGGATTAAACTCCTCCAACAAAGAAGACTAATAAAGGATCAGATAGAAACAACAACCACGCCCCAGGAGGAGGATGAACACCGCAACAATCTAAAAATCATCGAACAACAACTTCGCACTGGTGCGAAGTATCGCAATAAGGGCTGCAAGTCTGCAAATGCCAAAATTGCCTTTAATTATAATTTCTAACTCAAGAAGATGCGCGAAAGCGCTACTTGAAAAATACTAAAAACTGTTAGGCTTTGTACTAATACATACGGTTGGACCATTAATTGTATACATAAAAATTGTCAGCCAACCGTATGCGCCCCTTAACACAATTTTCGTCCCTTTTACAAAATAAAAAAAAAAAAAAAATTAATTAAAAAAAAAAATATTTTTTTTTGCAACAATTGAACTGTTTGCAAATAATTAAAAAATTGTAGAAATGACAAGAATTATAAAAGTAATTTTTTTGAAAGGCCATTGATAGATTTCACTTAACCAATTTCCACTTGTTCTCAGAGTTAAACAATACAATATTTTTTAGCTCGATACCCAAAAAATGGGTATAGAGCCTATTAGATTCGTGTCGATTATGGTACAGAATTTTGAACACATATATCTCCGCAACTATAAAAGTAAGAGCAACCAAATTTGGTGACAGTACTCCTAGGATGTTGATCTATACTTATAGTTTGTATTTAAATTTGACCCCGCCCACGTCCGCCCACGTAAATGATATAAAATCTAATAACAAGAGCACTATTAAAGCTACAGCATTGAGACTTGGCACACAGGATGGGGGGACGAGTCCTGAGGTGTGCTGAAAATTTCATTGAGATCGGTTTATAAACAGGGAAGTAGTTTGAGAAAATATGATATATGGAGAAAATATAATCACCTGGATCTCAGAGACTATAAGAGATAGAGATTCCAAATTTGGTGACAATACTGCTATGTTGCGCACGCAGATCAAGTTTATTGTAGAATTTTGCCACGCCCCTCAATTATCCTGTAATCGACAAAAAACTAAAATATCCAAATACAAGGCCAATTTAATAGGTACAGATGTCAAAATCTGCACACACACTAAACACAATTTTGATAATGCATCCTGAAAACTGCATTGCAATCGGATAACAAATACAGAAGATATTAAATCAAAACTTCACATTTCTCATGCCTACGTGCAGTGGCCAGATTTTGGTACAAAACTTGCAGCAATGCATGCGATTTGTGGGTACATTGGACTCGGGATCAAAACAACTCTTTGTTTTGAACCAAATTATTTATTATTATTATTAGCTCGGTACCCAAAAAAGGGTACTAGAGCCTATTAGATTCGTGTCAATTATGGTACAGAATTTTGAACACATATCTCCGCGACTATAAAAGTAAGAGCAACCAAATTTGGTGACAATACTCCTATGATGTTGATCTATATCAAGTTTGTTTTCAAATTTGGCCCCGCCCACGTCCGCCCACGTAAATGATATAAAATCGTATAACAAGAGCACTTTTAAAGCCACAGCCTTGAGACTTGGCACACAGGATAGGGGGTCCGTCCAGTCCTGAGGTGTGCTGAAATTTTCATCGAGATCGGTTAATAAACAAAGAATATATTTGAGGAAATATGATATATGGCGAAAATATAATCACCTGGATCTCAGAGACTATAAGAGATAGAGATACCAAATTTGGTGACAATACTCCTATGTTGGTCACGCAGATCAAGTTTGTTTTAGAATTTTGCCACGCCCCCCAATTATCCTGTAATCGACAAAAAAACTAAAATATCCAAATACTACCCAATTTAAAAGGTACAGATGTCAAAATCTGCACACTAAACACAATTTTAATATTGCACCCTGAAAACTGCATTGCAATCGGATAACAAATACAGAAGATATTAATTAATATCTTTTCATTTCGCATGCGTACGTGCAGTGGCCAGATTTTGGTACAAAACTTGCAGCAATGCATGCGATTTGTGGGTACATTGGACTCGGGTTCAAAACGGCTCTTTGTTTTGAACAAAATTTGTATCATAATTTTTTTTGTTCATTACATTAAATTATTTACATACTTATTAATAATACATATACATTAATAATACTAATACATACTTTTTAAATGAATACTTTACATACTTAATCAATAGTTTTATGTGATGCACATTTTGCAATCAGTACCATGAATTAGCAGCACAACGAATTTGGTTCTATAAATAGATTTATTTGCACATGTATGTATGTGTGTATGTAGCGCTTCTCTTCTAACGAGCGAGACATAATTGAAACAAAAGAAACGTGCAAAACGGACAACGAAAAAAAATGATATACATTGATATTGCCACCCGAAAATATGAGGCTGCGATGGCTCTGACGGTAGAGCAGTGTATTTTGAGGCGATGAGTCGCGGGTTCGATTCCCGTTTTAAATCTTGCCAGTGCGCAACATTTTTTTTTTTTTTTTGTCAACTATTTTCTTTTTTTGGCAACTATTTTCTTTTTTACAATTTGTACTATTTTAACAATTTGTACTTTTTTAACAACTTGAATTTTTCTTTAATTTTGTGAAAAGAGTAACTAAATGTATGGAAACACAAAATAAACGCATAAGGCCAAATTTTATTTAAATGAACAAAAGGAATTGTGACCGCACAGGGATTTGAACCGCTAGATTTTCGTCACAAGGCAAAGATCATCCATCTCAGCCACCGTCACGATATTTCTACCGCCAAAATAAACCAAACCATGCTATTTTTATTGTGTCTGTTTTGCATTTTTCTTTTGTTTCATTTATGTTCCCTTATTATCGTGTGTTCTAAGAAAAGAGGGAAATAGTGCAAAGCATGCAAAGCTCACTCACACTAGCACTCTACATTAATTCGATCGATTGCTTTGAGTGCGTACTGTATCTTTCTGTGATTTGTGATAAAAAGTGTTTCGAAAAGCAATTTTCATTGCTCATATCTGTCAATAAGGACCCTAATTTCCTGTAGGCGTGTTAGTACTGTGTTATTTTACAAGTGCATTGAATAATAACACTAGGCAACAAATTGCAACTTTTTTTTTCTGAATTGAACCAAACCGACTTTTTTGGATAGATTTGGGGCCCCAAACACCGAAAAACATTTTTTTTTTTTCTACGGCATAATTTTTTTTTTAGAATTTTTTGAAATCTGGCTGTTTTTTTTAATGCTTTTTTTTAGAGGTACGCCCACTTTATTCATCATAACACCCGAATGCCATAACCGATAGTCAAAAGCTTTACTTTTCCTGAAAGCTAATGAATATACCTATAATTTATCTATACACAGTCTAAGATTAA